>QMIH01000265.1:101620-157791 GCA_003987875.1 Clarias batrachus | reverse complement strand
ATACCACTGCTGAGTTGGCACTGTTGGGCCCTTGGGCAAGGCCCTTATCCTATGCCATATATAATACCCAGCCACTGCAGATTCAGGCCATCCTCAGTGCCAGCCTCAATGGTTTACATCAGGAAGAGCATCTAGTAGAGTACCCCATGAAAAGGAAAAGATTTGAAGGAAAAAAAAGAGAAAAGAGAAAGAAATGAAGTGTGGGGGGGGGATAATATAAGAGAAAAGGTTAGACGGACTAAATCAAGGTAAGAAATAGCTCAAATCTTGCTTAAGCCATATCCTTCTATTGTGTTCCATTAAAATACAATTCATTTGTTATTTTCTCTTTCATAACTCTTTTTTTCCCATATTCAGCTGTGGTCTGATTAAATCTGATGTACCATAGAAAATAAAGAGGCAAGACTATAAAAAATAGAATGATATATGTGTATCTCTTTCTCTGAAATTTTCTTTCCCTATCAAAAAAACAAAACAAAAAAAAAAACACTGATTGTGTTGCCATCATGTTCTTCATCGACACTCTAAACAAGTTTACGGGACACCTACAGTATTTGTGAGCACCAGACATATGTTATGTGTAAGGGGATACTGCACAAAAGGTGAACAACGTTACATTGTGCTTTTTGCATTTAAGTACTAGGTGTGCTGGGACCTTGAGCATCGAACACTACACACATTCAGGTGCTAATGGTGGAGCTCATAAATTCTAACTTGCTCATTAAATTTAATGTACAGTGACTAGAAAACCTAATTTAGTTAAACTGTTGCTAGCCAAGACAAATAAATAAGAGTAAAATTAATTCAGTAAATTATACTGAAACTTAAAGTCGATTAAAGTCGATTCTAATCAACATGTTGTGCTGGTTGGTAGCAGTTACACTTCTTATAGACTGATTGTAGTAAAATAAGTGTACATAAGTTTGTGTGTGTGTGTTTAAATCAGTTCATCACTATTTGGGCACAGAATGTGTGCAGCTTCTTTCATTTCCCGTGGCACAGAAGTCTCTCCACCCATGCCTCTTTCTTTTCATCGCCCCCTCCTTTACTCCATCACTGAGCCACATTCACACGTTCCTGACATCAGTTTCCGCCAATCTATTAGCCATCACCACGGCAGTGCACAAAGACATTTTTAGGAGGGGAAGTCACTAAGCTTATACATTCAACCATCAGAGGACTGACCGGTCTCTGCATTCCTCTCACTCAGTAGGCATGTGCACAGCTAGATGCTCTGTTTGAGTTTTGACTTTTTTTTCTCTCTCTCTTTTTATTTTAAATCATATATTTGGCCTTTCACTTGGCCCTGCCTCTTTTATTATGAGTAGATCTTCAGCGATTTCTTTTTATTTTTGTTTTCACTTTTACTCCTTTCAGCCCCCAGCTGTAACCCTTCCGCTAGTCAAGATCAAAAGGTTTGTTGCCATTTGGAATTTGGAGCAGAGTAGCACAAAACCTACATGTCTCATTTCAGAAATTAGACATTACATAAATGTGATCATTAGCAAATAATTGTAAACATATACAGTATACTGTACACAGCAGGATAAAGAACAGGATGGCGCTAATTTATTTAAAGCCCACAATGTAAATTCACACAGTCTATTAGTGATTGTGTCAGGTGATTGTCCAAGGTGAAACTGCCCTTAGATTTTGTGTGAATTGGGGCTGAATGTAATATTTTTCAGCTTTCAGCCTGTCTGCTTCACAGACACGTGTGAGAAATCTTCAGCAGTGCCTGAGAACATTGTAATACAGCAATGTGGGCATATTAAATGAAGCAGTGGTATTTTCTCTATCATCCTTTTTTTTTCCCCTCCCAAAATGCCTTCGGAGGAGAATGCCTCACATTATTACATCATAAGTGAAGGCTGTACTTTGTATGCAGCTGCCTGCAGTCACTGATGTTGAGCACGACTAAAGCATTTAGATGCCTGCTGTACAGTAGTTATATCAGTGTTTGGTGTTCAGCCGCTACAGTTGGATGGCTGTCAGGCTACTTTCTTGGAACATTTGCAAACAGCTTGTTGGTATGATAGTGCTGTTTAACAGTTTGACAAAACGCCTTTGGGGGAGAAACTAAAAGAAGACTAAGACCAAGCACACATTGTCTGGAGAGACAACAAACATGCAAGTTTAGCGGGTTTTGGTTTGAACCGAAGAGCTTTTCTGTTTTTCGCGTTTGATTTGTTATTCATTTTTTTGAAAGAAACATTGCATGAATCAAGCAAAGGAGCTGAAACACTTAATCATTTTGAAAACATAAATACAGCTACCAATTTGCCCTTATACTGTATGTGTAATACATTATATCATAAAGTCATTACATTTTAGCACTTTAGTCTAACATAATGAACATAACAATACCAAAAAAGGAATAATTTTATACATTTCCTTATATATTTATATACATTTTCATTAACATTTAGGCATTTGGCAGACGCTCTGGATAAGATACTTACAAAAATGTAATATAGTATATATTACAGAATATAGTTTCCCGATGGGGAGAAGTGATGTAACGAGCTGGTTAGCGGGATGTGATGAGCTTCGTATAAGAAGTCTCTGTGCTTAACATACTGTACAGTAGCAGTCGGTCATGTTGAACATACAGTATACAACTAGACATATCCAGTCATGCAGTTCTGTAGGAGATGCTGTGCAGTCCATCACACTAAGCCTTCTTAAATGTATTGTTGTAGTGAAGCAACAGAAAGTGATGGATCAGTTTTACAGAAATGTATGTTGCATCCTTGGACACCTGAAACGAGCGCCATATTATTACTTCACCACACTTATGTTTTCCCTCATGTTTTTTTTTTAAAATCACATTCTTAAAATTTTTACCTAAATGAATCGATACACTGAAAGAATCTGACACTCAGTGACAGCTTGATGACAGTGACACTGTATTGAATTTTAATATATTTTTTAAGTTTTTATAATTTTTTTTTTCAAATTTTAATGTTTTTAGGCAAATTCTTATTTTTTTCGTCTTTGTTTTGTGTCATATGAGCCAGGTAAAGATGAAATGAATCATGGAATGAATCACAGTACAGAAACATGGAGCAGAAAAGAGATTTGAGAGATGTACCGTAAGACCTAACCAAGGTCATTTTAAGCTTTAGTATTTTCACTGTTAAAAGTACAAGCTGCTGTCATTTTGTATGCAGTTCTCTTCAGTCACCAGTTGGCCTGATGGTGTTCATGGTCACACATTCAGTCACATGATGCCAGTGGTAGTACAATGCTTAGCGTTCAGGTGCTGCAGTTTAGATTAGAAGGCTACTTTCTTGAAACATTTACAATTCGTTATGATGCAACCGACATTTAACAGGTAATTTTGTAGCATGACAACATGACCTTCGATCTTGTGAGGTATCGTCACATTGTGCATGATCTCTATTCATCATTTTTTTTTCTGACAATATTTCTTGTGTTTGATGTTTCTTAACCCAATTCCACACTTTTTCTTTTATACTGCTTTATCTTTATATAGGATTGCAGGAGGCCTGGAGCCTATGTGCACGACAAGGTGCCAATCCATCACACTCTTACTCAATATGGGCAATTTGGGAATGACAATTAGCCTTTAGTTTTCGGGAGGAGTCATTTCAAATCCATTTAGTTATTTCCATTGTTTGATACAGCCCAATAGTTTGCTTTTTCTGGATTAATAACATTTTATTTGGAGGCAGTGAACTTTTTATAATGCATAATGTGATATTTTTGTCAGAACATTAAAAAAGATTCTCCTGTTGTCTTTTCTGTCACAAATTGCATATCAATTCCCTGACCATCAAGTATAAATAAATTACAAGCTGGTATTTCAAGCTTATAGTTCATATACTGTTAAAGTATAGTTTAAATTGTATCCAATATATGTTAAAATATGAAAGCAGTATCGTCATAACACAATTTCATACTACTTTACAGTATAGGAACCTAAACTGTTGTATTTCATATCTAAATGGGTTTTTGCTGTAATTAAAGTTGCCATAGGTAAACCAGTATGCATTAATGCGCGAGTAAATATATACAGAGGAAATTAAGAGATTCTTGCCTTTTTCATTACATGCATTCTGATAGTTCATTAATTACAGGCTTCCTTCCTTCACTTCATATCTCCATTGCTCATATTATTCCTCCAAGCTATGCAGTGTGTGTGTGTGTGTGTGTGTGTGTGTGTGCATGCTGCTTATCTCTCTAATAGTTTATCACACTAGGGCAAAGAAATGAGAGAAAATATTTGAATGTATATTCAAAATACTGGATACCACAAACTCTTTACACCATTACATCTAAAAAAGATCAAGTTTGGCCACTGCATGACCAGCTTAATCAGAGGTGTATGAATGGCCAGCATGATAATATGAGTAATGGCACACTTGGCAATGTGCACCAAAAATTTATTTGGCTATTGGTGAGAAAATCAATTCAGTGAAGAGCCATGTGACGAGACAGTTCTCTTTTGGAGAAAAAAAAAAAATCAAACGGTCTTACCAAAAGGCATCACAAATGAATCATTGATCTTTATTCAGCATCCCAAAAGATCTGGGTTTAGCAGATCAGATCATTAGATCACACTCCTCCTGAGAGGTCAATATTTCAGCAGAGGAGGGAATTTGAACTTCATCCATCTCCTTAAATTGCACATCTCAATGGTATTCTCTCCCTGGGTGAGCTAGTAAAGCTTATTCAAAGATCTTGTCAGTTTAAAGTGAAACCTGCACCAGGATCAATGTCGCCTATTAGACGGATCCATAGGTTTAATAGCACGTAGGGATACGTTAAAGGCATTTTCAAAGGAAGCAGCACAATTAGGATGTGCAAGTTTTAGGTTTGTAGAAAATACTGTAGTGGATTAAAATTGTTTTATTTCTTATCCTTGGCCACTTTTCCCGTCGGTGTTGATGTATCTTTTTTTTAAAAATTTTTTTTAACAAATGCAGGTATCTACAGCCCGCCAGGCCTGAGAAATATAGACACTCACAACCTCGTTCACACACTATGGACAAATTGGAAACCAATTAGACTACTCTGCATGTCTTTAGACTGTGGGACAAAATGGTGCACCCAGAGGAAACCCACCAAGCACAAGGAGAACATGCAAACTCCACACACACACAGGTCCAAGTCCCGAGGTGGGACTTGAACCCTCGACCATGGACATGCAACTAACTGCTTCATTAATTAAACAAATAAACCAAATATGTTATAAAAATAAAATAAAAATTCTCATTCTAATTGCAAACAGTTTGAGGATTGTTTTTTTATTAGATGGAAGCAATTATGATTCCCACTAATAGGACAAATAAAGTGAGTTTTGAAAATATAATTTCCTTCTCTGCTAGATTGTTAGCACCAACGCCTTTTATTGGAAATAATAATCAAAAATTATTATAATATTAAAAAACCCTAGAATTATATAGGCCGTTTTTTGGAAAATCACTTCAGGCTGCAATAACGATATTTCAATTGCCATGTTTTTATCTTTAACCAATTACAGAGGTATTAAAAAAATTACCAAATGGTAATTACCAAATGGTTGTTATTTATTTCCAATTCCCACCTGTCTTAAGGCACTGCCCTTTGAAGAAAAGCAAAGCAATATTCACTCACTTCAGCTTGCATGGGGTCACAGATGTGTGTGTTTTTAAATACTTTTCAGTTGCACCTATTTAATTTTTTAAGGAATAAACCTAATAATTGTACTTAAACATAGCCTTTGGCAAACAAAAAGGTATCTAGGATATACAGATGCAGGTTTGTCGTAGGTACATTTCAAAGACTGGAAGAGAGAAAGGGGGGGGAGTTGTCTGAGATGATAAAATGTGTAGACAGTGCTAATCAAAAAAAATATTGTGCACACCATGCTGAACTTTTCCAAAGCAATACAAAGAAAAATAAACATTTCTCCTTTTCAATTAGAAACTTTTTTTGCATTTTTTAAAGTAATTATGATAAGACTTGGCAACCCTATATACAACCTTAAATGCATTGTTGAACTTTTTACATCAATATATGCACAATCCCATGTTAAATATATCATCATCATGATCTTTTTAATGCCACCAATTGAACATCATTACGAAACTACATACACTAAAGCAAATAAAAAAGCAATAATAACAATTTCACAAACCATTGTACACATTTATTACATTTTTTATTTGGATTTTATTTAATGTACAATAAGTGGTAGACAAACCATATACAATAACATATTTTTCTATGACCTGCAACACTAATGTAGCATTTTTACAAATGTCAGTTCTCACCATACTTATGCTTTATTATTATTATTATTATTATTATTATTATTATTATCATAATAATAATAGCTTCAGCCAGATTCCACAGGTGATTGATTTCACTAATAATGCACACAAATTTTCCCATTCTGCTTAGGGGTCTTGAACATTGAGCATCTGTCTGAGCCTTGGTATCCTCGTATTCCACTCTTCCATACTAAATCATACTAAAACTGGTTTAAAAGAAATTAAAATAGTCTTACTTCACTACAAATCTAAACACCAGGTCCCTTTTCCTCATATATTCCTCCTAAATAGAGGCAACAAAGTACCATCTATTAGAAATAGTTCATAATATGTTACTGTATATGTAGCACCCTACAATAGTTGCCATTTAAAATCCTATTTAAAAAAAAAAAAAAAAAAACTACATACCTAACCAAGTACCCCAGTTTTAAACCAATCCCTCATATGACAATGAGAGATCTATTTCTTGGGCCATTACATTAAAGGAAGATGAGTATTTGTAAATGTTTTGTTTTTTTTCATGTTATAATACTTGTAAAATGGTCCAAGCATCTCCAGTAATCTTTTAGTGCTGTTTTACGACAAGCAGGGAAAGTCAGAAATATTTGAGGAAGTTCTAGATGTATGTTTTATCACAAGTGTTTCGATCCTCTGCTGCAGTTGCTTTCTATTGGAAACTGATGCCCTCTGAAGGTTTAACTTGAAACATGTCAGTTTTGTGCTGCTACCAGTACTAACACTAATGCTGACAGCAAGAAAAGGTTTTAACAAAATCATTTAAATAAGGCCATTTGTGAACATATTACAGTTCATGTTAGCTTGATAGATTAATCACAAATTTACATCAATTACTCGCTTAAATATCAGTAACTGAAACACACAAACTGTACAGTGTGCTTTGTGCATAAGTGTGAGTTTGTGAACCTTATTCCGTTTGTCAGTGATTGTAAAAAAGTTGAGCGTGTGATTGCAATTGGTAATAATATGATAAACAAATACCTTACATTACAACTTTAAAATAATGAAAATAAAAATAACAGTGGTTCCAAAATAGGCAAGGCAAAGGATTGTGGTCCAATTATATGCAAGTGCTGCCCTCTGCTGAAATGCAAAGAAAGAGCATGTACAGTAACCACAAACAAATCACATGGCTAAAAGGCTGTGACTTAACTGTTGACTAATTTCACAAGCAAAGTAAACCTAGTCTGTGCATGGGTAAAACGCTCATGTCCTATGCTTACAGAAGCATAGGATCAGTAAAATGACCAGCTGTTTGCCTAGGATAGTGGTTTCATGTTCTATATGTTCATTTGATCTGTGCATGTATTTTATGTTGTTTAAGACAGAAGCAGATTTATGTGAATGTAGGAGAAAAAAAAAGTTAAAACTTGTTAAAGGTCCATTTTTACAGCCAGGTCTTTGTAGGCTTAAACAAAGCTCTAAACATGACGTTATTATAACGCTTATTTTAGTTTTCAAGTTCCACAGGCAGACTGGGTCTACATCTCCCAGTCACTCAGGTATATTCAGTAAGCACGTTATGCGGAGTCCGGAGCACATCCTAGGAGCACCGCAGGTAATGTGGGAATAGACTCTGGATGGGACGCCAGCTGTGCAAAATGACCAACGCTACGAGACAGCTAAAGAAAGTGCTTGAAAACCCATGCACTGATATTCCCCAAAGACATATAACCTGGTGTCTCATGTCCACAATCCTCCATCTCTCTGAGTTAAATCAGGCCAGTTTGATGACCCCCAGGTAGGTGCAGTCTCCATCCAGAGAGATATTTGCTGTGGGGCGAGGTATGAGCAGCTCCACTCTGTCGCCAACGTCAAGCTTTACTATTCCTGAAACAGCAGAAATACCCAAATTTCATCAACTGAAAAAGGAAAAACAGACAGTGTTATAGGTCATGGGACTAAATCATTCTTGTCATTGTTGCTTGATGACTCGATCTGAGTTCATTATGTAACTTTGTATCTGCAAAAAGTTTAAACATTATTAATTTCTCTCTGTTTTTAACAGTATCACCTACCTCCAGTGTAGCAAGTGTTATAGGGAACCTTTACATTCATGGTTTGAATGCATCGGAACAGAACAACATGCTGACTTTCATCCCCAACCACCTGTTTTTTCATGCGGATAACTATGTGGCCCATTGCAAAAGTGGGGTCTTGGTAATAAACCTGGAAAAAGATAAAAAACAAACAAATGAACAACAAAAAAAAAAAAACCCTGTAAATAAATAGCTTAGGGTTATTTCAAGTATCTACCAAGCACTCTATAGTCCAAACTACATCAAAAGTAAAGATTCTCCCAGTGCACATGGTGTGTTAATCCCACTGCTTATGCTAAACGCTCCTTTTTTGTGTTTGCATGTAAATATTGTTCAAACTGTTACCTGGGTAATGTTGGGTGGATTGTAGTGCTGTACCTGACTGTAAATGAAGTAGTAGCCCTCCTCTTTGACCACTATGCCATCCTGATCCTCCTCAAGAGCCTCGCCTCGCTTTAGACTCACTTGCCATGGAATGCCAGTGTGTTTCTCCAATGCAAACTCTAAGCAAAGCAAACACCATCATTTTAAGATGTCTGACAGGGAGCCTGGAGCCTATCCCAGGAGACTTAGGGCACAAGGCGGGGTACACCCTGGACAGGGTGCCAATCCATTGCAGGGCACACACACATACACACATACACACTGCACACTCATCACTCACAAACTACGGCCAATTTTTGGGAACGCCAATTAGCCCAACCTACATGTCTTTGGACGGTGGGAGGAAACCGGAGTACCCAGAGGAAACCGACCAAGCACAGGGGAGAACATGCAAACTCCATGCTCACAGAGATGGGAATCGAAACTGGCCGGGAATCGAACCCGGACACTGGAGGTCATAGAAGACCAATCCTGCCAATAAGTCTATGTTACCTTTTTGAAAGATCTTCCTCTTGCTGTCTCCCATCATCTGCAGGAATGGCTGAAACACTAACCAAGCACATAGGAAAATTTCATTTGTATTGTACAAAAAATAGACACAGCAGTGCACCAGATAGCAATATTTACAATTATATACAATATTTTCAGTGTGTAAGTGAATGCATAAAATGTCCAAAGTCCATGATGATAAAAAATGTCTGTCCGGTAAAGCTGCGGTGACGGTGAATAATCCTAATTTCAGAAAAACCTCAACAAAACAGAGTTCACAGTCCAAGACAGCTCTGAGACAAAATATTGTCCGGTCAGATTTTTTATGCTTTACATCGTGTACTTGTATCAGAGACTCAATTTGTCAAACTTACAAACGAATCCGACTTATGAACGTGCTCCCAGAACAGAACTCATTAGTAAATCGAGGACATACAGTATTCTTTAAATACGTAAATAGAAAAAAAAAGCTGTTTCAGAAGGGTCAAATCATTGGTCTGCATTAAACAACCTTAAAATGACTAGAATTGGGTTCTAAACTCTGAAAGGACAGTATTAAAGTGTCAACAATGTGGAATAAATCTTTCCAGTGCGTCAGTGTGGTTACATTTATAAAAACAATGTAAGATCACTGCGGTTGTCATCCTGGAGGAGAGCAGGTTTCATCATAGCAATCAGTCAGAATAGCTTTGTATTCTATTTTCTTTCATGCCAGGAAAATGCCCAAGACAGCAGCACTGACAGATGTTTATACAATCATTAATAAAATCTAAATTGTATCCCTTTGCACATCCCTCCGTGGAATAAAAAAAGGTTTACTTTTTTTTGTTTTCCAATATGTTGTACATGCACAGTTTGGATTTTTTTCCCTTTTTTTTTGTTCAATATCTTTTGCATCTCTGAATTACAGTGTTTGCTGTTGGATATGATGTTCTGTATACTGTGATACTTTTCCCTCTTTCCCAAATCTGTTTCCATTTTACTTGTTACTGCTTACCAGAACGCCTGAAAACAGTGCTACATTGTTTCTTACATCCGTGTGTTTTTGTCAATTCCAGCCCAACAATGCTGCTTATTGACACTGTACTGCACTTTTACCTACAACACAAATTGCTTTTGCACCATTAATCTCCCACCATCTCAGAATGTAGTGCATATTTACTCATTTTACCTGCCAGATGTGTTAAAACCGCACCACCACATTTACCTTTTTACAGTAAATCAAACAGGCAGTGCTTCCTGCACATGCACACTACTTATGCATTAGGCAGCCAAGAGCAGGCTGTAAGGGGGCCAGATTTACTGATAATCCCTCACTCGATACGTTTGCAGAAGATCAATATGCGCAGTTAAATCAACAGAAAATTTTTTTTAAAAAAAGACTTGCCTGATTGTTCAGACTCACTTTGCAGACTTCTCTTCTTCAAACCGAACCGCTCCTGAGGCTTTCCAGAAGCATTCCTATGCATTTTAGGAGGCACCACACTGTTCCTCACCTGCATGCGCCGAGGACGGGACAGAGAAGAAGTGACTCATAAATTATCCAAAACCCTCAAGTAGAAATGTTATCAGCCTGCCGCACTACAACTCGTTTGAAAGGAAGTGCTAGGGCTGTTGATAAATTTCAAGCTTATCTGCTATTTTCAGATGGTGCCAGACCTTTCATAAATCCTCTTTTTGTGTCATGTGGCAGTAATTGTCAGGGGCGGTACTACAAGGACACTCTTTGTATGTGGAGTACTGTATAGCTGCTGCAGGACTCGTATTGAAAAGGATGCAGGGGTGAGGGGTGTATACAGTAAATGACACCATTATTTCCCCACTATCCCTGCATAACGATTAAACTGCATTCTATTTAGATTAACAACAAAAAAAAATCCTATGGTGCCACCTCTTGGTACTGTTTATCTCACCGGGGCTTTGTTCCCGTCATCCTCATGTTGGTGCTGCTGAGGCTGAGGTCCTCTCACACTTTCCCCGGGCGCGTCCTTGCACCCTTCCCTCCTGCGGCTCACCTCGCTCCGCAGCACCTCCACCTCCGCCTGCAGAGCCAGCACGTGGTACAGGGACAGAGCCGATAGCGAGGATGAGGTGATCGCCACCACGGTCGCAATCACAACCACCCATGAAAGCCTCTGACCCTCCACTCGAAGTGGAGCAGCACCCACTGCAGGCATCATCCACAGGTGCAGTGGGATTGACATATACTGAATAGAAACACATTTTTTTAAAAAAAATGTCATCTCACAAAAGTCATATTTTTGGCCTTCAGCACCAAGACCACAAAAATAAACAAATTATATCTAATAAAGAAAATCAAATACTCTATTCAGCAAAAGACGATGTCTGTACCCACGTTTAAGTTCTTGTGAAATGTTTTAGGTTAAAGGTGAAACGACTTTCCGGCAAGAAAGCAGAAAATGATGCAAACCTACCACAAGCTATTGCGTTCTCAGCCCATTAATGACTTTAGTCCTTGAGTTCGCCCTGTTACAAAGTGAAGCGGGAAGAACAAAAAGAGAAAGTGCGCGAGAGTGAGAAAATAGAAAGAAAGAGAAAGAGAGAGAGAGTGCTGCCTTCATTTCAGTCAGTTAACCAAACCCCTACCAAACTTCCTGCCAAGCTCTGTACGCCTACTGTCATCACATTTATCCACTACACATTCCATGAGAGAAAGAGAAATGGAAAGCGTCTCACATATTGCTCAACAAAAGCTGAGCTCTAACATATCTGTAGGTGTAAATGAAATTGCCAGAGGTGTATGCACACACACAAACACATACATCATAAAAATAAAAAAAAACTAGAAAAAAAAAAAGTCTTGGCATGGACTTATCCTGCAATAAGGAAGAACACGGATTATCATGTCAATACAAAATTACTGCTTGTAAAAAAAAAAAAAAAGCATGCATTTATTTATGGAAATATCGATAGAGGAACTAGACACTTATTAACACTGAAAGAGTTTCCTTATTCGGCCACAGTTACAAGTATGCAAGTTAATTCAAGTTAAGAAGGAACTTGATCCAATCTACTGTATTTATATGAACAACATGTGTGCATGATCAACTGATTTACGAACGGTTGATTAAGTCAGCTCCTACAACTGGTTCATGCTCTTCTAGATCTTTTATTTGGTACAAACATCACAAACAGGTACTCCCAACTCAACCCACACACACATATTCACACCACACATCATCGCCATGGCACTTTGAACTCTGAATAGTCTGAAAAAAATGAAGTAAAAGTAGAACCCTTTACATTGCACTAGGGACCGACAGTATAGGAATTACTAAAGAAAATCAATATGGTTATCAGTAATCTCTCCAGATACGGTTAGAAATCATAAGACACAGCTTTATAATAATAATAATAATGAAACCATTACAGATACAGCATTTGACACCCGTCATTCAGCGTCTCTCATGTTTCACGCGAACAGTTGTGAAACAGCTTCCAAAGTGTCAGCTACGAAACATGCACACGTGTTTATTGCTGAACAGGCAGTATTGTGTTTGGAGGCTGTTACTACCTTCACACCCATCATCAACATTTCTAAATATAACTGATAAAGCCCTTAAGAACAAATTCAACAGTGTGACGAATTACAGACATTTTTGGATTTCAAACTTAAAAAAAAGATAAATGCTGATTCGTAAGTATATTTAACATTCACTTATAGTTGTGGGCGAGGGTCATGTGACTTAAATATCTGCGTGAATAAAAGGTAACCGTGTCTGTTTCAAGTAGTGCTCCTTGCACAACGGTCAATACTGTATTTGTTCGGTTAATGAAGCTCATGATAATATTGGGCTTTCAATTATTTTCGTTAAACTGGTCTTTTTCTGCAGAAGAATGATTTTACAAATATATGTTTAACAGAAGAGAAAACCAAGAATTTGCAGCACATGGTCCAAGGCACACACAGAGTCAAAAATATACAAACATCCACTTAGATTATTGGTTCAGTGCTGCTGAAAAGGCGAAAGATGTCCTTTAATTTGCCATGCCGAAGCCATCAACTGGTAGCTTCTCTGTACCAACATAAAAGGATTTGTCTGGCAACACTCATTGGATTTGGACTGACCAACACATGTGCAACTGGGAAGTCCAAGACGCTCAGTGCAGATCTGAGAAAGACAATGGTAGATTTAGGCAAGTCAAGAATGCTTTTCTTGAAAAACAAACAACAACAAAAAATATGCATATGCCAAGATCAGTTCAAACATCTGTATGTACTGTAAGTACACGTTATGAGAAGGTGTAACCACTTTGTTCTGAAAGAGCCACTCAGATGAGAGGAAATTGTTTTGAATAATCAGGAACATCCCAAAACACCTTTTAAAGGAAAGATTAAAGTTTGCTAAGGTAACTGTGACGCAGCATTCAACCCCAAGAACACCAATTGTTAAGCATTACGTTTTGGAGTTGTTTAACTGCCAGTGGATATTCAGCATATACTAATCATTAGCTAGATGGTTGAAACCTGGACTGTTTACACAGAACAATGACCCAAGCACACATCATAGCTGGGTGTAAAATGAATAAAGTATGCTTAGCTTTAAGCTTTTAGAGGTTCAACTCTAGCAAAAAAATGTGTGAACCACGCTTAAAAGTGAAGTCTGTGCCAGTGAACTAAACACTGACAACACTGCCAAGAAACAGTGGGCAAATATCCAAGCAGAATTCTGCCAGAAGCTTGCTGATCGCTAACAAAAACGACTGATCAAGGTAAATTTCGCTAGGGGACGTTCAACATATATTTTTTTTAACCCTATGTAGATTTTTTAAAAATGCTAATTAATTCAAAGATTATACAAAACATTCCTTTCTCTTATTAAAATAAAATGTTGTACAATCATTCTTCCTCAAAGATATTTTTTAGACACAAAGCCAAATTAAATGCAAGCCCATAATGCCTTGACATTTATGTTCATGATGAGATTATGCAAACTTCAGGCCTGAAACATGGCTTAAAACTTGACAAATCTTAATGTTGATTCATGCACATGAAAGGGCCGTGTACAGTCTTTTGTGCAAAAATGAACTTGTCTGATAATCTAGAGATGAAAAATATCTTTGACATGTTACATGAGGCCAGAACACTAAATCGTTCATCAAACGTTGGGAGTTAGGTGTTTGAGGGCGCCAACTCCACATACACTAGGTACTTTTGTTAGAAGAGGACAATAATTAGATATTTGTGCATTAATCCAGCAAAGCAGTTGAATTTATTATTACATTGCCTGCTACTACTTTTTAGCCAGGTTACCAGGCAACTAACACACAAATCTGGGCAGCACACTGGAGCTTGCCTGGCAGGCTAGTAACTCTATTTACCGTTTGTCCACGACTGTGAAGGCCAAAAGCTTTGAAGTGCAGTACAGCAATTTCCTCTATGAGAAAACTGGAACAATTTCTGAAACATCACCAGAGTATAGGGCTTTATTAAAACCAAGTACAGCAGCACAAGACCTGTGCTCTTAGACATCTTATTTACAATGTTTGTACAAGGGGTGTACTTGCAACACTGTCACACTCCTACATTCTTTACACCTTACACTGTTTGAAGCCTTCTATCAGCCACAATGATTCACAACCACCTTTGGATGAAGCGAGTATGCAACACGCTCTGAGCATCTGCTGGTCCGACACCAAAATGCCAGGCACCAAACTGTGGGGGATCTCTCAGAAATTTCCTGAGTCCACATTTGGTTTCAATTATTTCAACTAATTCCATTGGCCCAAATAATAATAATAATAATAATAATAATAATAATAACACCTTTAAACACAACAGAATGAAAGATGTTCAATCCACAGATTTCAAAGGGAAAAAAAAGAAAACAAAACAAAAACACTGATTGCAGGTTTTTAAATGTTAGCTCTTAAGATTTTGTTTCAAACATTCAAGTCACACTGCATCAAAACAGGGACAAGTAAAAAACTAAACAAAAAATACTTAACACTTTGCCTGACATTATTAGGCAACTATCTTTATTATACAGTAGGGTGTGCAGTCAATGATCATTTGGTATACCTTGGATGGTAAAGTCTCTGTATAAAAAACGCCTGTACAGTCGGTACAAATGAGTGTGAAAATGAAGACTAAGAAGACATTGCATTATATGAGCATATCGTTCATGCATTCATATTTTAACTGAAAGCTCTGAATGTATGTAAAAATGTGTCCTCCTGCAATCACAACCCCCCCACACATACCCTTAATATAATAAGTGCTAGAAATGGAGCTGGGCAAAATGGGGAAGAAGGAGCGTAAAAATGAACATTCTATTACAGCAGATCCACACTTGTAGTAGTGGAAGCAGTTCTTAGATGATGGTGACGCTCGCCGAGCCCTGGGACGCCTCCTCTTGAGCATGGCCCTTGAGCAGCTCTTTCATAAACTGCTCAAGAGCAGCGAAGTAACCCTGACACTGCCAGGTGTCGTTGTGTGTTCCCTCAGGGAAGATGGCGAGGCGCTTAGTCCGCGCAGGCGACAGCTCGTATAGCTGCTTCATCATGACAGGTGGGATAAGTTGATCCGACAGGCCTGAAATGAAAAGCGAGGGCATGCGGCACAGCGCCACATATCTGTAAGATAGAAATTTGTTCTTATAGCACCAAAGGGGCAGGTAGCGCATAGGGAAGAAGGAAAAGAGCGTGGACGCCATGTGTGGGATGCTCAAGAACGTGTTCTCCACCATTATAGCTGCCACGCGATGTGGGTTGACTGAGGCCAACCTGATAGCCACGGCACCCCCAAGAGAGCGGCCAAACAATATGATTTTAGTTTTGTCGATGTCAGGTCGTGACATTACATAGTCCAGTGTGGCCTCAGCATCCTGATAGAGACCCTCTTCACTTGGCTCGCCATCACTTTTTCCATAACCTCTGTAGTCTACCAGAATCACGTTAGCTTTAAGGTTAACAAGCATGAGCAGAGCGTTGGGCACACGATGTCCAATGTTCCCTGCATTGCCATGAAAATACAAGATGGTGGGCACTAGAGCAGGATTTTCACCTGTGTAGCGCAGCAAAATTAGGTTGAGCCGCACACCATCTTTAGTGCGTATATAGACGTTCTCATTTGGAATTCCAGTAGGCATGGGAACATAGAGGCGTGAGGAGGAAGGCTGGTCAGGGAAGTACAGGAGCACATCCTGGAACTTGTACAGGATCCCAGCCACAGAGGCCAGGATGAGTCCCAGCAGCAAGATGCCTCCATAGAGATGGAAGGTAAGGATAAGAGGCAGCAGTGAGATACGACAAACTCCCCAAGTCCAGGAGCCCACAGTGAGCAGGCATCGCTCCAGGATCCCCCAAAATCTCCATGACTTCTCCATGACAAGCCGTCTGATAGAAGACGCTCCAATCTCACTCGACAGGGAATCTAGGCAGAAAATCAGAATGACAAACAATAAAGTGAAATGTGACAATATTAGGATTGAGAATTGCTTCAGATGACACATCATATCTATATGGTGTGATAAATATGATATGGATATGAGGCAAATTATTACACACACACACACACACACACACACACACACACAGTGTTTTCTACAATTCAATTACATAAAACCAATGCACCCTAAACTTACAACTGTCATGGTTTCTTATCTGTCCTTTTATGTCAACTAAATTTTGTGAGAGAACGATAAGGAAAATAATCCATTTAACTCATAACTCAAATTATATGCAGTACTCCACCCGCATTTCACCTGAACCTTGACAATCATCGCTACTGTGGAGTTAAAGATGCGTGAGTAATAAAATTTCTATATTAGTCCAAATGTACAAGAAGTCTCGAACGTTTTTACTCTGTATAAATCACAAGACACAGATGTTACTGAATCTACTGTCCAGGATGCAAAGAAATAAGACTGATGTGACCTCTTCAATATTTGCCTTAATACTGATCTTGATGCTGCAGTCATCAGTTTCACGAAAAATTCAAACGAATCCTTTTATGATATTGGTTAACAGAATTATAAAATAGTTGGTTCAGAGGGAGCAATCTGACGCATTCCATGAGTGTGATGAGGGGTCCCAGCTGCCCTAATGATTACAATGACTGTCGCCGCAGAATGGCCAAAAGTAGGTCTATACGGTCCTGCATATTGACAAGAGAGCTGCTGCCTGCCAAAATGCAGATTCAAAAACAGTCATAGAAGCACTTTCAGTAAGAACACATGCCTGTGACTGGTTTTGAATACATGTCTTGTCATCTTCAACAACACTTTGTCTCCTTAATAACGGCTCTGTCCAAATTGCACAGTTGGTCCAAATCACATCAGAACTGTCGCTGTTCTTTTATTTGCATCTGCAAAAATAACTAGTTCCTAACAAAAGGCTGAAGTCCATATTGCTCTCCAATTTCTGATTGAGGGCCCTACTTTGGTGTGTGGGAGACAATGGATTGTACATCCTAATGCATTAGATTTCCAATTACACTCTCTGTCTCCGGTAATCACAGTTAGTTAATTTAATGTATTTTGGCGAAGCAAAATAACTGGTTAAATGAAGAAAAAATCTGTTGACAATTTTTTTTGTGGAACTGTTGGATATCAGCCCAGCTGTGATGGCTTCGGCAGTCGGGCTGCGCATTCATACCTACAACCTCAGCGCAGCTGTGCTGATATTCCAGCACATCATCACTCCATCTCATGTGATATAGCTTAAATAGTCTGTCAGGATTATTGATGTAATGTAATGGACTGTCATTATGTATTTTTACCATCAAAGAAAGGCATGCAACGTTTTAGATCAGTCATCGCTAGATGTTTAATGATGATTTTGGTGGAACGGAAGATGACAAGATTACAAGCGTGATCCACCCAGCTATCTTCATTCATGCACACTGGCCCAAAGACTCGGTATATTACACACATGAAGGGCAAACAGCAGGTTAGAAGGAAGCAGTGGACATCTGGCTCCACCTTTCTGAACAGGTTAGCTACAGGCAGGTCTAAAACGATTGCTCAATGATGTATAGGTAAACGCTGAACCCGTGTTATTTACACTCATTACACAAACCACTAGGTGTGTCGCCGTAACTGTACGTTACCTGTTAATTAATGCTTGTGGCTAATGTTAGCAGCACACCGCAGAAACGAACACTAACGAACCGGTCGCGTTAATCCCTTTAGCAACGGAGCTAACCCAAACCAGCTCGTGACATGACGGTTATTTACACACAGGTGCACTCTGTCAAGCTTAATCACTGCTGTCATGCTAACCGAGTGCTAGTTAGCAAACCTGTTGTTAGCTACATGTTTATTAGCAAAACTAACCCTGCCAATACAAACCGTACGACTGTATGCACGTACTTACATCTGTTACTCTCTTCAAAGGCACATCTTCAAACAATAAAGAAAACAGGTTCTTCTGTGTGCTAAATGCACACGTTTATCCATTCCACACGGGCTCGGCTACGGCTTAGCACACCAGTCAAACCGCTTTTTCAGCGTGTCACACTGTAATCTGTCCGACCGGAAATATGCGGCACCTATTAGAAAATGTCCGGATAAATAATTTAAATATTGCTTATACGTTAATATGGGTACACATAATGTTGGTTTAAATTACACTTCATATACAAACATTTAAGTGTTAATTGTCAGATGTTTAAATGTACATTAAATATTAGATGTTGCATTTATAGTATCAGATTTAACGTGTACAAGAATATCCATAAAAGCAACAGTATCATAGTATCCCATGGCAAATAAAACCCCTCATGTCTGAGAAAATGTTTTGTTATCTCCATGGGTATACCATGGGTATGGAAAAAACCACGGGTATGGAAAATATGGTCGAAAAAGGGTTACCCCCCCCCACACACACACACACACACACGCACGCACGCACGCGCGCGCGCAAACGCCGCCACCATTTTGGAGAGGTCAATTTTCCAAGTGACTAGTAGTGAATTTGGAAATCGGACATAGCTTGCAGCTGTGCAAAATTTGGATATTTAGAAGACTTCCTAAGATTCAAGGGCAACACCAAATGACCACATATCCCAAGTGAAAGCTATGACACTGTGTACTTTACACTTTTTAATAAAAAAAATAAATAAAGCGTTATATTGTGGCTATACATATCTGTCACATCTCCTAACCACTAGGGGCAGTAAGAAACACCTTCCTATGTGCGTGGGCACAGGCTGTGTGCTGAAAAGCTACTAAGCTATATGATGCAGCATTTGCTCTTTGTGAATAACGTTTATTATATTTTTCCATTGGCACTTGTAAAGAGTTGAAATATATTAGGCAGCATATGAAATCACTTGAGGTTGTGGAAGCAGAAACAATGGACAAGCACAAAGATTTGAGCCACTTAATTTGAAAAAGGATCAAATTGTGATGTTTTTAACTGGATTAAAGTGTTTTCAAAACGCAGTCCTGTGCATTGGTTAGTACCAACCAAAAATGTTTCAAGGAAAAACAACCAGTAAACTGGTAACAGTGTCGTGGGCACGCATAGCTCATTGATGCACGTGGCGGGGGAAAGCTAAACCATTAATTCCAGTCCCACAGACAAGCTAATGTAGAGCACAAATGCTGGAAAAGTTAATACTGACTATGGCAGAAAAGTGTAAGAACACACAATGCTTTGCAGCTGTGTATGGGGATTCGCAGCCGCTGCCCAGTCACAGTGCCCATGCTGACCCCATTCCACCAATAAGAGATCCTACAATGGGCACATGGACATCAAAACTTGACCATGGTGCCATATAAATAGGTGGCCTGGTCTGATAAATCCTATGACACAAGGATGCACTATGGAAAGAAGACAAGCTGGAAGAGACAGTCAGGATGCTTAGAGAAATTGGCCTTCATGACATTGATACTCCCTGATGGCCATGGCCTCTTTCAGCAGAGGAATGTACCCTGCCAAACTGCAAAAATTCATATTTCTGAAAAACCCTTTCAGAAATATGAAAGGGTTTAATGCATTGACTTCAAACTCCCCAGCTCTCAATCCAATCAAGCGTCTGTGAGTTGATGCGTCAGAACTGGTTTGGCAGCTCAAAGGGGACCTACACAATATTGGGCAGGTGTTTGTAATGTCATGACCGATCGGGGTACATAATATTAAACATGTACAGACACCTGACCATATCACCCATATGTGCTTGTTCAACATTCATTAAAGATTTAGTCCACATTGGCTGTTTAAATAACCACCATTCTGATATAAAGGCTTTTCACTAGACTTTGGAGCAAGGCATTCGCCCACAAGAGCATTAGTGCGTTAGACAGCAATGTCAGGTCAGGAGGTCTGGGGTGTATTCAGGATTCCAGTTCATCCCAAAGCTGTTCAGTAAGGTTGAGATCAGAGTTCTGTGAAGCTCTTTTACACCAACACTGTGGGCAGGTTTGGTTTAGGTCGTTTAAAGTTATGACTAACCAAAAACCAGTTTATATCTTTTTTATTAATCTTTATAAAAGCACCTGGGGACAATAATAGCAATAAAGAGGGAGAAAAAACTGCATTGCTCCTTGCATTTACATGGCTGGGGAATGTTTTTGTTTCAATTCTCATTAGCTCCGTTTCAGTATGTTAGAACTTGAATGTACCATCAAATTCTGCATACAACACAAGCAGGTGTGCTGTTCAAATATTTATTCAAAGGTACTACTCAACATATGTGTAATGTATTAAGTGTTTCTTTACTAGCACACTGCCAAATTCCTGAATCTACAGTATGACTCTTTGCAAAATGTTTAGTGTCTCATTCCTGATAACCGCATAAATATATATTTTAAATTTATGATGCTTGTAATATTTCTGTTTATTCTTGTCAGTTCCACCAATGTCAGCCATGAGCCAAACCTAAACTGGTGTTTGTATGATATCTACAAAGATCGAATCCCTGCATGTCAGTAAACAACACATACACACAAACTAACAGATTACATCTCTGTATTTATTTTCATCAGAACACATTTTTTAACCATTTTAGCAGTAGTTTTCATACCTTTGAAAAGATCATGAACTGTGAGCTTGTTTTTATAAATAATTCCTCAAAGTCGTTTGTAAAAAATTAAAGAAGATACTGAACTAAATCATCTATATTATTACAATATACCGGTAATATAATAATCCTTTTCTTTAAATAATCATAATCTTAATGTTATCTCTATATGCCTTTTAACCTCTATATGCCTTTTTAACTTTTTTATATTTTTTCTGTTGTTTTGCTTTTGTTTATTTTATTTTTTTCTTCCTTTTTTAATCACAGCCTTCAGGTGCAGAGGTTGTGATTCAGAGGATAGTCCTTATGGTTAAACCACATCACTCAGAATAGTTCTCAGTCGAAACAAACAAACAAACAAAAAAATTCAGACACTTTCAAAAATAGGAATAAAAAAGGACACAAACCCAGAATGCAAGCAAACCTCCAGAGGAAACAGAACCACATATAGTTAAGCATTCTTATAACATATTTACAACAGAAAAACGACTGAGGTTTAGGGCTGCATAGGTCCACAGGATAGAGAGAGAGAGAGTGAGAGATAGAGAGAGAGAAAGAGAGAGAGAGAGAAAGTATTTCCGCTTGCTAAGTGAAAATGAGGGATGGGCCACTACTTACACAGATGCTTTTATAGCTGAGAGTGAACATGTACTGTATGTGTGTGTGTGTGTGTGTGTGTGTGTGTGTGTGTGTGTGTGTGTGTGTGTGTGTGTGCAAGCATCAAATACATCTTATTTGTAGGTTTGGTGGTATTCAGCAATATTAGCAGGCACCTGTTACATTCATTCTTGTGGGTCACTGAGGCATAGTTACTGAACCCACGCACACGTACACACACTGTGAAATGGTACAAGGTGAGTCGGATTCCTTTTGGCTACCTGCAATTAAAATGATCTTCACAGATTTGGTATGCTGAAGCGGTGTGACATGGGGGTGCTGACATTAGCTGTAAATTTTGTTTCATTCAACATCAGTGCTCTGAATCATAGTTAGGCTGAATGACGTAGCCAATACAGTACCATCACAGACCTTGTGGTTTTCATATATATTTTTTTTTCCTGAAATTCAATGTACACACAGTGTACACACAGTATAGGTGAATGATTCCGGAGGCGGGTGTGTCTCAGCGCAACTTCATTAGTTTCATGTGCTTGTGCTGCTGAGTTTTTAAACACTCAACCTATCCTGGAGCATCAGGCTTTTCCGCACATTTGAAAATGTTTCTTTCTGCATTGTTTTCTCTTCTCTATCTGCTATGGCTTCCCTTCCTATTATCATTCCTATTATTGTCTTCCTTGTTCTATTCCGTTCTCCTTCCTCCTGACGGGTCCAGATGGAAGGGACGAACTGTTTATTTGTGGATTAGTGTGTGTCCGCTGTGCGTGTGTATGTATGTGTGTGTGTGTGTGTGTGTTTGTGTGTGTCTGGAGGAGGTGAATGGGGTGGATAAATCCTTATCTGTCTCTCTCTTTCTCTCTCCCTCTCTTCAGAACAGGTGGTCTCAAAAGAGACTCTAGTGTTATGAGTACGGTAATAAGATCTCAGGAGGGCCATCTCTCTGTGCTCTCTTTTAATTATTCATTAGACAAGTCCTCGCTGTACCAAAGCCATGCCATAATGAATGACCTAGCACGGTTCTTCCCGTATTTATGTAATTTTTTTTTAATCATTTTACTTGTAAATCAATTTAGATCTTGAGCTAAATTTCCTTAAGTACTGGGGAACTGGAATGAAGCGCGAGTATACTGGATGAGAAACTGAATGAGGAATGTGTTCAAAAATTATTTTTATTCTTATCTTATTGATGTTTTTGAATTACTTCTACAGTTTGAATTCTTCCATAATTTAAGAGGCTAAAACAATGTATGTCTGTATATCAAGGCAATGTACCATATAATATGTGTACTGAAAATAATCCAAACGTGGGAATAACATTTTTATTAACTGATATAGGTTATGTTCAAATTGCACAACCTTGTTGGTGGAGTAACTCTTCCTCTATACAAAGGTACTGCTCAACATTGGTTCCAGCTCTCGGCATGCATTTGCGCCATAATTGAACCTAATCCTCTTTGATAATCCCCTTCGTCGCAGTTCATCTTCTCCCACCGCACTACACAATGTTTACGGAGAAAGCACACAATGGGAAACCATCAACTTCAATGAGTATTTTCAAAGAGGATTTGGGAGTTGAGTTCCAGGGGCGGATTTAGAAAATTTTTCATGGGGTGGCAAGGGGGTGGCATTAAAATTTTGAGGGGTGGCAACACTGAAGCAAGCATCCTTGCATGTTTTTTTTTTTTTTTTGATTCAAGGAACGCTATTCTTACACTAGAGTGCACATTTTTACATTGTCCTATAAAAATGAAAGAAAGACTGATGTGTGATTGACTTGAACCTGATATCTGGATTGGAACGTCAGATAAATTAAAAAACTCTTTTATTTTTCCTGGGGAAGCAAATGGGGTAGATCCGCCCCTGTTGGGTTCTAAAATGATGCAAATACATTGCTTGTGTTGGTTATGAATCTTTGTATAAAGGAACAGTCTCTACCAGCAGGTGAAATTTGAACGACCTATGTCAGTTACTTGGTACACTTGGTACAGCCATTGTATTATTAATTCTTCAAAAAAATTCAATATTCAAATTGCATTAAATACATTTCCTTTGATTTATAGGAAGTCTTATTATCCCTGTGAGATAAAGAAGTGAAAGGAAATTTGATGGCAATGAAGTGAAGATTATGACTGTTTTTACAAATGTATGTCTGTGAAGCTAATTAATTTATCATTAATTTTCCATTAGAACAAATTTGGTGAATCATTTCAGTCGCTAAAAATGTATCAGCAACTTCAACTCCAGTTCAAATCCAGTGCATTCAATTCTTGGTTTCAGACCCAATACATTTGAATGTGCTAATATTCATAATGAAGGAATTTCAAATTACTTATAACAATTTAGCTGAAATACAATAAGGTTAAAGGTTACTAAGGGCAGCGTTTTGATCTACTTGATCTACCATCCTTAGTTTCCTTAAAATAATTTTATAAAGTTGCATATGTGAGAAGGGGGGGGGGACTAAAATTTCTTAGATTGAACATTGGTATTTTATATCCATGTTTTATTTTTTCAGAAATTAAAGAGAAATTCCAAATCCATATATTTATAAAATCTTTATAAAAGAAGCCAATGAGCCCATGCTAGTTAGTGATGAATTTCAATTTGAACGATTTGGGTTGTACTGCAGAATAAAGTTGCTGACCCTGTCTCTGCCGGCGGTCTAAGAATACTGTTTGGAGCCCAAGTTATGTAATGTGACTCAGATTAATCATGAAGTACAAATCCAAACACTCATACTCTTAAAATGCTAATCATTATTGTGTCTTTGAGCCAATATGAATATGGATGTAGCTCATATTTATTAGTATAACTGTATAAAAATGGGGAAAAACAGGAAATCAGCCCTTAGCATCTCCTCTCCTGCTCTTGCTCAGTGGACAAAAAGAAATGAAAAAGAAATAGAGAAAAGAAAAAAAAAACAACTCTCATATCTTTGGGTCACTCATAAGGGACCTGGCCACAGGGAGCTGCGTGACTACGGTTGATCGTCACGACTATGCAGCAACAAATATTTATTTTATTAATACGTGTCTATTCCAGGATGAAAATCGAAACTGAGCTGTCCAGGCCATATTACTCTCTACAACCAAGAATTGCAGAAGTGTGTGAATGTGTGCACGTGTAAACAATGAAAAAGCCCTTTACAGTGGAAGAGATGAGATAGTCCGCAAAGCAATGGATACTCTTTTGGTTGTTTTGTCTCCTGTGTTCTTTCCGGCAATGTCCATATTCCAAATACAACTGGTTGAGATTTGCTTAAAACGTGTTGCGTTATGAATGCGTTGTCTTCATACCAATTGGGTTTATTACTAAAATTTAGAGTGTTAAGTCTAAACAGGAGTAATAACATGCAGTTATAGAGAATATATCTAAATATCTATATCAATATACTACTAAGGGCAAGGGGGGAAAGCAGAATAAAAGTATTGTATACTTTAGTGGTAGTTGAGTGGACATAGAAATGAGGAAACATTTCCCTCTGTAATGAATCATATTTCGAAAGATTACAATTTGACAAAGGCTTTTTCAACAATCATGTCTATATCCAGTCAATAACCTTTTTTGTATATTTCACACGTAACCGGAGCGTCAAAACCCCGTGACCTACCGTCCCAAACGCATTGCATCGGCAGAACTATTGTATCATCTTTAGGAAGGGAGAATCAATTAGTAAATCAGAATGCTGGGTTTGAGCTCAGGATTTGGACTTAATTAGGTAGATTTGTACTTTCTGACTTAAAACTCTTCCCTAGGCTCCATAGTAGTCCTTGTGATGGACAGAGCAGCATTTATGAAGCATATGGGTGGGTACAGGTATGCACACATACACACACATGCACACACTCGTATTTTCATTTTTATAATATACACGTAACCCATCCATGTGTCCTATCCTTTCCTGCACAAAGACCAGTAGTGAAAAGAAAACAAGAACATGAAGAGATCCTGTAGTCATCTAGTGCAACTGAAATCCAAACCATTTGACACAGTGTAAAAAATATGGTGCGAGAGAACTCCACCCTAGAGAGGTCTCTTTCAACAAAAGGCTGTGGTGTTGTCCCTTGTTCATGACATTGGACTAAGTTTGTCCAGTGTTCTTTGACGTTCGCGAGTCAGTCCGTTTGTTTGCTCTGTTGATTGCATGTCCACAGTAATCCCGTCCTGCACTAGGAGTCCCAGAAAGCACTGCAATCAATCCGAACTGGACTGAGTACTGACGTTTGCTGGCTGTAATGATCGTCTGCCTCGTCACTCCTCATTAGTGGAGTTCTCCTCCAGGGAGGACATGGTGCTGAGGTTGTGGGAGGCTGTGATTGTGGCCACAGTATGGAGCAGGACCAGGACTAGCAAGCACAGTTTGAGCCTGCTGTTGCACAGTCTGGAGTTTGCTGACGAGCTCAGAGACGTCCCGTGCTGGCATGACGGGTGAGTTCTTTTCAAAGTCCCTTTGGAGCTGTTGTCAGACTTGCTGTCCCATCGAACGTCACAGCACTCTGCTTCTACATCTGAAGAGCTGTCTTCTAGAAGCCCTGAGAGACACAGCAACACATTATTAGACAGGATGCACTAACAGTGGATTTGGAAACACATCACTTCACTACACTACTTTCACTTCCAATCTTTATCAAAAATCGAAATGAATTTTTTTGACACTTTTTTAGTAAGATTATATAATTATTCAGACAAAGCAATTTGTGTATAAAGAGCTAAGATAGCTAGAGTTATCACTGCATGAGGAGAATATCATTGCCTGGGTTAATATATAATATTCAAAACAACCTTTAAAAATAAAGCAAATGAGGTTTGCTCATGATATTTAGACACATTTTAAATACATGAGAAACACTCCAACTGCTAGGACAATTAATTTTATAACCATAAAATGTACCTTTTAAGCTGGCAAGAGATAAAATAATTTTCCAGGATGCCATGCTTTCAGCTGGTTTATCAAACCTGTAGTGCAAAGGTCCTTTTGTAAAACCCATTTTCCTGTGAAAAGAAATATCCCCATATTCTTTCAGCTGTCATTCTGGGAAATTTTCAGCTAGGGACCAGATTTTTTTCCCCCCAACCTACTGTAAGTAAGCATTGTTATGTTCCAGGGAACTCAGTAGACCAGGCAGCGTGCACCCTGAATGGGATGCCAACCTTTTGCAAAGCACAAGCACACCCCCACATACTGTACATAAACAATCACACACTATGGGAAATGCCAATCAGCCTACACACTGCATGTTCGTGGACTGTGGGAGGAACGCAGGGTACACACAAAGCACAGGAAAAACACGTAAACTTCACACCCAGACTGGAGGTGAGATTTGAACCCCCAACCCTGATGGTGCGTTGCAACAGTGCTAACGCCTGAGCTACAGTACCGTGCTGCTAACATAAAAACTATCGAGCGGATATCAATTGGGAGAAAAATGCCAGATACGTCCTGTGGTAATTCCACAGTACAACTCAAATATAGCTGACTTCACTCTTTAACACATTTGGCTCAAACGTTGAAAAGGCTGATGAAGGTAGGAAAACCTCAACATTTTGCTACTGAAGAAAAATACAAAATCCTTTTAAACTCATGTACATTCCTGTATGACCACCAGGTGGCATTGCAAACAAACTCTGATGAATGAATGGAGTACACAGGCCTTATAGCACTGCAATGCAACGGAAGAGACAGCATGCAGAGCCAAATGCAGTGTACATGCCTACCTGTGCATATAAAACTGGGGCTTCCACCATAAATTAACTCGTCATTGTCAGGCAATATAAATGGACACCTCTGCTGGACCTCCAGGCAGTACTGTCTGCATGGGATCCTGTTACTGCAATGCATCTGCGTGGTCTGGAAGTACTGGAAACACAGCCAGTGTTTGTAGACAGTCTGAAAAATAGAAAATGCAGAGAAAGACAGATCAGGGTCAGTAAGGATCCACTGCAGTTGATAACATACTGTATCACTGATACTGTGCTAACAGTTCGAACTTAATACCTCCTGTCCTAGTATCATGGCAACCCCCCTCCCCTGATGCACATGCATTTATTTTCCTCCTCTCCACCATCCAAATATCCCCCCACCATCCACAAGCTTAATCACATTGTGTCCTGCACGTTTGCAGCGTATGGGGCATTTTATGCTCACAGAACAGCAGAAAGTACTGAACACAGATTTTGGCATCAACAAGATTTTATGCTAGTTTTTTTAACAGCTAGTCAATTAAAAATAAATGCACCATTTTGTCCTTTAAGTATGTTCTTCTCAATATGGTATGCCCATCTTTGTTTTGACAGCAACTCCAGTAATCCCATGGCTCCGAATGATCCTTTTGTCAGAACCTTTGTAAAGTTATTACAATTTTTTTACAATATTACTTCAGGCAGGCTGTCAATCATCAAACCATCTGAGAACAAAGTGGGGAAGACAGCTCTCTTTATAAATGCAGTGATGAAGGTTACACTGACAGTTCACGACTGTG
This sequence comes from Clarias batrachus, assembly GCA_003987875.1. Classification (NCBI taxonomy): domain Eukaryota; kingdom Metazoa; phylum Chordata; class Actinopteri; order Siluriformes; family Clariidae; genus Clarias; species Clarias batrachus. Next base: position 129,494 of record QMIH01000265.1, on the reverse strand, counting down.
AAAATCAGTGCCCGGCAAAAGCCACGTTTCAAATCACATATCACAATATGTACACACATGTATTAAGAGATTTGAAAAATGCTTGTCTTGGGATGTCTTCGGTTTTAAAAACGCTTTGTTCTGGATCTTTTCAACACTGATCTCTGTATGTGCATGGAAACAAAAGAAACACTCTATATGATGCATCTTCCTTGGCACACAATCTGATATCCAGGTCAGCATTAAAAAGCTTGATGAATGAGCATTAATGCATTAATAGCACTTAGTTGTTGAGAGCTCGAGAATGTCTTTTATAGCTAGTCATTATTTTTCACTAAGACAACACATGACATCATATCTACTTAGCCGCCACAATTACTAATAAAACACTGGCTTTTTCTGGGTGTATTGTACGTCTCATTGTCTTCAATCTGCAATAGATGGATGGATGGATGGATAGATAAGAGTGACTGATACACACAGCTGTACGAAAAATATACAGAATGGTATAAAGATGGGCCCCTGGTTGAAAGCCCTGGTTGTCTAGAACGTCATTTTATTCTGAAGCATTACAGATTCCTTTCACTGGTTCAAGTGGACAAGGTTCAAGTGGAGGAAGTCAAGTGACCTGTACAGAGCCCTGACCTCAACCCCATTAAATACCTCTGGGATGAATTGCAATCCCAACTGTATACCATGTGTTCTCTCTTGACATTCAGCGCCTGACCTTACTAACCCTCTTGCGGCTGAATGGGCAAATTCCCCACAGCCACACTGCAAAATCGAATGGAAACCCTTACTATAACAGCATAGAGGGAATTAATCTGAAACGGGATGTTCGAGAACCACATATGTATGTACTGTAATATTTAGACGTACACATACAGTATACTATGTGGTTGCTGAACATCTTATTCGCAATGTTTGTCATTAATATGGTGTTTGTTCCAATAGTGTCCACTTCTGAGAAGGCTTTCTCCAGATTTTGGAACATTGCTTGTGGATTCCTGTCAACAGTTACTGTTATATACTATAATACTAGTCGATATAGTTGAAATGATGTAACACTAGTTGCAATTCACTTACATCATTCATATTATGCTTTAATGCAAAATTTGATTAAATGCCTTGCTCAACTCTTATTGCTTCATTGTCGAGCTACTGTGAGAGCTACTGTGAGATTTTAGCACTCACAACTAATATCACGCCCAGCTAGTCATAGGGATGGATGGATGGATGGATGGATGGATGGATAGATGGATGGATGGATGGATGGATGGATGGATGGATGGATAGGTAGATAGACTTATAACTTCACTGATTGATTCATAGACTAGTTGTTTGACCGGTCTGTCTCTAGTGCCTTTCCAAAAAGTAACATATGTAATTATGGGTGCAATGAATCACTGGATTTGCCTTAAGCTCAGCTTCTTGCCTGACTGCACACAGTCCACTCAACTCAGATCAAATATTTATATGGCGTCACTAGTGTGTACCCTGTAAAAAGCACATTTCCTTCGTGTGTGCTGTTTTACCCCTGCCTTCTGCATTCTCATGTAAGCACTTAGATTAGATTGACAGAGAACAAACCTCTTGGCGGGCGTTTGCTAATGTCTGATCATATAATGAATCCCTTGTGAGGCATAGTGTAAGTAAAGCAGACATTAGTGGAGGATGACAAATCATAGAAATGAGTAGAAATGAAGCCTCCACTTCAGCTCATGCCTGTCTGGATGAGTGACTTTCAAACTAAATACAATTTCTGAAGTGAAATCAGATAACAAGCTGTTATATTAACCAGAACACATCAGAATGTCCTTACGAAAATGACCTAGTGGTTTAGGATAATGTCTAATGAATCAAGGTTTTTTTTGTGTGCCCTTTGTCAGTATAATCAAAAAAATTTCAAACCTGTTCATAAACTGTATTTTTTGTCACATGTTACATTTAAGATTACATTTATGGTGTATAATCATATCTTGTGGGCATACAAATAGTGGCATTTACCCTCAATGCTACCCGAACAAGAAGCATGTGAACCTTGTCAGTAGACAATATTAATTCGGCATATTAGCCGAATTCACACATAATATTGTATATACACAGGGGTTGGACAATGAAACTGAGACACTGGCCAATTTAGCATTGGAAGTTTCATGGCCAAATTTGACCAGCCTGGTGGACAATCTTCATTGATTGCACACTCCAACAGTAAGAGCAGAGTGTGAAGGTTTAATTAGCAGAGTAATAGCACAGTTTTATATCTTAAAATATAGCAATGCACACAACATTTGGGTGACATATCAGAGTTCAAAAAAGGACAAATTGTTGGTGCGTGTCTCACTGTCGCATCTAATAATCTCAGCATACTATGTAGTAATGGTAATGTCAGCATACCACCAAGAAGGACGAACCACATTCAACAGGAGTAACTGTGGAAGCAAGAGGAAGCTGTCTGAAAGGGATGTCCAGGTGCTAACCCAGATTGTATCCAAAAAACTTGAAACCAGAGCTGCCCAAATCACAGCAGAATTAAATGTGCACCTCAACCACCAAAACAGTTCATCGGGAGCTCCACAGGGTCAATGTACATGACCGGGCTGCTACAGGCAAACCTTTGGTCCCTCGTGCCAATGCCAAACGTCGGTTTCAATGGTGCCAGCAGTGAAAATCTTGGGCTATGGACAATGTGAAACATGTATTGTTCTCTGATGCACCAATACACACAGCAAGACTGGTGACAAAGTGGTTTGATGAACATAAAAGTGAAGTTAAACATCTCCCATGGCCTGCACAGTCTCCAGATCTAAATATTATTGAGCCACTTTGGGGTGTTTTGGAGGAGCGAGTCAGGAAACTTCTTCCTCCACCAGCATCAGGTGGCCAATAATCTGTAAGAATGGCTCGAAATCCCTCTGGCCACTGTGCAAGACTTGTATCTGTCATTCTCAAGACGAATTGATGCTATATTGGCCGCAAAAGGAGGCCCTATACCATAGTAACGAATTATTGTGGTCTAAAAGCAGGTGTTTCAGATTCATTGTCCAACCCCTGTATATATAATATATATAAGTAAATGTATAAAACACATATATGGTTCCACACCCGGCAATAGAGTCTATGGTGATAGTTTTCAAAAAGTGTAAATATACAGATAAAGTTAAAGACACACTTATTTAAACCTGAAAATGTAAAAAAATACAAAGAAACAAAGAAATAAGAAAAAAAAAAAACATTTCACAGAAATTAGCTATTGTGCTTCTTCTCCCAATTGATGGCTATAGGGTGCTTACATTGTGAATTTCCATTCACTCAAGCAATTTTTGTAATATTTTTTTCTTACCAACGATTAACTCATTTGATGATTTTACTCTACTGCCACTGAAGTGTATAATCACAAGAAGGCTTGACACAGAAAGTATTTTATACAAGTAAGTTTGGACTGTGAACTGACCACAAAACCCGAGGACACCAAGCACAAAAATTGTTCATGTATACACAAGGAACATGAGGCACATCCTAGAGAGTGTGAGGCATACTGCTGGTATTTCTAGCTAGGACATGACGTCATTATTTCTGAGCTCATTTGGCATGGTGTGGTGTGGGCAAGGCCACCTGCATCATTGAGACAGAGAGAGATGGGTAGTGGGACCGCGAGAAAGAGGCTAATTTCCACAAATCAGCTGAGATTGGGTGGTGAGTGTGGACACATGGATCCATCAGAGCATGAATGTCACATCCATCCTCAGGACTATCCATCGTGAGTGATGATTCACATGAACATTGTGTGCGGCAGGCCTGCTTCCTGGTCGTAAGCCTACTCTGCAGATGAACACACGGCGTCCATGAATCTACTTGGAAAGACACTGGCTCACACACACACACACATACAGATTCTCCTTGAGGCTAAAGGACGGCTATACCTAACCCATGTATAATAAAATAGATTGCTAATAGATGTCAAAGGACATGCATCATGTATTTACAGCTCACCGCTGCACTACACATGCCACTGTGTTTCTCTCAATCTCATTTATCTCTATGTGTGTGTGCTGTTTACTATAGCCTGTGAGTAGAACGTACTCCTTTGCGTGGTTTCTGTTCGTGCCCACTGCTCCATTAGAGAGGTGATGGGGAGCGCCCTCTCTAAAGTGTGGGATGAGAATAAATGCATTATCGCTTCTAAACACACAGTGTGAGGGATGAGGGCTTGGCTGTGTGAACACAGGGCCCCAGCTGCACTTTGATGAAGGCCAGGCTTGTAACGCATCCTTTTATGTTCTTCCTGGCAGGTACTCATTACTGTTTGTGTTATTGTATGTTGCCTGATCGACTTTTACTGCTTAATGTCTGATGACTAACAATATGTTAATTGGGGAATCCGGAAATATCAAACTTTTATGAACATCTTCATGCTGGTGTGGAACACTGATAAAAAACCACAAGAGAATATTTTGTATTGAACATTTGAGAAATTAATATCAAATGTAATCAGGTAATCAATATGCATTGTAGTTTACTAAAACTGTCCAGTGACCAGGCTATCCAGTAGATGGGGCTAGTGTGAAGCCAGGCTTGGTGTGATTTGCCCTACTCAGCAGTAACTCATTCATCCTGACAATGTCAGTGTTGCTATTCCCCTTCCTGCTGCAGGGTGCTGATAATCTCCTACACACACTTCAGAACAACTGTCTGTTCACAACAGCGGCACCTCAACCAGCACGGCAGTTCGGCTAATCCATCGATTGCACTACTTAAGACGTCAAATATAGCTCTGACACAGTCCCCGAGTACTCCATGGGTTAGAAAATGCACACCAAATATTGTGGTAAACTTTATTCTTTCCAGCACTGAAGCAAATGTTGGTAGCAATTCTGGGATTGCGGAGAAGAACAGGGCAGAGAAACAAGCGCATTGCAGTTCCTCAAGCAGGCTTTGTTTCTTTTGGCTCCCAGTTTGAGGCAGGCTGGGACTGGTTTGACGGTGCGATCTTATTAGTATACGGAGCTGTGGGACCGCAGGCGCGAGGTCTGGAACAAGGGGAGGAAGGCTGAGTGAGACTTGCGGTGCCCTAGTTCCCAGCTTGGGCCTGCCCAGACCTGCCAGCATTAAAGCTGCTCCTACCGAGAGTAGCACATGATAAATGACCACACAGCCTCAGATACACAGCAGTAATGAAATGGGAGGAGGCGGATACGCATAGCCACTCATCTTATTTTAGGCAAGCTCCCGATCCTGATTCTTTCTTTCTTCCTTCCATTCTTCCCTTCTTTATCTATTTATTTCCCCTCACCCCACTCTCTTTCTTTCATCCCATGCTTTTATCCGAGTGTCTCTGTTTAACTTGCCACTGCTGGGGATTAGATCAACTCTCCTGGAGGATTGCATTATTCTATTATGTTGGGGCTAATAACATTGTAATTGAGGAAAGGCCTTTCCGCAGTGACAGTATGGGTTCTTAAAAGCCTCAATTGGCATGTCAGTGCCTGGCTTTTGATCTTTTTTGTCTGTCTCTCTGAAGCTCTCACCATGAGACACAGATCAACCCCTGAGCTGAACCCTGTAAGCACAGCTCTCATCTCACATCCGTTCATTTCTCCCACCTGTTCATTTCTGTTCTTTGATAGCGAGAAGCTGCTCACTGTCTGTAGGCATTACAGAGCTTAAACCATACAGAGAAAAGGCTGATGTAAGAGATTTTTTTCATCAAACAACACATCCAGCTGTGTAATATCAGCCCAGGCTCCCAAAAGAGAGAGGAGAAGGCATGGACTGATTCACTCTGCCGATAACCCACATTAGTCCCCCCCACCCCCCACCCCCCGAACATATGAGGGTCAAGGGGTTACACAAGCAGGCAACTGAATCCCTTGGGCATCCATGGCAGCAACAGTGCATCAATACATATACAGGATTATAGGTCATGATGCAAATTTCCACTCTACAGATGGCCATACAATCAGCAAAGTTGATTAAATCAATAAGAGACAGTTGGAGGATTGTACTAACCAGCAAAGAATGGCCTTCTGTACACCAGGCCAGAGCAACAAACCATCAAACTAAATCAGCACAGCCATTTTTGAGGAATCTCATATTCATTTAATTCAATGAATCGGTTGAATAAAACCTCTAGTTAGCAGAAATGTGGTCTAACAACTGTTGATTTGCTTATTGGATTCTTAGGGCCAAGACTTCAAAGCAATAACACCGCTGCATGCTGAATTTTCCAGAAACTCATTTAATGCCTTTCACCATGCCAACCTTTTTTCAAGTTTGCCATTTTGTACACTTGTCTAGATAGGATAAATGCTAATGTCTAAAAGAAAAAAATGGAAACAAAAAGACATGTCTTTTTTATAGCTCGATCAAGTTATAGCTCGATTTTAACCCTCAAAGAGGTGAAGAACCAGTAACTTATAGGTGCCTGTATCAGTACCTTAGTACATAGTAAACAACACATATTTGTATAAAATAACAATTTTTGTAATTTTGCAACTTTCTATGTTTAAATTACTGTGCGTTGAGCTTTACCTTTGTTTTTACAATATTTTATTATACATATTTTTTGGAAAATCATTACTCTAAATAAAGAAGAACCATATATGGTCACTCTACTGACTTGATTTGCCACAAAAAATGACTACAAAAGCTATTTTGAAAAAAAAAAAAGTCTGGAAATTTTGAACTATTGAAATATTCTACAGTATATTTACAAAAACTGTATAGCAGATGTTCCTCTGATAGCAACAAAACGATCAAACTTGCCAAGGTGACACAGATACCACTTTGCAAGCATGGTTTCATTTTAAACTGAACCTAAAATAATTGTAAACAATAGAATAAAAACTGCAATAAAATTTGTAATATTCCATAAACATACAGTATATTTATTATCCTATGTTCATTATCTATTGTGTAGCCAGCTACCTCTTCTGAAAATTACAGCTGACTTTACTTCAGTAACTGAATCATTGTTTAACAAGCCAATATCATCGAACAGATCTGTTTTTGTAGGGTCAGAATCAGAACAGAAATCAGATTAGCCTTACAGTAGCTGTCAATAACAACTAGGCAATGTATTTCTATTGACAAATCAGCTCCATGTTCTGCATTCGGCTCATGTGGGAGACAAATACTTTCAAGGTTTAAATATACATCTGATAAATACACACTTCAAACTTTTTATATTATGTTTTATAATTACATCATGTAATGATTTTGTTAAAAAACTAATTATACGTGCGTATAACCGTTTTGTTCAGTTTTTTTTGTTCAGGGAGACGCACCACCCTGATGTGTCAGAAATGTTCCGATTTGAATTTCTATTAATTAGAGGCAATTTAGAAATGTAATAATAAAACCAATTAACTAATTGAAACCAATTGGAAAATTCTTTGCCCACAAAACAATGTTTTTTATCATCCATAACTAATTCTTTTCATTTGTCACTTGACACTGTCTATCAGATGTGATTTTGTGAGTAAAACATCACTTTCTATTGAGCAACATACTTATGACGAAGACAGTGACTAGGGCAAAAAAGCCTCTCAATTAAATACGGCCAGCATTTTTTCAGCATTAAAAGTAATAATAAAAACAGTCACAATACGTAATATAAAACATTATGAACTTTTCCAGTGCCTAACACGAGATCCATGTTTATTTTGTTAAAGCTATTAATTACCTCAAGCCTTCACAGTTAACCACTAGACCGGGCAAAATAATATTCTGTGGAATTCTGCAATTCTCTGAAACCACAAATTACCATAAGCATTCTGAATAGCAGAAATAAACAAAGCCCAGCTTGCCTCAAGGCATAACTGCACCACAGAACATGGGCTAATTAGAGTCCAGCTTCAGTTCAAAGCACATTACTGTTTGGGAAAAAAATAATAAGAACTGAATACACACATTCACATTAATGATTGTCACCAAAAGCAGTGAGATATTTACACAGTCATTACTAGTCATTGCTTCTATTCTATATTCATGCTTTTTTTTTTTTTACAACCAACACCAACAGCTTTTTCAGAAATGAGAGAACATCAATCTAAATATACTATATAATGCACACTTGTGTAGTCTAAAGGCTTTTTAGAAACTAAATGAGGGAAAAAATAAACAAGTGTTCCATCAAATTTTATATTTAAGGCCTGATTCTTTATCTATGTACAGTTTCTAATGGACTTCTTAATTTTATTATAGAAAGAGCACTTGTCTGATAAAAGAAGTTAAATGTAAAAATGCAAATTAGTGTAAACCATTTTTTGTAGCACAGATGACGTTAGACAAAGTTATCACCTGCAATACAAACTGCAAGACTCTATCAACTGATAATAATACAATATAATATTATGCTGTGAGCTTTTGGAGTTTAACCAAAACATGAATACAGAGATGTTCAAAAACATTTGATTGCCATTGTATAGAAATATGAATATACAAAAGGTTTTTAAAATCAAACCGGGACTGAAATTTCCTATGAATGATGACGTAATGGACAACATGGCTCGGAGCCACTACAGCACATTGTAGTGTGAAAATCGATGCATGAAAGAGATCTAACTATCTGTGGGACCTGTACACACAATTGTTCAAGAACACTACTTGCACAATACAGGAACTCAGCTGGGAGTTATTGCCACATCCCTGTACAGTCCTGACCTCACTCCAAGCTTTTTCCTTATGTTTGGACCACTAAAGGAACTCCTAGGAGGCCAGCGTTTCAGATGTGTAGCAGGCTGATCATGGCCCCGGTATACTGAGAAAACTTTCTACCTTGATGGTAGCCAAGCACTAGTGAAATGCTAGCACAAGTACATTAGAGTTGCAGAGGGCGATATTGAGAAATAAAGCTAGTTCTTACTTTAATAACTTTGCTCTCTTATTCAACACAATCAAAAGTCCCAGTTTGACTAGAACACGCCTTGTATAAACAGACAAATACCTATGGTCGGTTAAGCAGACATATTGGCAAAACTGATGTATACACAGTGTTTTCCAATCATATTTCTTATCTGAAAACTTTGCCCTATAAAGTACATGTACTGTACTTATGTTTGTTTTTTCAAACATTTATATTTGTGCAAATGCACTATATGTCTGTAGTACTTTATTTATTTGCATAGTTTGTGCTATGATACAATATTTACTACTCAGTCCTTGGCATTTTTATTAATAAGTTGTAAATATTTAACGTCTTTACAGGAGACAGATATTTAAAGTAATAACATACACATTATCAATTAATTGGTGATTTTTACATTATTTAAATATAATATTATACTATGGTGGTACAGTGGTGTAGTGGTTAGCACTGTCACCTGGGACCTCCATGGTCCGGGTTTGAATTTGCATGTTCTCCCCGTGCTTGATGAGTTTCCTCCGAGTACACAGGTTTCCTCTCACAGTTCAGAGGCCTGCAGATTAGGCTAATTTGCGTTACCAAAATTGCCCATCATATGTGAGTGTTTGTATGTGTGTGTGCGTTGCAAAAATTTGGCATCCTGTCTAAGGTTTACGTCGCCGTGTGCCCCAAGTCTCCTGGAATAAGCTCCAGACCCCCCGCGACCATGTATACAGGAAAAGTGGTATAGACGATGAGAGAGTGAGAATTATTGAATATTATACTACTATTATGCTTAATAAAAATGACATATTACAGCAAAAACTGTCACATCTTTATTTGCAATTGTGTGTATGATAATTAAAAAATTAAGACTCTAAAAGTCCTATCTTAAGACTTAACTTATAGAACCTTACCTTTATTTGCAACCCACTAGAGAAATAGTTAATGGTAGAGTAATAAATATACAGTGTGTGGACCTAAGTTGTTTATATTATCAATCAATCAATCAAATAATCAATCAATCAATCAATCAGAGATGTAAATTGGGTGCAAAAATTCCTCTTTGGAATCCTCAGAAACCAGAACACTCACATCAACTCAGCAATAATAACAATATTAATAAAGTAATGCCACATTAGTACATCAGGATAATCTCTGACTTTATCGTGGCAGACCAAATTCTGATTCCCCGATGACTAACTCCAGCAACAGAGGTACACGCTGCTGGTCCCAAGACTTAATAAAATGTATCAGGCAGGCCATTTGATGCCAAACCTGTGCCAAACCACCTGTGGAGCAGAAGGTCCGCTATAGCAACCACTAATACTAGAAGCCAAAAGAAAAAAATACAACAATAAAGTGAATCAGAGTCATAATAAGCACTCGTTTCTTGCTTAACCTGGCAGTGCTAGTGTGCTAAGCAACAGCCATTTTAAACAAAACAGAGCAGGTGTACACAAGTGTTGGCTTGGTAACCTTTTTTCATCAGTGGTAGATAACTGCTGTTAACAGAGTGGATATAAAATGAAAGAGAGAACAAAGGAGAACTGAGAAGAGGACAGGAATAGGACAGCAGTATGTGAATAGGGTTCTAGGAACACATTAGGAACAGTTGTATTTGCAGTGGAGAGGTGCTGCTTGACCCTGTTCTGCTTCCTGTAATCGTTATTTGAATAAAGGTTTTTAATGTGACCCACTAATGCCATGCAATTATTATTACCAACAAGCAGACCTTATTACCCATGACATAGCTTATTAAATATTAAAATGCAGCTCAGGGCAAATCAGACACCCCCAGAGCTAACTGAGGCAAGCATCTGTAACATCTAAACATGTAATTCATTCTAGCAATGCTTCAGAGGAGGACTAAAGTAAGAATTTACCCATGTAATAGATGTTATTGTCAAGGTATGTGATGTGCAGGCATGCTTTATCCTTATTATTATTTTTATCCTAAACATTTGATATTAATTCCATTCCATCACCCAAGAACAGAAATGACAGAAAGGACAAAATCAGATCGAAGTCAGGACACAGGGAAAAACTAAACAAAACAAAAATAGATAAACTGTAATGTAATGTCTAACGTAGTGAACAACAAGCCACAAAACTGTATATACAGTATGCACAAAGCTAATATGCATGAATCTTAACCTAATGTTAGCGTGTGTATGTGTGTGCCCTGCGATGAACTGGCACCCCGTCCAGGGTGTACCCCAATGTCTCCTGTGATAGGCTCCAGTCCCTCCCCCCTGCGCGACCCTGAATACCTCATAAAGCGGTACAGACTATGATGGAGTAAGAGTGATGTGGAAAGAGAAGTTTCCAAGTTTGTGTTTTAATCTGACATAGTAAGGTTCTTTTTTTTTTACTGTACTGTAAATACATTTTATATTTAAAAAAATAGATGAATATAATGAGGTGTGTAGCACAGCAGTATTTTAATTAGTTTTCTATTGGAAATTCCCCAGACAGTCTGGTAATTTCCCTTATATATATTAATCAATTGGGTAAACAGTAATGTAAATAGAGTCTTTGTCCTTCTTGTAATAAATATGGCTTGATTTTTATTATGGTTATTATTTCGAGCAGGGGTCAAAAGCTAGCAGAGTGTATTCTGAATACACTCTGCTAAATATTTAATATTTAAAATTACATCTTGGTTTCAAATAATCAATCATTTATTGACTGCAGAACTAAATTATGTATAAAAATTATCATAGTTCAGTGACTTCAGTTTTCTATAACACGCTACTTCCGTATCTAATCATTCACCTGTATTCTATTTCTAAGGTCTGTATCGCAAAGCAGTGTTGTGTGAAAGAACACAATGTGACACTTTAGGCAAGCTACCAACTGGCAGACATCCTGTATAGCTCCAGTGCCAGGATGCCTCAGCACTTTTAAAGACTACAGAAGCATTCCATTCACCACTGAGAGGCTGAAACAGCACTGACCCTTGGACCACCAGGACTTTGAATGCTCTGATCTACTTGTTCACACCTGGATAGAGGTGGGTAGAGTAGCCAAAAATTGTACTCATGAGTCCAAGACCAGCTGTACTTCAAAATAATATTACTAGAATGAAAAAAGTAGTCATCCAAAATATTACTAAGAGTAAGCGTAAGTAAGAATAAAAAAGAATTCAGAGATTATGTATATCTTTTTTTTACAAGTTATGTAAGCAGCCAGAGAAGATGATAAAAGAATGTACAAATTCTGACACTTTCAAATAACAAAATAAATGAATAAATAATCTTAAATGAGAGAAAAAAAAATCGTAAATATCTTTAAAAAAATATTAAATTAAGGAATAAGAAACACAAATTTCCTAATTTAACTTTTCACAATATAAAGCATTTGAAATAAATACCTACTGCATGTAACATATGTATGTTGAACAGTGTAGACTATTTCCTGTGTAAAATATACTGTATATTCAGTCGCCCTGCAAATGACTAAGCAGATAGAAAATAACATTAGAACATGTGTACAAGAGGTCTCACTTTACCATAAACTGTGTCCTGTAGAACAAATGTAAGATAATATAGGTAATATTTTTAGCCTCTAACTTACTTACTAATTATACTGTATATGCTAACCTTGCAACATTAAATAAAACAGCTAAACTAAAATGTTTCCAACGCTGTCTATAATGGCTGAAGATTTTTTCCCCACTATTCATCCAGTTTGTATGTGGTCATGTGACTACATGTGTGGGACTGATTGGTTAAACGGAGTCATATGATTATTGTTGCTACGTTTGATTGGTGAAACACAGTCATGTGGTAAATCCACCGGCTGCATTTCTCTGGCAAAAATACAGAATATCTGCAAAATGGTGCAGTAAAACTACTCATAAAAGTACATTTTATCAAACTTTATTTACTCTAAATGTAACAGAGTAAATGTAACTCATTACAACCCACCTCTGCATCTGAACATAAACATTATTCTTCATTTTATTCATATTATGCTTCAGTTCTATCTCTCAGACTGGGAAAGAAAATTACAACTGTGTGTCATCGTCAGTGGTGAGAACTACCAGAGCACCATAGGCAACTGTCCTGTCTCCTTTATTCTTCACTTTCTACACATCAGGCCTCTAGTACAGTACCTGTAGGAGTTCTTTGATGACTCCTCCATTGTAGGGTGCAGCGACACTGAGGATGAATCAGGACAGAAGTACAGAAGCCTTCTGGTGGGCAGTAAAAAAGAAAAGAAAAGAAAAAAACCCTGCAGCTTAACATCAGCAAGAAAAAGAAACTGCTGCTGGATTTCCAGCATATTAGGAAGCCTATTAAATCAGTCACTTTCCAGGAGAGGATGTGGAGATGCAAAGCCTAGGGGGTTACATAATTAACAGACTGGACTGATAACACTGCAGCACTATACAGGAAAGGCCAGAGCAGGCTCTTCATTCTGTGAAGGCTCGGTATTTTAATGTTATATGCAGCAGGCAGCTGGGGCCGTTTTATCAGAATATTGTCCAGCATCCTTTCCTCTATTGTGGGCTCCTAGTGGGGATGAGGGTGGGTGGCAACATTACTACAGAGGATGCAAAGAGGCTTTATATGCATGTTATGAACCACTATCCCAGCACTGACTATAAACACAGTCTAAAGACAAAGAAAATGCATATTGAGGATCATTTTAAACACCAGCCGATGGTTATTTAGGGTTATTTCTGCCCTCTGGATGACCAATGGAACAGAATATCACTATGTGAAATAATATTCACTCGCAATACCATCCATCCATCTCTCAACCCACCTATTATGCAACATTTATTAAATACTCATAACTTATATGATTACAACTAAATAAAAGATTATTAAATCTGTCTAGAAATATTTTACATTTGACCATATTTAGACTTCACATGTTCTTATACTATTTTATAACAGATCATTTTACTTCTTTCTAGAAATACTTATAATTTTTATTATAACTCTGCCAAAATTGAAAATTTTAAGAAACATAAAATATGTCTAGAAATTGGTTTACTAATCTTGTATTTGGTTTATTGTAATCTTATAGTAATAAATATTAATATGAATAAGACCAGATTTATGCCATTATAAGTTGCTGAGGTGTCTTGTTTTCGCATTGCAATAGATGGCAGACACTGTATGGGCTGTGAGAAGAGTGTATGAGGCTCAGACTAAGGTTTTTTAACTTTTTTTTATCATTTACATTTTTGGTTAACCAGCTGTACTGAATTTATGAGCAGGGTTTAGTGTTTATGTACAAGTTGCACAGAAAATCTCAATGGACTATAGAAAGTCTCTGATGACAATTTACTGCAGTACTGCTAATGTAAATTTCTCATATATGTCAAAGAAATATGTGAAAGCCAAGATGTAGTAATATTTAAACTTGGAACATTGCATTCAAGAAGCAGAGAGAACTAAAAAGATGACAGTTGGGTTTATTGGAGTTAAGGTGTGAAAAGCACCAATTAGCTCTAATGCCTGGATTTTCCTTCTCTTATACCTTATTTATATCTTCCGCAGTTGTATGCATAGTCTGTGCTGAACAATGCGAATGCAAATGACAGATAACCTCAGAAATAAAGACTCACCAAAAGTCTCTGGAGCAAGGTTACAGTAAACAAACACAATAAACAGTCAGAGGATGTGTACCTGAACTGTGCACTGTAGAGGGGAGGAGACTGTACAGCACAATGCCGCTTAATCAAACTAGTGTTTGTTTATTTTGTTGCAATAGAAAAGTGGAAACATGAGCTACATTATTTCAGCCACTTGAGGTTTACACGGACACACTGTAGGGAGTTATTTTTATTTATTTCATTTGTCTTGCTAATTACCTGCTCTTAATTGAATGTTGTCACAGTAGAGACAGAGCCATCTGATGCTGCCAGCTGAGCTGCCATCTGACCAAAAGTCCTAACTACACTAGAAGCCCAGTTCTCCTTGTTTACAAACTCCCTGTGAAGTACAGAATTCAGCAAAAATTAATTAATTAGAATCAACTATTTTAAAAAAAAGCCAAGATGTAAAGCATCCAAGCTGAGCAGAGCCAATGATCCACTTACTACAATGAGGATTTCATTAAAGAAACTGCTATAATCAGAACTGCACGCCTTCCCTTAACGGTGGTGTTGGTGGGTGGTGATGGGAGGTGGGTTAGGGGGTCTGATGCATACATGCTGTGAGTGTGTATAGCTGGGAGAAAATTAAAGCCAGTGGTAAAAAAAAGTGACTCACGTTGAAGCCTAGTTTGAGAAATATGCTGTTTAATTAAAATACAATTTAAAAGAAAGACAGTCTGTTCACCAACACATCGGTTAGAACAGGATTATTTTCTTGATTGACGAAGACATATGCTAAAGCACAGTCAAGGATAAAAGAAGCCAGACAATTCATTAAACATAGATCTTTAGGAATTATGTGTAACCAAGACGAGATGGCCTGGCTCACAGGCTCTGCTCTAATTCATCCCAAAGGTGTTCTATCGGGTTGAGGTACAGGCCAGGCAAGTTCTTCCACATCAAACTCGCTCATCCATGTCTTTATGAACCTTGCTTTGTGCACTGGTGTTCAGTCATGTTGGAACTGGTGTGGGGTTGCTTTTCATAAGTTGGGCTTGGCCCCTTATTCTTAATGCTACAGCATACCAAGACATTTTGGACAATTTCATGCTCTTAACTTTGTGGGAACATTTTGGCGACGGCCCCTTCCTGTTCCAACATGACTGCGAACCAGTGCTCAAAGCAAGATCCATCAAGCTGATAGAACAACTTTGGGATGAATTAGAGCGGAGACTGTGAGCCAGGCCTTCTCGTCCAACATCAATTTCTGACCTCACAAATGCACTTCAGAAAAAAATGGTCACAACCTTGTGGAAAGCCTTTCCAAAAGAGTTAAAGCTGTTCTAGCTGCAAAGGGTGAGCCAACACCATATTAAACCCTATGGATTAAAAATCGGATGTTACTTAATTTCATATGTATGTGAAGGCGAATATTTTTGGCAATATATTGTATATCTACCAAGGTCAATTTTACATGTAACACTGCCAGAATCAGGCAACTGACTATGGTTCACAGGCTGGTCGCGATTTCCTGATAATAATAATATCAAAGTATCTTTATTTTTTTTTGCTGGCCGTTGCTCTTTAAGGCTATCCAAACTCTGCAGTGCGTCAATGATGCCTACACTCTAATTGATTTGAGTGGTATCGTTGGCATATACTCCATTAAAGGCCTTTAAACATGCATGGTTTACCTTTGCTGTCATAGTCGCAGGCCTCATTCACTTTCACTAATTGCTTTATCTTTGTCAGGGGCTTAATGAATCTACAGCTTATCCCAGGAAACAGTGGCCATGAGAAGGGAATCCATTCTGGGTGGCACAACAGTCCAGTCAGGGCACCATGGAGCTAGTGGAGATTTGGGTATTCATGTACCTCCAGTAGAATGTTCACATGTTTGTCCTCAAAAGGTAGGAGAAAATTATAAGTGAAACTTCAAACGACTGTAACGAAATCTCAGGATTGACTCGTGTCCCGGGAGCTGTGAGGCAGCAACACTGCTCACTACATCCTGCAATCAGTCTATTGTACAACATGCTATTTAACTGTCACATCCTAAAGTGAAAACTAAAGACTAAAAAAACAAAAACAAGATAATTATTCATTTTGAGTGTCAGTTTTCCATTTGAAACTATTTAACTGAAAACCCTTAACTGTAAATATAATCAAAAGACAGGATGTTAGTGTTATGTGGTGACACATGGCAGAATGTTGTGAGCAGTGGTCTAGGTCAACAGTGTACTTGGAGAGATGGATCATTTCACACCACACAATGGGGTTTCACAGCGCCGCATGAGCATGAGATTCACTGGAAATCGATGGGTTCTCTCTCTTTAATTATCAGCCGAATAACTCCATATCCATGAAAGCATATTAATAATGGAGAAAGTCGCCCGAACTCTGGAGCCATTAACAGCTAGTGTGCTGCAGCTAATGCATCTTTTTAATAGTGTGCGGAAGTCCCATTGCTTATAGTGACAGGCATCTTCTCCCCTAGGGCCCTTCCTTTCTCATACTTACTGATGTAAGGAGGCAAGGCTAGAAATTGAAGAGACTCTCTTTATAACTTACGTCGTTCGTTCTAATTTTGTATGGGACTTTAATTCAATTCAATTCAAGTTTATTTTATTTGTATAGCACTTTTAACTATGGTCATTGTCAAGCAGCTTTACAGAATCAAAAGAAAATTAGGGAAATGAGTATGAAATCGGTGAGGAAATATGTATAAATCAAAATGACCAGATTATCCCTGATGAGCAAGCTAATGTGACGGTAGAAAGGAAAACCTCCCTGAGATGGCAAATGGGAGAAACCTTGAATGGAACCAGACTCAAAGGGAACCCATCCTCATTTGGGTGATGACGGATATCAAGAATTGTTTTGTAGAAGTTCAACATAATAGGGGAAGTGCTGAATTATTGAGCGACTATGAGCGATGTCTGTGAGTGCAGTATGCATGTACTGTATGTATTGTAAGTTTGTATGTTTATATGTATGTATGCATGTATGTATGTGAATACAGTGTGCATGTACTGTGTGTATGTTTGTATCCATGTACGTATGTATTATGTGTGGTCCTAAACATGCAATCATGCATTTACAGTAGAAGCACCGCATCATACAGTACATTTGATATAATTATATTACAATTATATTTTTCCTGTCTTGCAGTCTTCTGTCACACTCTTTTGACTGCATGCATTTATGAAAATAAATGAGTCATAAAGGTCTTTTGAGTTATTCTGATAAAAGTTGAAGAAACTGTACAAATTATATGTGCTTACAGGTATATGTGAAGAATACTGACCAGCAAGTTCACATGTATGTTATCACTCACTCACTCATGGTCTCTACCGCTTTATCTTGCATACAGGATCACGGGCGACCTAGAGCCTATCCCAGGAGACTGGGGGCACACCATGGACGGGGTGCGAATCCATCACTGGGCACAGACAAACTTACATACAACTGCATATTCACACACTTCGGGCAATTTGGGAATGCCAAATAACAGACCCGAGGTGGCAATCAAACCCGGATCCGGGTGGTGCAAGGCGACAGTTCTTACCCCTAAGCCCGTGTGCTTATACACTATGTTATATACACACATGCACAGTATGTTATATTTTTGCCCGATTATTTATAATATATTGTGATCTATAAAATATTTTATACATCACCTACATTTTTATTACATTGTATCAAAAATCACAGTTTATACGGTTATCGTGAAAAATTACTATGTTGCTCCAAATACCAAAGTTGTAATATTATGGGATAAAAGCATTAAAGATTTTTCCAGGCTACCTTATAGCCTAGGCTTTGTTGATGCCATACCATAAAAAGAACACATGTAATAACCTGACAATATAATATTGTTACCAAAACTAGAATATAATCAGAGGGATTTGGATGAGAAACAAAGCAGAAACATCAATCTCCATGACTTCCCGTGATTAAAGCAAGATCATCAGAAAAATAAATTATTCTAATATCCGTTTGGTTATTATGTAAATACAAGTCTATAACCCAAATAACTTCATTTGTCTTCCTTGAATTACTACAGTGATGATTTGTACAACTAAACATTTCATAACTAAGCCACATTAAACCAGCCACACAGAAAAAATAATGGTATTCATGATTAACTATGATTATCTATCATATTAATTCATTATGCTTCAGAGGCTACAGGTCCCTTCCCCATGTAGTAAATGAGCTCAAAGCCTGTCCATCTTAGTCAGATACTGTAAATGACAATGCTCAGGACAATGTTTTAATGAAGAGATTATCATGCATAAAGGGCATCACTGCATGCTGCCTAGAAACTACACGCCCACAGAGGTCTACTCCATTTGTATCCTCTGGGGTAAATTATGCGTGAAAAGTCTCACAAATATTTTCTGCCCAACACTATTTTTTTGTCTACACCTACAGATCCAGGTACACAAACATACAAGTACACTGAAATTGTAATACTTCCAAGAATTAATTTTCATAACAAGATCATACTCACACATACTCACACAACAAATTCAGAATTCATAATGGTTTCAGGAGGAATGCAATTCTATTAAATAGATGCTTAAAATAATGTAAAAGAAAATTCCTGTATTTGCACAAAACCCATGAAAAGCTGAAACCACCAGACTGTATGCATGAGAATTTTTCATGGTAATGCTTTGAAAACTAAACATTGTAGAGAAATATATATACGTGAAGAATGCACATGTGGTATTTATTGTTTGTTGCTTAAGATTTGAACCTTGGATTGCTCCCCCTCCTCTCTTGTCTTACTACGGCCATGATTCTTTGCAGTGCAGGGTAATTTTTTTCACTTTGATCTTTAAGTGCTTTGATATACAAGCACACTCCCAGAATTAATTATGCTCACAATCCAAGGTTTAACTGTATTTATTATTTTGAACACATAATGAATATTTATTGGTGGCTCAAATGGTTAAGGCTCTGGTTTACTGATCAGTAGGTCAGGGGTTCAAGCCCCAGTGCCATCAAGATGGTACATCAAGCACACTGGTATGATGTAGCACTGGTGAGTGATTGAGATGATCTTGGGATACTGTAATTAAGAAATGAATAATGTAACTGTATGTATAAATGTATACATAAAAATTAAATTAGTAGCATAATCTAGTATCAACAGCTAAACTTCTCAGTATTGCAATAATGGATTTGTGATGATTCTGGATGATACTAGTGTAGTTTACCTTGGATGATTATTTGCAACATAACAATTAAATCATAGGTGATGGTAAAATAAATACACCAGAGTAACATGGGCTTAAAAGCAAAATTGCCTGTGTATTATTACTCAAACCTATCCAAAAAATAAACTGCCAGAACTGCCAGAATTAAAATATGAAATTCAAAAGAAGTTCAATTTGTCTGTGGAACTGCATCAATTCCCAGTGTGTTATTAATGCACAGTGTCCCAGGGAGCTTTGGTTGGTTACAATCACAGATTCCCTGTGCATATCAACATAGAAGCCAAATGCAGCTCCCTACTGTTCTGTTGTTGTCATATCAAGCTACCACTGGTTCCCCAAGGATGGTTAATATTTTTTTTCATTCGCAAATTATGCTTAGTACACTTGAAGTGTGCATTTTATGCTTTGGTACCAATCCTCAACAATAAAGTTGAATCTCTAATGATGGCTTTAAAAATATGCAGAATACACCATAACACGCAACTCACAGGCTTGTCCTGCCCACTTCCATTTCTAATAAATAATCACCTAGCCCAAACCTGTTTCAGGATAAGGCTTTCATCTTGATAATTTAATGATAGAACACACCTGTTTCATCCTGTCTACTAGGGCGGATAGAATAGTCTATCATTATCTGTCAAATTGCTTTTTCCAAAGTGGCTTTATTATATTTGAGCTGTACCATCTCCCATAATTACCCCAGAATGTAGAAAATTTGTGATGAAGCGTATTCCAACTAATACATTTATCTCTTTCCTCAAACCAAAACCTGATGCTACAGTACAAGGCCAAGGATTTGGGGATAACTGATGATCATATAGACATTGACACAAAACACAGGCGTCTCTGTTATGCTGGAGCAATACAATTTCTCTTCACTGGAACTACAAGCTTAAGGCCAAACATGTTCCAGCACAAAGACATGATTTTTCGAAGTTTGGACTGGAAGAACTCAAGTAGCCTGTACAGAGCCCTGATCTCAACGCCACTGAACATCTCTGGGATGAACTTGAATGTTGACTGTTCTTTTGGTCTCTTTGTCCATCCTGACTAACAAGCAAATCTAGTGGCAAGCCTTCCTAGAAGAAAAGAGGTTATTAGCAGAAAAGATGGAACTAAATATGTAGCAATATGTGTATGATGGTCAGGTGTCCATAAACCTTTATATTTCTAACTAGCTTGACACACTGCATGAGGCAGCAGTCTGTATTAAGACAGAAGATGGCCTTTCTGGTTCATGACTGGCCATGATGGCTCAGTGCCACTTTCATGGAAGTATAACAGTGCCAAAATTTCTTAAAGCATGAATTTAATAAAAACTTGTTGCAGTAAAAAAAAAGAGCATCTTTTCTGGATTGCAGTTTAATCTGAATGAGAAAAACATCTTGTATTAGTTTTTGTTCAGTTCATCATGCATTTTGCTTTGAGGAATTTTGGCACCGTTATACTTTCATACACTTTCCTGTGAAAGCAACCTAACCCATTTACCTCTGGTGCTTGGACATCTGTTCTGTGCCCAGCCTTTGAGCAACCTTAAGTGGATCTAACTGAAACCTGTTTTCCTGCTTTTGAATAATTCATCTTCAGTGGTAGGATGACAAGCGGTGCGTGCCTTGAGGTATTACAATGATCATTAACTGGTACTGGCTAAATGAATCAGCTATTTATCATTATTAATTACCCTTAATAATTCATTCATTCATGTGTAGTAGCTTTATCCTGGTTACGGACATGGTGGATCCAGAGAATATCCTGGCAACACTGAACATGATGCTGAAATACACACTATATGGGATGCTAGGCCATTGTAGAGCACAGTGCACAAACACATAGTGACACACTTATTCATAACTAGGGACACTGTAGACAAGTAGACTAGACTTTGTGTAAAACTCTAATCTAATCTCAAGATTAAACCATAACCCTGGAGCTTTGAGGCAACAATGCTACCCAATATTGCCTGCAACTGATACTGTATATTATTGGACATCCTATTGAACTAATCATATTTTCTAATCCATATGTAATACAGCTCATCATGTGTCCTGACTATTTGACTGTAGAATATTATTATTTGAGGTTTTCAGATTAATTTACCACTCCAGCCACATGCTTCAATGAAATAACTGTAACCTTAATTTCACTATCCCGGAGGCAGGTAAACAGTCTGTGTGTTTGTGTGTGTGTGTGTGTGTGTGTGTGTGTGTGTGTATGTGTGTGTGTGTGAGAATAAGTGAGAGAGCATGCGCGAGAGAGCGAGAGAGAAAGAGAGAGAGAGATGGGACAGCTGAAGTATAAAGTTAGTTTAAGTAGCAGTGGAGTCTTCACATTAGCATTCTACTTTACATAATTTGTACATAATGATGCTTTAATGATAATTCTGCAGCTGAAAATTATTTTGATAACAATACTATTATCAACTGCCTATGTCAACAAAACAAAACCCCTTGAAAGAATTAACATCACAGTACTCCATATATTTTTTTTTATTGGCTCTGCATACTTCTTCGCTCAGATCAGTGTACTGTATCTATCCACCATTATAGAAGATCCTAGACTAAATCCTAGATTATTATTTAATTCTGTAGCAAAAACAAAGAATAAGACCACCACAAAAACATGCGCAACAATATTGAGCAATTCAAGGTTAACAAAATATCAGGCAAAAAAAGGAGAAAAGATTTGTATCAGTTTTGAACTGATAATAATGATATAGGTGATCAAGTCAAGTCAAGCAGGCTTTTATTGCAATTTCAACCATATACAGTTTAGTACACAGTGAGATGAAACAACGTTCCTCCAGGACCATGGTGCTACATACAACATAAACTAACAACATAAATGAACAAAACTAACTAGCTAACTAAAAAACCTACTGTAATTAGCTGAGACAAGATTACCATTTTTTAATTAAGAGAAAACTACAGTGGAGCCTTGAATTACGAGCATTAATTATTTCTATTGTAATTATTTACAATAATTAATTCCGGAAGCAGACTCATATTCCAAAACACTCGTAAACCAAATCTAATTTTTCTATAAGAAATAATAAAACCTCAAATTATTCGTTCCACAGCCAAAAAATAAATACATAAAAATAATTGATACAATATATAAAATAAAAATAAAACAAATTAACCTGCACTTTACCTTTAAAAAAAAAAAAAAATCCCGACTAATAAGTGTTTCCGTTTGTGCGGGCAGGTATTTGTGTGTGTGTGTGTGTGTGGAATTAGCCCCTTCCCTCGCCTCGTCTTACACAGTAAAATTCCTCCTCCCTCCCCCCACCTCGCTTTTTAAGTTTCTCAACAAACACACACGCAACGGAAGCACTGTTTTAAGAGGAAAAAAAGAAATCTGTCTAATGACACTCGCGTGAGCGCCTACTAACGAAATCACTGCTGTAAAGTAAAAAATATATATAAAACAAATAAACCAGCACCTTACCTTTGAAAAGAATCCCGACAGAGCTGAGTTTCTGTGTGAAGAAAGCGTGTCTGCGTGTCCGTGTGTGAAGCCGAGAGAGTGTGTGTGTCCGTGTCAAATTACGCGCGCACAGACGAGAGAGAGGGTGTGTGTGTGTCGGTGTCAAATTACGCGCGCACACACATATGAGACATGATGAAACTGAGAGGGAGACGTTGATTATACCAGTAAGAGACGAGCACTAAGACCCAGGGGAGCAGGGGAGACGGTTACCCACAATTCCTCGGGCAAGAGAGAAAAATCATTGGCTCAGTTGTGATCACTTGCCGCTCGGTGTCAAAATAAGAGTCGCATGCTTCATACATGATACTCGGCACTCGTGAACTAATACTTGCTCGGTTTCCAATTAAAAATTGATTAAAAATCTTTGCTCGGTTTGCGGAACACTCGTAAACTACATGACTCGCAATCCGAGGTTCCACTGTATCTAGGTCCTATACAAAAGAGACAACATAAACTGCACATGCAAGCACTTCCCTTAAAGAGACTGAACTCATTTCATTAATTTTGTGTACTAGATCCCATACCTACTCATTTATTGAATAACATGATGAACCCCCCTTCTGATCAGGGTTGGGTCTCCCTTGCTTAACCTTTTGCTTTGAAGTTCATGTAGATAGTATTACTAGGATAGCTTTCTTTTATTTTAGAAATATTGCACGGGTAATGTATGTCACTACATGATGCAGAAAAAATGTGAAATTTCACATTGATTTTAAAAGACTAATGTGTAATGTAAAGCCCTAAATGGTCTTGTGCGATGGTACATAAGTGAACTGCTGGTATATTATGCACTGCCACACTTGCTTCAATCAATTGAACAGATTATTTGTTTGTACCTTGTATAAGGAAAACTACAGTAGGGGCCAGAGCTTATTCTCATTCCAAAGCCCCACAGTTATAGAATAGCTTTCCAATTAGTTCAGGACATTACCTAGACTATTAGACTAAAATATTTGTTCTTATGGAAAAGGTGCAGATATTGGGGACTAGCTAACTCTCCCCCCCTCCTCTCTCGCTCGCTCTCTCTCTCTCTCTGTTGAGCTGCACATGACACTCCTGAGGGGTCTTGACCCTTTCAGGACTCCAGACCTGCCTAATTCCCTACTCTTGGCTGGAGTTCTTATCACGTGGACAGCACTCACTGCTGTTGAGGATGGCTCTGTATGGTCTGCTTAAAGATGTGACAACTGAGGATGGTTTCACTTAATATTCATAAAGATGGCTTTGGACTGCATTAGTACAAACAGTTTTCTGTGACGGCCTGTAACTGCAATGACTGAACTAACTAACTAACGAACTGACTGAACTGAAACTAACTATTTTTGTACCCAAGTCTTGGTCAGCGAACAGCTGGTAACATCAACAAAGTTGGCTTCATGTTAACCGAAACATGTTTCCTGTCATACAACTACACTGTTTACCTTGTACAAAATTACAGAAGG
Organism: Clarias batrachus; assembly: GCA_003987875.1. NCBI lineage: Eukaryota > Metazoa > Chordata > Actinopteri > Siluriformes > Clariidae > Clarias > Clarias batrachus. The sequence continues at coordinate 104,954 of QMIH01000265.1, read as the reverse complement.
AATTAATTTAAGGTTTTGCAATGAGGATGGTTTGCCTTTTAAGGCTGTTTCCCGTCAAGGGTTCTTCCTCAAGTTTCCTCAGGGAATTTTTCCTTGCCTCCAGCTCGGTCATTATGGAAAATGTGCACATTTTTCAATTTAGATACATTCTTATTTTTATCAGTAGAGCATCCACTGGTAAAAGTGCTACACAAGTAAATTAGAATTTAATTTTTAATTCAATTGAGCTTATTTTCAACCCCTTGTTCTACAGTACTGTTTTTTTCACATAATAGTTTTCTGACAGTGCAGCAAAGATCCATCAATATAACATAAACGCGGGATACCTGCTAGAAATCCAGCTAATCCAGGATGACTTAATACACAGGACGATGCAAGCTGGTACCCTGCAATCTCAATGTTTCTTATACTGAGAACAAGTGAATGATTATTAATAAAAATAATAATAATAATAAATATGTATGCACATAGATGACACCTATAGCTGGAGCACCCAGAAGAAGCCCACCAAGCACGGGGGAAACGTACAAACTCCACACACACAGACCCATGACGAACCCTTGACCCTGGAGAGGCGAGGCCACAGTGCAATCCACTATGCCACAATGCCGCCTTCGATAATGTCAACTATTTGATAATTCGATAATTTATTGGCAACATTTATTTTTGATATTTTGTTGATTAGATGTTGCAGCTCTAATTAATAATGTGACTGGATATGTATATGAATATCCAGCTTCATTGGTTCATAAATCTTCTTGAGATTTTACATGGATTATTAATACAATTATCCTGCTTGGCTTTGCATTGGGCCCCAGATGAGTGGAAAATGAACTATAAATTTACAATGCACACTTAATATGAAATTTTAACTCATCTGATATTTTATAGATGTGAGGATCCTCCTCCCAGTTTCTAATACAAATGGTACAAACACTGTATAAAACACTTTCAACCATGGCAACAAGGTTTATGAAATTAAAATTTTCGTCCTAAATCCCCAAAGATTCCGCCCTATTTCATTATGCCAATTTACCATATTCTTGTTTTTGTGTTGTTTCTGACTTTTGATAGGAAACACACACACGCACCTTGATAATGGAACATATGTGAATTCAAAAAACATATATTATACCAAAATAGGATTTATTTTCTGACTGATGACAGCTCACCACTGATGACGTCCAGTATTCACATTGACGCAAGTCACAAGACTCTTTATTTGTGCCGCCAGGTGCTTTTGTCTGCACTCCTGATTTCCTCCTTTCTTCTCATCCCCCCTCCCCATTTTCCACGCCACCATTGGGGGCTCTTCTGTCATGGATTTGCATTTAAATTGAAAAGAATACCAATAAACCCCTAATTCCCTGCTTTTCAGCCTACAATTTCATTTCATGTTTTGAGGCTAAATTAACAGAATTCTACAAATTGTAACTAAATTCTGTCCTACATGTTTTTATTGAGTTCACACAAGAGCTGAGGTCATATGGACATGAGAAGAACATGCCAAACTCCCAACAGACAGTAAACCGAGCTCAGGATCAAACCAGGGATGATGGAGCTGTGGGGTGCTGACACTAATCTCTCTGCCACCTTATGCCATAATGATTGCAAGATCATTTTAATCAGCCTACTATTTATCTCAATGATTCTTTTATCCGGTGCTCTATCCAGATCTATAATGTTTCCTTTCTTGGCATTCAAAAATAGCTGTGGTAAAAGGTCACAAGCGTATGTTAAAAATACTAAATTGTCATCTACACATACGTAAGTCCAATGCTTAGATCAATACTGCATCAAGGCTAATTTCTGAGAATCAAAGCTGACTGTGTGCAATAACATTTTCTATCAGAGTTTTCTATCTGTGGCAAATCCCAGTACAATGAATCAAATCCAAACATACAAAACAAAGACCATATTTTTCTAGAAAGCCCCTAGGATATTACTATTTATTCATCTAATTTGATATGAAGCCTTGACATACGTAATAAACAACGTTACACAACATTAAGTGTTATAATTTCAATGAACAACCTAAGCAGAATAGCAGCAATGCATTTGCCATTAAGGAACCTTTCCATCCCCCATGCTTTGCTCCAAAAGCGTGTCGAGAAAACAGACAACCATGCATGCATGTCAGAGGAAAAAAAAAACAACAACATCTCCAGTGATGAATCTCCATATCGTTCAGGATACACGTCAGGTTGATTTCTATATGAAACTGTAGTAACCTGAATAGAATGCATATTTCCCCACACAAACCTGCTGCTGTGAAATATGGTGGCTTTACACTATATACAGCAGTTGTTACTGGTGATGTCAGGTAGTTGGTAGCAAAGCAGATCTTTGGATGTATATTTGGACTGCAACTGCAGCTCTTTATTTTAGTGAAATTCTGCATAAATGAACAATCACAAAATGATAACAACAATCCTGTTCTACTGCAGTATTATAGAGACTATGAGCAAAACCGTGAAATGCACAACAATTGACCTTTGAAACAACAAAATCTTCACTGAAACTTAAATAGTGGTGCTAAATGAGAAATAATGAGACAAAGGTAAAAATGACGAGTAATGCAGCTGGTGCTTCTTCAGTGTCATCACGACAGAACTCCCCCTTAATGCACACGTCCTTAAGTGTAAAACACCACTGCGTGGTCCTGTACAGTCATGCAAGGAGACTTTTGAAAGCTAAAAGTTAAGGCTCTTTGTCTGATAAGGTCCTTTGGGGCTAGAGAGGAGATGCTTACTGGGGTGGGGAGTACTCACAGGAAGTATTCTTTATGAAACAAGAGGCAGGACAATGTACAGCACAAAGCAATAGTGAGGAGTGATGTCCTCAGTCTAACGGGAGGGGGAGTGTGCCTGCCAAGGCCCTTCTTTTAATCCTCTGGTGTAGACATAGCTTACAAGGCCAGTCATCGACCTCAATGGCTCAATCCTAGATTGCAAAACCACCCTGTTGGCCCCTGGCTTTGGCTCAGTTGGAGAGGCTGCCCTTTCTGGCTCAGGCATGGATACAGCAGTGAAGTTGCTATTAGTGTTGGGCAACATAGACCCATCTGACACATTGGTTATAGCATACACGTGCACACGCACAATCTATCTATCTATCTATCTATCTATCTATCTATCTATCTATCTATCTATCTATCTATCTATCTATCTATCTATCTATCTATCTGCATACTGTACCTACCTACCTATCCATGTATGTATCTATGTATGTATATACTGTATGTACTGTATGTACGTATGTATCTATCTATCTATCTATCTATCTATCTATCTATCTATCTATCTATCTATCTATCTATCTATCTATCTATCTG
>QMIH01000265.1:72715-101242 GCA_003987875.1 Clarias batrachus | reverse complement strand
ATATAAAACTCAGAGCATCTGAAAGGAGAATAAAACAACCCAGTTGATTCAGAAAGCATATAGTATCAACATTTATGTTTAGGCTTACCATCACCATAATCCAGATACATGCACCGAGCACAATATTAGATGAATAATAAGACATTTATTTGGCATTTGGTAGTGTGGCTCTGGTGTGGCATGCATCTTCTGTCCTTATCTAGTTATATAGCTTAGTTTTATGGGAATAGCAGCATGGGTAGGTGACACAGGCTGGTATATGCCAGTCTATTTACCCCTAACTCTTTTTATTATCAGCAAATAACATATATTCTTTTCAAGCAATAACTTTAGTTAAACACCCATCTTAGCTGTAGTTGTAGCTCCAAAATTGAAGTAGCAGTAGCTCTTCGTGTGGAATGAATTTCTTGGCTGTATATTCAGGTCCATAACTCTTTGAACACTGACACTTTTTTTGTATTTCTTCCCCCCACTGTACATTGTTAATTTGGCAACTCTTAAAGTTTCTGTCATCTATTATGTCAGATCTGTTTTGCTTTGGGGTTTTTATATTTTCAGTCCAATCACAACCTCCTTAATTTGCGATGGACCCTTTTAAGACTTCATGTTGAGAATTCCCATGAACAGCTGCCAAATGAAAAGTCGACACTTGGAATTAACATCAGACATTTTATGTCCATAATCTGTCGTGGAATAACGAAGAAAGATGCCACAACTGCCCATCAAACTCAAAATCAATTGTCTAATTATGATTGCGGCTGTAAAAATTAAGGGACTGTGTAAAAATTGTCTGTGAATACTAAATGGGCCATGTACAGACCACTTGAGTTCTTCTACACCAATCTTAGCATACAATAACTTCATGGACCTTATAGTGTGCACAGGAGCAATGTCATGCTTGAATATGTTTGAGTTAGGTCACTAACTGTTTACAATTGTGTTTTACCATGAACTGATGCGACCATATTTACTGGAAACTCTGCACTTGGTCCTCAAGAGCTGAAATCCCCTGGTCTAGCCAATGGATCTGTTTAGTCTCAACTCACTTCACTTCAATTAATTAATTAACTTATTCATTCATCTTTCATCCCAGGAGATTTAGGGCCCGAGGTGGAGAATCACCCTGGGCAGAGTCCCAGTCTGTCCCCATCGCAGATTGCACCACACACACACACACACACACACACACACACACACACACACACACACACACACACACACACACACACACACACACAGTATGGGCAATTTAGCTAAACCCTTTAGCCTAATCTGTATATCTTTGGAGGAAACCAGAGTACCTGGAGGAAACCCATCAAGCATGGGGAGACCTGCCAGAGGAAGCCCACAAAGCACCCGAGGCGAGAATCGAACCACTACTTACCTGAGGCGGACCTTGTCCCTGGTGCCAGTGCTACCACAACACTATTACTCCTCTTCAATTCAATTCAACTCAATTCAATTCAATTGAGTTTGTTTCTGTATAGTTATTTTAACAAAGCCACGAGTTGGTTTCCAAAAATATATATAGATTCACAATATAACTTTTAAACGTATAAATGTATCCCTACTGAGCTAGTCAGAGAAGGTGAAAACAAGGAAAAACGCCATGGGATGAGATGACGAAAAAATATCCTTCACTTAAACTGACACTGCTAAGAAAACTGGCTGCCCCTGTGGTGGAAGAATTTATCTAAAATAATTTGAACTTATCTAACACAAAAAATTATTTAAAAGAAAAACATGATAAATTGTATGATGTCCGAATGACACTCATGCATATCGCCATATCATAACTGTGAGCTGTGAATCAGAAATTGTTGGATTCATTAGTGTTGTAAGCTCATATTGCATCCTTGAAAACCTATTGCCCCTTGCTCCAGTTGATCTATTGGCCTTTAAGCAAAAAATTTCTTATTATAAGTTTGAGCAATTACTTGTGATCTACAGCTGTGCAATCAATGTATAATAACTGCATCAGTGTAATATCATTACATTTCTACATTAACAGTGAATGTTATATAATAATAATGAATAATATGAATAATGAATAATAGCTGGGTGGAGTAAGCAGGGGCAATAGGGTTAATAGCATTCAAGCCATCTTTGAACCTTCCTCTTCCTCACCTTCATCTCATTATGAGTTGGATGTGCAATTTATGACAGACAGAACATTAGTATACAATAAATCTATATACTGGTGAATGTTACGGTAACAACATTACGGACATCATGAGAAATTAGTTTAAATTAGCATGAGCATTAGCATAGCATTCCTGTAATGTCCCATTAGAGTGAAATGTAATATGGCAATTAAGTCTACAGCCAAACATGAAGTGTTTCCCTTCAGTCCCTCTGAGGTCAGATGAGAATCTGCCGAATGCTTAGTGCTATACGTTTTAATTACAACGTCGATTACATTCACATTATGAAGAAGCCACTGATCCCCTATTGACAAGTGGTGGTTACACATGAAGTACAATAACCCAAGATCCCATCCAAACCTTTATCTAAAGTGAGCTGTAAGCATAAAACATGGTGACATGATCAACATGTCCCTTAAACCACAGGCGTATCGTTACATACAAAACAGCAATGTTTAATTATATAATTACAACTAGGACAATTCATTCAGCAATATATTGGCAATTATTACTGGCTCCTCTGAGATGTTTAGTTCAATGCTTGCCATGTTAATTGTTGTTTTATTTTACATTATATTACAGTCAATAGCAAAACAAAGCATTATAGCCTTATGATTGTGTTCATAAGCAGTGGTTTAGATGGTTTTACAAAATAATCCTGAACACTTCTTATGAAGAGAAATTGGGCAACCTTGGAGGTGTGATTTACAAGCAGGCAATTATGATAAGACTAATCTGCTGTCCAAAAAATAAGTGTGTGTGCTGTCTCTGATGAGGTGCACAAACCCTCTCAGAACTGCCCACATGTTTTATTGACATATCTTTTGACAGAAAAACCCTGACTTCCACAGTATGTTGACAAATCTGAATATAGCCCTTAAGAAACGAATAAAAGCAAAGTGTCTGTCAAAAATGTATTCAAGGGCCAGATCTGGTATGTGCGCTCCTGACTTAATCACCCTGATCTAAAATAAAACAAAACTACAGTGGACAAGTCCCTCAGGTAAATTCATTCGTGCTTGGTAACCATTTTTATTAATTACTTGTTTGATATTTTTGGAGAATTTCTTAGAAAATCATACAGTAGGAATATGGAAATGTATATGAGCTATGAATCCATATGAGCCAAAAAATGTTTCTAAAAGCAAAAGACATGGCCTTAAAACATCAGCGCTAGATATAGCATGTATTTCTTCCTCAACCTTAACTGAAGGCGACACATAAGAAGTCTAGTTTTTTTTTTCATGTTTACTGCTTTCCCAGAAGAGCTGTAAGCAGCAGGCCACCCACTGGCTTTACCCCATTGCCAAAGGTCGGTGCTGGGAGTCAGTCCACCATGTGCGTCACACTCTGATTGTCAGAGTCACCTAATCAATCTCACCATCCAGTCTACAAAGAAAGCAGTAAAAAAAAAATAAGGCTAATCAGCATGTCAAAAACACACCATGAGGCCCAGGGTGAATGTGACACTAAGCCAGATTGTGTTTCATTTTATGATTTGATAAAGGCCCAATTTTCTGAGTTCCGCAATTCTTCAAGGATTTTTCAAGCTGGACCTGCAACTACAGTGCATATAACATTCATATAGTTTTTGACACTGTTGTACCAAGACGATTGTTGCAGTAAATGATGCACTAAAGACACTCTAGAGATACTAGAGATGTTCATTTTTATGATAAAATGTATCATTTGTTTCCTTTGTTTTCAGATTAGAACTTATTCTTCTTTAAACTTGTCTTACATCTTGATGGCACTCTGAGGATGGACAGTTCCAGGGACAAATAGCTATGTGACATAAACCACTTCATTTTACAGGAATAGGTAAAACATCAATGAAGTCATGAGCTGGTTGACTGGACCTTATGAAAGACGTCTTCATGCTGTTCAGAGATACGGTGAAAACAGCCCTCTCCTTCTATGCAAACTACAGGAAAGTCTACAAGGTAATAATAATGTGTTAATGGCTGAATCTTAATTGCTCAAAAACGTAATGAAATTATGGTGCATAAAGCTATGAGTGTCTATTTACTTATTGTATGTCTGTGTACATTCTGCGCTCTGAGCTGATAGACACAGGAAACAGGGGCGCGGTGTGGGGGGATATTGATGCACATTACAGCTGTGTCATTGTTTTCCAGGAAAAAGTATGGTGGGGATCTTTCTCGTTCTCTGTCTCCTGCCATGCAGGAAGCCATAAACAGATATTGCCTCCTGGCCTCCCACTCTCTCCTTCTCTCTTTCCCTCAATCTGTTTTTCTTACAGACACACACAGTCATATGACTGAATAGCAAAAAAGGAAAAGTAATTGTTTAGCTAGGGACTGTCTATCCATGGCTTTCTTTAGATTTTGGTGACAAGGCCATCAAATAACCATATATTCCAGGAAGGCACAAAGACAACTAAAATATTGACATTGAGATTGATCGCTTATAAACTCATGTTAGGGCTTTTTAATAGTTTTATTTATCTTTTTAAAGATTGTGTTGCAATGCAGAGACAGGTTTATGTGACCTGTCAGACTCACATGCATTTCTCCAAACATTTACAGCATCTCATACAGTATGTAGCCTACTGTATGTGCAGTGCTATGTGTCCACAAAACCTTTGCTACCAAAGCAAACAGGTTATTCCACGGGTTTTATCAAGCGCTTCTAAATAATATTGGCAATATAATTCTATAATCATGTTGATGCAGCACTATAACGACCAGGCAGCACCCAAACAGCACTAATGTGCAGCGAGATAATTGAGAGAGAGAGAGAGAGCGAGAGAGAGAGAGAGAGAGAAGTGGCAAGCTGCATCTCCTTTTATCACTGTAGGCACCAATGCGTGCTGTCACATACTAATATTTAATTTGAATGGAGTAATATAACTATACATAAAATTTAAAACCAGGGCTTCATATCTTAGCTAGATAAGATAAACTCTGAATTTCAATAACGGTGTGATACAATAGGGGCTTATGCTGCATTATTATATGATATTTTGGAAAATGTCTGAAGAATCCCAAACTGTTCCATAACTCATCTACTGTACTTTAATGTCTAAAAACAATGTATCAGTGGTTTAAAATATAAGAATAAGAAATACTCAGCCACTGTTGTACATTAATTCTGAACTGAAATGCAAGGCTTTTATTAAGGCTGTTATTTTTTCATGTCTATAGTGGACATGGTGTTTAAAGCATAAAACCAGGCTTGTGGTTTAATATCGCTAATTGTTACTTTTGTTCAGTTTGTTAGAATTTTTTCTTTTCTGGAAATATTTAAATGAACACTTAGTTAATTGTTAAAAATAATCAATATGACATCTTTTACTGAGCACTGATTGATTTGTGTGCTTTTAGGCTTTTGCTGATATTTGAAACGGCTGGATTTCCTTCAGTGTTCCTGCTATGACTTTAGCAGGTATGTTCAGGCATATGAGGGGACTGAAGAAAGCCCGGCAGACAGGAAAAAGGTGAGATGCTGTCTCATTCTGAATACACAATGGAGCGGGCTGCGAGGCCGGAATGTCAATGGGTCCTTGGCGTGCCACACAGAATGATTAAACAGACCCATGTGCGAGCTCAATGAATTGAGTCTGTGCATCCATGCACATGCTCAGTTAATTTTGTGCATATGTGTGTATGTAGGGGGGATTAAATGTGAAAGCACATGTTTTGCAGCTGGGGATGGCATAAAGAAGAGATCTCAATGTTTATGACTTTTACTGTAAATGTAGCACTGAATGTGGAATATGTCCATGCATTTTGTGACTTAAGAGTAAGTGGCTAGCTAGCTAGGCACAGGACAAGCAGTTGGGATATTTTGTAAATGTCAGCACATTGTACTCTCAAAATACTCAGCCTGGGATTGTAGAAAAATTTTATGCATCATCTCTGACAGTTCAAGCGTGTATGGCACCCTGGGGGGGGACCCAGAAAAAAAAAAAATCTTTGCATTAGACATTTGGCACAATACAAATAAATAATCATAACTATTATAACTATTAAAAAATAATAATAATAAAAAGTTATGTAAGCAAACAAAATACTGTAGATCCACAAACTAACAAACAAAAGTGTTATACTAGCCTATTTATTACATACATAACATGATACTTTTGCGCATTATCTTTTGCACATTTGTCCTTTTCTTTCCTCTTTTTGGCACTTGTTTTTAATTATTTTTATTTTATGAGCATCAGGACAAATTTTTCACAGAAAACGGGCTAATACAGTATTTATTTACAGTATTACAAATAAACTGTGGTTCATTCATAATATTGTGTATTTATTTTACTAATTCCATTGCTATATAAAGTTAGATATGTGTTTATTTTTCTGCTCCCCAACATTGTCATTCATCCAGTGGGGAGGCCTGAGGTGTTTTCCACTGAGCCCTCTCCCTCCCCATCGCATATACAGTGGAACCTTGGATTGCGATTAACGCGGTTTGCGAGTGTTCTGCAAGACGAGCAAAGATTTTTAATACATTTTTACTTGAAAAATGAGCAAGTCTTGGTTTAGTGCCGAGTATGATGTATCACGCATGCGCTTCTTGTTTTGATACCGAGCATCACATGATCACAACTGAGCCAATGGTTTTTCTCTCTCTTGCGCTGTGCAATTGTGGGTAATCGTGTCCCCTACTGGGTCCTAGTGCTCGTCTCTTACTGGTACAATCAACATCTCCCTCTCTGTTTCAGTGTGTTGTTAGTTCTATGGGTGCATGCGCGTAATTTGACACTGTGCCCCACACACACCGACCAACACACACACACACACACACACTCTCTCTCGCCTTTACACTCCCCTCCCCGGCATCACACACACATACAGACACACACACACTCTCTGCTCTACACAGAAACTCTGCTCTGTCGTGATTCTTTTCAAAGGTAGTTGAAAGGTAGTTCAAAGTGCTTGTTCATTTACTTTTTCTTTATTCTTTTTTACCGTTAATTTGTGTGTGCACACACATTACACACACACACACACACACACACACACACACACACACATATACACACACACACGCCTGCGCTCATAAATGGAAACACTTATCTGTTGGGATTTATTTTTATTTTTTAAACGTAAACTGCAGGTTAATTTGTTTTATTTTTACTTTATATATTGTATAAATTATTTTTATGTATTTATTTTTTTGGGCTGTGGAATGAATAATTTAAGTTTTCATTATTTCTTATGGGAAACTTTGATTTGGTTTACGAGTGTTTTGGAATACGAGCCCACTTCCTGAATGAATTATGCTCGTAATCAAAAGTTCCACTGTACCTAAGTATGAGACCTTCCTAGTCCAATTTCCTGTCTCGGCCACAAACTAGAATCAGGGTCCCAACAAGATTAACTGACCTACAGTACATGGTGACATGAAAAATTTGACATAAAAAAACAAATGATATATATAAAATCAAGATGTGTTTTATATATATATTTTTTTTAAAGATGTGTTAAAAGCCTTAAAAGTAAATTAAAGTTTTTATTGCAGAAGCATATTGTCACACTGAAAATTATATAAATATAACGTGAATATAAAGTGAATTTTAAGGGGAAATAAAAATCCCTGACTAACAAATAATTATTTTTCATAAAATAACCTGTTCCACAATTATTGGCACCCCTAACAATTCCTAGAAAATAAATGTAATTAAAGTATTTCTGTCATTTCTACAGTAGTTTACAAAGTTGATCAGAGTATCTAGGAACAWTTMATTAGTAATTTATCACTTCCTGCTTCCCTGGGGTATAAATATGACGTGACGCAGAGGCCATTTCTCTTAACCACTCTTCAACATGGGAATGACAAAGGAACACACCATTCAAGTAAGGCAGATGTGTGTCGACCTTCACAAGTCAGGCAATGCGTACAAGAAAATAGCAAGCCACCTGCACCTGCCCATATCTACTGTGAGAGGAATCATTAAGAAGTTTAAAAAACTGGAACTGTAGTAAACAAGCCTGGACAAGGACGCAAGTGTATTTTGCCTCCACGCACAGTGAGAAGGATGGTAAGAGAAATTAAAAATTCTCCAAAGCTCACTGTTAAAGAACTGCAACCAATGATAGCATCTTGGGGTCACAAAGTCTCCAAAACAACAATCAGAGGCTATCTACATGCCAACCAGCTCTTTGGGAGGCATGCAAGGAAAACACCTTTTCTCAGTCACAATCATAAACACAGACGTTTGGAGTTTGCTAAGCGGTACTGGGGCTTCAACTGGGACCGTGTTGTTTGGTCAGATGAGACCAAGATAGAGCTTTTTGACAACAAACACTCTAAGTGGAACACAAAAGATGAGTATGCAGAAAAGCACCTCATACCCACTGTGAAGTACGGGGGAGGATCGGTGATGCTGTGGGGCTGTTTCTCTACCAGAGGCCCTGGGAACCTTGTTAGGGTGCATGACATCATGAATGCTTCGAAATACCAGGACATTTTAAAGCAAAATCTGGTGGCTTCTGCCCGAAAGCTGAAGATGGGTCGTCACTGGGTCTTTCAGCAAGATAATGACCCCAAACATGTGGCCAAATCTACACAGAAATGGTTCACCACACACAGAATCAAGCTTCTCTCATGGCTATCTCAGTCCAAAGACCTCAACCCCATTGAAAACCTGTGGAGTGAGCTGAAGAGGAGAGTGCAGAGGAGAGAAGTCAGGTCACTGGATGATTTAGAGACATTGTGCAAAGAGGAATGGTCTTTCTGCTCTTTCTGTGTTCTCTAATCTTGTGAAACATTATAGGAGAAGATTAAGGCCTGTTTTGTTGGCAAAAGGAGTTGTACAAACTATTAAACATCAGGGGTGCTAATAATTGTGGCACCCATGATTTGATGTAAAAGAATTATTTCTTAATGTGGGATTTTTTTTTTTCACTGAATAAATGCACTTGAATTAAARGTTGGAATTTCCTCTTTTTTTCCATGTTATTTAGAACAAAACAGAATTTTTTAGAAGCTAAAGAACACATTTTAACCAGGGGTGCCAATAATTATGGAGGGCACTGTGTGTGTGTGTATATATATATACACATATATATATATATATATATATATATATTTCCCCCATGTGTTCAGTGCCATCTCTGGCAACTGGGTGACTGCCCATTTTGCCCATGTCTAAATTCGCCACTGGTCTAAAAATCTTTTTTTCCTTTCACAATGCATGCACATTAAAAAATGTAAATCATGAAAGTATGTTGTAAATCCATATTTGTTGGGCCACTTATAACATGAAAATTATCATAATATAAAGAATATACAATAATATACAAGAATAAATAAGCCGCCACAAACCAATCCTGCTATACAGAGAAAGGATAATCCGCTAGGGCCTTTAAACAGAAAATATTTTAAAAAGTAATAAAAAATACTTGTTCCAAACTAATTAAATTATCAGTCTGCTGACCTGAACTTAACCTGATCTGCCAGAAGATAACCAGAACATGAAGATAATGGTTGATGGTTACGTTGCTCATAAAATCCAGTAACCTTCAACTGCAAAGAATTTGAATACAACCCACACACACACATACCCACACACACACACACACACACACACACACACACACAGTACAAGACCTCATTCATATTTAGCTTTGATTATGGCACACAATGTTGTGGCCAATTCATATGTGAAAAAGATTCCTCACGCTCACAGAACCCAAGTCCTGTAGTATGCCCAGGAAAAAAAATCCAATGGTGGGATAACCTGTAGTGAAGAGTCGTTCATGAATGATTCGTTCTTTTTGAACGAGTCTTTAACGTGATTCAGAAGAACGAGTAGTCAAGAGAGTGATTCGTTAATTTTCTAAAGGGCATGCATGCACAAAGCATTGCAAAACCTCCTCAGAAATGAGTAGTTACCTTGAGTCAGAAATGAGTCTTTTAGTCCAAATCGTTCGTTCTTTTGTCACGTGACTCCCATAGGTGTAATGCAATAGATTCAAAAGAACAAACGATTGGGACCAGAAGATATGAGAGGTGAGCTGCTCATTTTGTATATCATAATAATGTATGTCATTAGCTGCATTCTAATATTTTCTTTACTTTAATTACAGCCAAAATGTGTGCATGTATTTGTGTTGGGGGTTTGTTTATTGAAAATGTAACATTTTATTTTATTTCTAATCAAAAGAACGAAATTAACTAAATGACTCAAAAAAAGATTTGTTCATTTTGATGAATGAGATTCAAAGAACCAAGTCACTAAAAATTATTCAAACATCCCATCACTAATAACCTGGTCATTCAGTACATACAGGCAGTCAGCTGACTTCATTTTATTGCCGCAATAATGCTGCTGAGCCTAGACGTGACCACAACCCCGGATCATAACACTGCCTCCAGTGGTTTATATAGTGGCCACTATGCATGAAGGCCGCATCGCATCATGCACTTCCTTTGTTACCCTGACAAACTTATCACTCTGGAATAGAATTAGTCAAGCTTATCAGATCACATGACCTTTCTCTATTGCTCCAAAGTCCAATCGTTATGCTTCCCAGCAAACTGCAGTCTTTTTCACCATTAGCTTCACTAACAAGTGGCTGCCTATGACCACACAGCTGTTTAGTCCCAAACCTGTGATTTCTCCTCGCATCGTGAAATCGTAAATTGTAAAAAAGGTTTTACTGCAACTTCAAGCATGTAAGTGCTCTCTATTCACATTCTGAGCACATTTCTTCACAATTCAGTACTATCCTTCCAGGTTTTTAATAACGTGTTGGACATTTCACATCCCAATCCCAGTAACCTGTCTGGAGTCAGGGGTAGCTCAGTGTTTAAGGCATTAGACTATGGTTCCAGGTGCAAATCCCACAACCACCAAGTTGTCCATGTTGGGTCCTTGAGCAAGGCTGGATAAGGATAAGGGTGTCTATCAAATGCCTAAATGTAAAATGTAAACTTCACAGCAAGCTTGATGCAGACTAATAATTGAACCCTTTTTTGGGGTAGGCAGTACTGTATGTACAGTATGTACAGTCGTCTTGATGCTTGATGAAGGCTAATAATTTCACCTTTTTTGGATTAGACAGTATGTACAGTATTTAAGATGATGTTAATGTAACCCCAACAATAATAACTCACTATCACTGTAAGTATATAGCCACAGTCCAAAGAACACAGTGGTGCCAAAATTATCACTTTTCAAAAGAAACAAAAGAGAAGAAAAAAAATGGGCCACCCATTATCACCTAATCATGATCACATGTACTTTCACTGCTGTTCCTTTTGACGGGGCTAAATATGAATAGCAATTTCTTTTTTCTCCTGCTCAGTTGCCTGTAACATACCCTAAGGGAGGCATGCTGAAGTACACTCGTACATCACACCTTAACTGTAAATACAGCATAAGGACTTGAGTGTAGACTGCCATTTTTGTTTCAATCCAGACTACTTTCCTGTCATATATCACTTAATACAAACATACACAGTATGTCAGGGTATGATTTTTGTTTCATTTTTGATAAAACGAGGCATAAGAAGTAACTTACAGCTACATCACAGCCACAATCATTTGCATTTTATGCCAACCTTGTTCCTGTCACCCAGGAAATCAAAAGCACAAATTGCTGACCGCCGTACTTACTGCTGCTACTTAATATAGCACAAAAGAGAATCAAATCCCATTTCCTGCAGATGTCATAAAAGGCCATAAAAGCGTCTGTGTCAAACCACTATTTCCGAAAATACATTATAGAGTAGTCTAAGCATCATTTACTGCAAATGTACAAATGGGTGAGAAATTAAAGGAAACCCCAGTGGCTCTGTTGTGATGTGAGCATTTTTCTTGCATGATTTTCCTCGTAAGGGGGACTTCAAATCAATATAGAGTTATTCTGACTGATCGTGCTTATCATACAATGAAATTTCTATCCTGATGATAATGCGCTCTTCTAGGAATACAATATCCTCATCTGCTTGGCAAGAGGACTCAATCACAAGATCTCGAAACCATTTGAAGATCTGTGGGAGACTTTGAACTGATGTGTTATACTGCATTCTATAAATTCATTATCATCTTTTGCAATAATGGTGTTCATCTCTCCACTGTTGGCTCATGGTGGTCCAACACTCTACAACAATACCTTTTGTTGTTTTTTTACCTTTGTCACTTGTAAGTTTACATTTCTCGCATCATCCCCACCGTGCTCCTTGACCTGCACTCATTCTACAACAAGCTGTGCTGGTCCTAGGGCAGGAAGATCGTGAAGGACCTCAGCCAGTAAAGCACTTCCGCTCCCTGAGGGCTAACCGAGAGAGACTGAGGGGAAGCTTTTTTCCCGCAGGCTATACGCAGGTTCTCAACCAGAAGACCACATAGGACTAACCACTCTGATCTGCTTTCTTTGATCAACAATAGCACAATAACACTATAACTCCTTATACACCACTACTCACATTGCACCTTGCACACAAATGGACATTTGAGCATTTAACACATATTTGCACATGGTCTACATTTTGCACACCTGGAACTTTGCACATTGTTCTGCTTATGACTATTTCAATTCTATTTTTTTCCGTAGACTGTACATATTGTAAATTGTCCAGCTAAAAGTCTTCTATATTTTCTATATTTGTTTAATTTGTACTATATACCTATTTAATATTTTATATTCCTTATTTAAATACTCTATTTTCTTTATTTTATTAATATATTCTTATTTCATATTGTTCATTTGAGTACTCTATTTTTTTTTATTTGGTCATGGCACAAGCATTTCATTGCATATTATACTGTGTACGGCTGTGTATGTGACAAATCAAATTTGAATTTGAATTTGTATTTAGCTAGAAGTAAATATACAAATGAAAACTTGACCACCCTTAACTTAACATGTTCTCTCTGTTAACAGGCATATTAACATGTTTTTGATCAGTGTGATCCTAGCTATTTCTATTCAATAGCTTTTAATTTATGTCTTAAATTCTTAAAATCTTTATATATTCTGAAAAACATTATGCATTACGTGGTTTCTTTCATCATTTTACATGACAGATGAAGCATAATATTTAATGTTTTATGGTAAATCTGTTCTGAGATAAATAATATAGTTCTGTTAAACTTAATTCTTTATTATGTAATTCTTATACTGAACTTTTATGAGGTCATACTCAGTAATTAAACAACAGCTTTTTAATAGTTTGTCCTATTTTTCAATTCAATTGTATTTATATGGCACTTTTGATAATGGCATGGTCTCTTACATTATCCTTATACTCTTGTAAAGTGCACACTCCCTAAGATGAAACACATCAGCCTCTTATAGGATTGTGGCTTCAGTGGCGGCTTTTGTGGGGTTCCGGCATTGCCATATTTGGAGAGGTTGCCCTGTTACTTCCTGGTTAAGTTGTGTCAGCGAGGCTGCTGTCTCTGCCTCTGGTTCAGTTAATGCCGCAGTCCATGTTCGGCCTCCTTGCTCCAGCTGACAAACCAGCTATTGGCCCCTGCCCTGAAAATTGCTCTGTGGGAGCCCTGTAATAAATTGGTCATGATGGGTCTAAAGGAGATACTGATGCGTCTGAAGGCTTCAGTCCGCCCGCCTCAGTTCCCAAAGAAATATATCCACCCCATGAATTTGTCTTTGTCTGTCGTCGGTCTGCTGCACCCATTTGCTGTTCTTGGGTTCTGTGTGAATCATACCATTTTATTTGATTCAGTTGCAGACTTTTAAAAGTGTAGTGTTCAACTAAAAATCAAAACAATAACATGACTAGAAATATGAACAGGATCAGTAGCAATCTACAGCCACCTTATGGGCACAATCCAATATTTGTAATTCTCTATTTTAATGTGTGTCTGTCAACATACTGTTAAATATAACCACTGTAACATGCTGTAAAAACAGCAACAACAACAACAACAACAACAAAAATTGGTGTGTCTGCTAATGAAGACAGCTGAGAGGAGCAGGGAACATGGCTGTAGGGACCATTTATCTCTGCCAAATGAATTGAAAGATCCAACTGTACAAATAATCCATACCCTATCAAGCACCAGATAGGCCATTTCCCCTGCGCACAGAGGGCTTGTGGTCAGTGAGCAGACAGAGGTTATATGCCAGCTGTCACTGTCATTACAGTGCCCCTCATTTGTCTCCATTTTTCCTTATTTGTGCTGGCTTTTTTTTTTTTTTTTTAAATACGTAATTCATAGACTTACATGCAAGACTGTACTATGATAAGCAAACAAATATACTCTCTTTAACCTCAATCTGTTTTTGGTATGAGGATATTTAATGCTATGAATAGATGATGTTCGATCCAGCTTTATTCACATAAGTGCACTCTTTAAACTATTTAAAAAAAAGAGGACTGAGTGACTATTCAAGGCTAAACATTGCTATTTGAAAGAAAAATCAAGCCAGTTGGATACAGGGTAAAAGTCGAGTGGTCATTACAGAAGAGGAATTCATACAACCACAATAAAGGATATCGGAGACAGAAAATTGAACTTGCAAATATTGTATCTATATGCAAATTAGAACATAATTTTAATTGTTATCTACCTATTCCTACTATAGTTTTTACATGACATCAAAGCATGTCTTAAAAATAGATTTTGAACATCGCTTGTAATTTGGAAAAAGTTTGGGTAATTAATGCACAACACTTACATTTGAAAAGAATCAGCAATGGTTTGATGTTCTACCAAACACAAGGCTAATTTCTTTTAATCAAGTTAATGCAAAATAGCCCACATTTTCTCACCTACCATGTAACACAAAATCCTGTCTGAACATGAATCACATCCTTTTTAATTCATCTGATAGAATTAACACTTGCTCGGCTAGACATTCAGAATAAAACTGTAACAAACGCATCTTTCCTGTAATATATGTACCTGGCAAGATCATATGTTAACTTGAACACTGGCCTGAGGAGAATCTGATTAACTGTCTTTCTGCTGTACCTGTACACATTCATTTTAACAATATTCAATTAGAACAATGCAGTATTTCTTCATGTCCACCGTCTCTTAAATGTACATGACACACATCCTGGTCCACATCCAGTCTCAATCTCCCCGATGACAAAGGTTTGTTCTTTCTTTTTATTTATTTGTAGTTTTTTTAAATGATCTCTACTGTAGGGTCATACTCACAGAGATCCCCGGTCTACCACATCTCTTCCTCTCTTAAAGTCGGATCAATACTTTTACAACTGGTCTTGATGATGACCCCATGGAGAGCAGCCCATGTGATAAGGAAGTGCAGGGGCTGGTGTGAAAAATCAGTAGAACCGGTTCAGTTCTACTGCACTCTATTCTATATATTTGTCTTTGACCTTTTTTGGGGGGGATGATTTACTAACCTCCACCCTTGGGGGTTTATTTCCCCCATAATGGTATATAGTTTTAGTGTGATCAAGGTGCTGGGTTAGTGGCTGGATCAAGGTCAGTGACAGTGGAAAGCAGCCATGATCTCCTGTGTAATCCATTCCTACCACTTGTGGCCAGGTCACTATAACCCTGCTGCTGATTTATCTTTCACGAGTAATGTTTTTTTCCCCTCGATTTAAGGTCACCCAGGGTATTTATGGCAAATGCACCTCTAATACCAAATAAAAGCAGCCAGTACCAAACATATTGATTTAGACGACATGACTGAAAGTATGCTCTGCCTTGGAGCTGCGGAAAAGCTGATAAATATATTTTTTTAATGCAGTTTTACTAATCCAGTCATTTTTACTTAATCTTTCTATTATAAACTACTTTTTCAAATTGATTGTTGGCAGTGGGCTAGTTCCAGGGAGTTAACCTTGAAGCCTGGTTTGCCTGGTTATACTGTAATAACCCTGTGTGTGTTCAGTGTTTGCTCTATCCAGGAAATACAGTCTCTTTGGCCTGGTTTGTTACCGTAGAAACAATAAAATTGTTTAATCAACCTAAATAATGTAGTGCTTGGAACTAAATAGTCACAGGGAATTTGTTACTTAATAAAACACAGTATTTGCCAAAGTTTTCTGTTCTTTTAAAAAAAAAATTCCCTTTTCTATGGTTTATAGTAAGTGCTGTGGGCTTAGTGTTTAGCACTGTGATTCCCGCCTCAGGTCTGTGGGTGTGGAGTTTGGATGCGAGTCCCCAGGGATAAGCTCCAAGCTTCCCACGACCCTGTACAGGATAAGCAGTATAAAGAATGAATACGAGTGGAACATCCTAAAGATAACTTAGTTGCTGCGATCAGTTTATATTATAGGCAGAATAGACTTTTGTTCACCACAAGCCTGATCTCGCTCTTTCAATGATAATAAGGCAAAAAAATTAGCTCGGCATGTTATCAAGTTATCAACCTATAAAGCACAGTCTCTGACACCTTGAAAATGTCTTCTATAACTGTTCAATAAGCCAACTGTTCCTAACGGGAAAAAGAACATACCCTATCATTGACTCTATGCTTCCTTTTGTTAGCCAACAACATACTTTCCAAATCTTTTGATTAACAGACTTCGATTATGTAGAGCTTCCATCATATAAGCCCCTGTAAATGAGCTGTTACTATGGAAACGATAGCAGAAAACAACAGGCACATTAATAACCTACAATTTGAAATAGAGCCAAGGCTGCTGTCAGAACATCTGTTACAAAAACAATTATGAACACATTCTGATTTGAGAATTCAACCTTCCTCATTTGTAAACAGAGTAAGTTAAAACTCTTCAACACTAGTAGCATTTAATCAATATTAAATAAATAACACTGCAGACCACGCTATCCCAACTACCAATTCCAGTGTTTATTCATAATACAGGGCGGGCTCTAAGGAGCAGGTTTGAATGAGATGTAGACGTAAAGGAGAACATATGGAAATTTCGCTCATTATGGAATATGAATAAGTCATTCAAGAAATCAAGTCATTGGCCCAGGCGCTGAACGTGTGAATGAGATATTAGACTTGGTATTGCACATATGAGTTCAATGACAACCAGAGGAGCAATATTTCAAATGATTTGACATTGTATGGGAAAAAGCAGAGAGATGAGATTAAACAGACATTTTATGCTAAATCAGCTTGGATGAAGGTGAAAAAGTCAGTGTCTGAGTACGAGCAAGATGCAATAACACAATAAACCATAATTACGCATTTTAATTATGGTTTATTGCTTTGTTATAATGTGTAAGTGGTGTTGGCTGGTCAGTTCCAGCATGAGGTTTATTCAAGCCATGTATTCACATGTGTCCGAAGTGGTGAATCAAATATTATCTGGAAATGGAATAAAATTATGTAAATGAATGCCAAGCACATACACATCAGGAAATTATAGGCTGATTTAGGAAAAAGTTGAATTAAAAGTTTAACAAAAGTGTCATGTAAATTCAAAGTAGAGAAAAGCAGTTGGCTTCATTATGGCTTAAAAAAATAAAATAATAACTGCATCCTCTCCATCTTTTTTTTTTCGCTTCCAATTTAAAAGAACCTGATATTTTCCTCTGGGTTTCGAAATCCTATAGTGTTTTTCACATAAATTAGTGACAGTTCCAGCTTCTGGGGTGAAAAACAGAAATGAAAGAAGTTGCAGAGGTAATCAAGCTTAAAGTGTAGACCAGGGGTCTCTACTGTGGTACTGGCAATTCAGCACCCTGCAGTTTCCCTCCTCCTAATACACCTGCTCCAGCTCATAAATGGGTGGATAATTAGCTGATCAGTTGGCTCTGATGGCAGTTTGAGGGGAACATCAAACTCATGCCATACCTGAATTTTACCTGAATTATTTTGGTTTAACTGTAAAGCCAAGGTGTTACAACAGAGTAAAAACATTCCATGGGGAAGCGGCATATAAACCTTAAAGAAATTATACACTGTGGGTTTTTTTTACATTCATAGTTTCAGTCCCTATTCAAGGTTCTCTCGTCGGATGGAAAACGCTATGTGTGGCACTTCACACTGAGAACACCAAACTGAAGCACGGTGGTGGTAGCATCATGCTGTAGGGATGTTTTTTTCCCCCCAAAAACCCCAGTGGCAAGATTAGCTAAGCTACTGTAATAGACACATACCCCAAGACATTTACAACTACAACTGCAGAAAAAGATGGCTTTACAAAGTATAGACTTTCGAGAGTTAATCCTCAAGATTTCTGTTTATTTGTCTTAATTATTATTTCTATCACAATAAAAATGTTTTGCATCTTCAAAGTTGCAAGCGCATTGTGTCAATCTAATGGTACAAACCCAACCAAAATCAATTTTAATTCCAGGATATAATGAATCATACCTTTGCAAGGCTCTGTACATTCAATGATTACATTGTCCTACCGTGTCACAAGACAATGCATAAAGTAAAATAAATACAGATATGATTAAGATTCATATCATACTTTAAAAATGGGAAAAAAGTGATCTCATGACATGGTTATTGGTACCAGTGGGCTGGTTTGGGTAACATAGAAACTACTGTTTTCCCAGGATTTTCATGCACATCTCTAGAGTTTACATGTACTGTTGCAAAAACTTCCAGTGAGTGGCAATTCTTATGGAGGAAACGCCCTGTTGATAAGAGATGAGAGAAGAATAGCTGATAGGAAGACTCGGTTCACTATAAAAAATCTGTCTATAAGGTTCATCTTTTTGGCATGTTCCATTTTATCTGAAACGAGCAGCACTGTAAGCAGGATACAGTGCTTTTCAAAACAAGTTGTTTACAATATATGAAAATATGAAGGTGTTTCTTTATGGAAGTTGCTGTGGCTATGCATGAGCATATCTATTTATAAAATCTGGGTCTGTCCTTGCATACAGCTGTGCATGCGTATGCATACAGTATATACGTCTTGTGCATACAATATGAGCGGTTCTTACTCACAAATTTAGTAGTTTTACAAACACTTTAATAAATGAGACCCCTGGACTTTTCTTAATCTTGGCTGTAATGTGGCTTTAGCTCTTGCAAGCTTTCCGGATTAATTACACGACTGAAAGTGCACACATTCAGAGAAAATTCCGAGCTGCATTCAAAACTACGTAATGCGCACTAAGTACCGTGATTACACAGCAATACCACCAGTGGTGAACTAACACTATCCACTATGTTACTACACAGTCTGGGATGTAAAGATGCCAAGTGTAGCATAATACTATCAAATAAATCAACCTTTTTTTTCCTTGCACAGGAACGTGACAGATACCGAGTATTACCTGAAAGAGCAAGACCTCTTGCTTGCTCTTCTGTGATTTCATGCTGCATTGCTCTGTAGGCGTGTATCTGTCTGCACAGGAGACAGTTTGGGGCATCTCCAGCACCTCCAGAGGTAAAGTAGGTCACACTAATTCTTAATCAAATCTATCACACCTGTGCACTTTTTCACGGTGTAATGTTATTACCTGTTGTGTTTTCTCCATGTTTTGCATTATTTTACTTGTGTGTTCTGTTCTCCAGCCTGTCAAAAACAAGCCAGCGAGAGCAAGAAATTCACACACCAAGGTGAGGAGGCACACTAGATGACTCACTCTCACCCAATATAGCCAAGTTTAAAATACAAAATCAGAGAAAAACACACAAATACACGTCTACTGGCTGTCATGAAATGTACCTCAACAGCTTCACACACAATGAGGATGCATCATTACATAATTACAGAATAAATAAATAAACATCTTACCTGTTCATCAATTAAATAAGCCTCGACTTTTGACTTATTCCACTGACTCTCACTGTGATTTATGTTTGGTCTGTCTGCCCTCTTATGCTTGGTCTCCTCTGATTGGCTGCTGGCTTTTGTGTGCCAATGTGTACTTGGACGTCTTACATGCTTGAACTTGAAATGTTTTTTGTTTGTTAAGCCACATAGTATCCTACCAACCTAACCTATTATCATTCAAGCATAAAACAACCATCTGACTTAAGGCATGAACCAGTGAGAAACAGGAGCAGGTGATGGCAGACGCTCAGGCTGGTGATTAGTATACTGCTCATGATGAATGCTGAGTGGTTGGAACAGATGAGAGGGAAAATGAGGTTGCTGCTGAGGTTGTTACATAAACAACCAATTTTGAAATTGTATCTTTAAATACAATATTAAAAAAATTGTATCTAAGCATTACTATATATATTAGAAAGACAACATTTGTTTGCATTTCTTTCATTTAATCTATATAATTTCATTTCATTTCATGTGACGTCTTTAACACGTCCAAAAAGTCAGGGTTTTAGGATATAAAATATTTATGTGTGTGTGTGTGTGTGTGTGTGTGTGTGTGTGTGTGTGTGTGTGTGTACATCCCTCTCCCCACCCCTTTAAAAACCCACTGATGGTATAACCTGGACATTCAGCACATTCAGGTAGTCAGTCAACTTCATTTTATTGCCACATAACGTTGCTGAGTGTCGACCTGACCAGCTGAAGCAACCCCAGATCATAACGCTGCCTCCAGAGGCTTGTACATGCCCATCACTCTGGAAAAGGATCACTCTGGACTCATAAGATACTGTAACATGACCACATTTCTTCCATAAAGCTGACTGTTCAGCACTTTCTCAACTTTTTATATGAAATAAAAACACACAAACAAGCAAACATTAACAATTTTGGGTAGATTATATGTAATACAATCATATAAAAGTTTGTATGATTATATAACATATAACAGTTGAATAATATATAACAGTGAATGATTTTGCCTATTATATGTTATACTGTATATTACAGTATGTTATATAGTTACACGAACTATATGGGTAGATTTTAAGACACTGTGATCTTGACAATTCAACTGTTAATTGAAGAAAATTGATTCATCAACTTATTGATTAGCAAAATAACCAATAGTGACAGCTGTTGACACACCACCAAATGTGAATTACTATCATAGCATTGACAGGGAAACATACAGCAGCACAGCAGCACAGCAGCAAGTGTATTTGGTACCTACATAGTCACTTGACACTTTGCGAATTGAAATACACTCATGTATTGGAGATGCGAGGAAATGTAATGACCCATTTAACTATGCTAAATTGTGTGGATAATCATTGACATTACATTATACATCATTACATCTACACATCTACATGTTTGTGTGTGTTTGTCTATCGGTGCATGTGTGTGTGTGTGTGTGTGTGTGTGTGTGTGTGTGTGTGTTGCTCAATTGCTTGTGTAATCCTTCTAGTACTTTGTGCTTATTGACTGTGGTCAGATGTTCTCTCGTGTTCTCTTCCTTCCCTGACCAAACTGTATTTGCAGAGCACTTCAAAACATGTTTATCCACTTAAAACAGTCACCAGTTACCCCAAAAGCCACTCACTCGGCATTTGTGAAAGACGAACAGGACACTGTTTAGCTATCATTCACTATAGCAGCCCCACTTTATCTACCAAGACAAGGTGCGGTGTTTACTGCTGGACCAAATACACACAATATACTGTATACCATAAAGTTTCTGTACATAGACAGCTAGGCATTCTGCTGTAGTTATCATTTGGTAGGATTATCACTTGAGTTTTAGATGAGATTATGGCTGAGATTATTACATATATAAATGCATAGATATGAAATTGTTGAACATAAGCCACAGTGTATCCACATTCATATTTATGTTTAAGGGCAGTGGTGTGTATAATTTTCCTACTAATGTCAATGCTGCAGCAAAGCTCTTCAGCTGAGTGTGTGTGTGTGTGTGGAGGGCACAAGCCCCTTAAGCTTTTATGAGCTTACTGTCACACAGCTGTCCTTGTGTAGCCTAGCCAATTCTGCACAAGTAGCATTAGACCAATGTGATCATCAAAACAACTAAATGATTTCCAAACTATTTCTTAAATGGTTGTCTCCTACAGTACTTCTGTAAAAGCATGCAATGTCATACTGGTATACTGGCACTCTTGACAAAAATATTATGATATAACAGCGGTACTTACAATGTATAGCAGTATAAATTTACACAGAGAATTCTTATTTATCATGAATGTTTGGTGTGCATGTAGTTTGCATGCTCTCCCCGTGCTTGGTGGGTTTCCTCCGTGTACTCTGGTTTCCTTCCACAGTCCAAAGACATGCAGATTAGGCTGATTGGTGTTCCCAAATTGAGTGTGTGAGTGTGTGTACAGTATGTGTGCGATGGATTGGCACTACGTTCAGGGTGTACCCCACCTCATGCCCTGTGTCTTCTGGAATACGCTGCAGGGTTCCCCGTGACCCTGTATACAGGATAAAGTGGTGAAGATGATGAATAAGTGAGTGAGTATTCTAAAGAAAAAAAAAGTGTAGGAAAGAAGAAATTCATGAAATAGTAATGATGCTTAATCACGTGATAAATGGCTATTTACCCATCAACCCAAGCCCCCCAGCCCCTGCCCCCCGGCATTTTTTTGCACCAACCGCCACTGGTAAAGCTGCTGCTTCTTTTCAAATTTTCTGCCATGTTCCATAAACATAAGCTGGCAGACACCCAGATAGTCTTACTCTGATTGACAGGGGACAGGGTATACCACCCCACACTCCCTGAGAGCCTGAACAATTTTACTCCCTTAGACTTCTGACGACCGATGGCTAAGGTGTCCTTAGGGACTCAAGCTCAGAATCTCCCACCTACTGGGCAAAGGCTTTTCTATGGCACTATTTAGGAACTGGAATAATATATTAGAGATTACATTTCTCATTCATGATGAAAGCAAATAGCAATTTCTAAGGAACTATACAGGTAGGTATATATGTCACAGGTACAGTATAACTTGGTAGGGATAATGTGGATATATCCTCAACTGCTTTTCAGTTTCAGTCCATGTTTTATAACTTCATAGCATAAATATGTAAATAAGCATTTAACACCTGCCAACCTTCACACATTTAGCACAGGATCCCTACATTTTCAACAGAAAGCAAAAATGATCTCATTTTCCTTGACGAAAACACTGTCCGCGTTGCTCTCCTGCAATGGTCAGAATGCAATGGTTATACTGTTTCACAAGAAGACACCAGACAAGTCAATTTTAAAGTTAATATACCAAAAGAGTGTGTTTCTTACAGTTCCCTACATTTCTCACCCTTCTGCTATATCATAAGACTTAAGTTCACATTGTTTTATTGCAGTCTATAATAGACAATATTGTCAGGTAAATCTTTCTCTTTTTTCTTTTACTCTCTGATGAATGATGCATACAGAGATAATTTTCATTCGTGCCAGAGGCTGTGCCTGTGTGTGCATATAGGCTTCATCATAACACATTCATGTTTTTTTTTTCTTTAGATGAGAAACACATTCAAGCCACCAGCAGCTGCAAAGCTCTCTCACTGGTTTGCACTCCTCTGCCTATCACTGCTCAGCTCTGTCCTGAGTGCTGAGATCACAAATTCAATGCTCCAGGCCTCTGTGCACACTGCAAATCACCCAATAAATGTCTGCTAGCCCTAATAAAAGTCAATCATGAGTATCCAGCACAGAAAAAAAAAGAAAACTAATTCATCCCATGAATTATTGCCCTCAGCAAGATCGAGTGTAGGAAATGCCCTTCACAGAGGTCAGAAACTCATATTGCAGTAAACAAAGAGCATCAGAATCATGAGACACCT
Organism: Clarias batrachus; assembly: GCA_003987875.1. Classification (NCBI taxonomy): domain Eukaryota; kingdom Metazoa; phylum Chordata; class Actinopteri; order Siluriformes; family Clariidae; genus Clarias; species Clarias batrachus. The sequence continues at coordinate 77,588 of QMIH01000265.1, read as the reverse complement.
AATCCCAAAAGAATAGTCCCAGTCAAATCCAGAGTGAGTTTGCAGTAAATGAGGAATAAGAAAGCTTACAGTAAATTAATTCTTACATGGGTATTCTAGAGGGAATAAAAGAAGCATATCATAGCTATTAACCTTCTATATACTTCACATTCTATAGTTTCAGCAAATCTCCCCTCCAAGGTAACACTCCTGCTGCAACAAACTATTCCACTCACACAGTGCTGCTGCTGCTGCTGCTGGTGCACCAAGGAACCAGATGATAATTTAATCAGATGACCTATGTTTCCTACAAATTGGGAGTTAATCTAACTTAAGTTCACTAATAAATAGCATAGGAAGAGTCAAACATAAACTGGGGATCTATATGAAATTTTACATGTTATACCTACATACAGTATACAATCCTGTGCCAAGTCTTGAGCCTTAAGACTTTATTATGCGTATTAAATAAATAATAAAAAAAAACCCAGTATCCTGTTTCCTCTAGGGTCTCAGGTTTTCTTCTACTTTCCGAACACATGCAGGTAGGGGGATTGGTCATGCTAAACTGCCCATAGTGTAAATGAGCATTTGAGTGTGTTTATGGACTTGTGATGAACCGGTCCCCTGGTGTAAAGGCACGGAAAAGCAAATGATTTGACTTATGAATGGCTCTAAGATATGCTACAAGGTTCTATGGGTGCTAAAGAGAAACTTGGGATATCCAAAGGATTGCGTTGTCACAGTTCTTTTACTTTGCTGTCATGTGAAACAATTCATAGCTTACTATAGCTGTAGTTTTTTACAGCCATTTGAAGGTGCTACTGTAGTTACTGTATATCATAGCTAAGCCTATGCTAATACACCTAAGCTAATACCCTGCTGTAGGTCTCCAGGGAAGACCAGTAATCATTAAGATGGTTAGGCCTATGGATAGGCCTAAGGAAACATCTGTGGGTCAGAAAAATGTGTAGCTTCACCTATAAATCACTACACAAGCCAGAATCTTACCCTAGGGCTATTCACAACTTATCATATCTAGTTAACTAAACATTCCTAGCAAAGAAATTGCGAAAGTGGGATGGGCATGCAAGTGAAAGCTCATCACCCAGCTTTAACTTTTCTCTACTAATCCTCTTCAGGTCTTTAGGAATTTTATAGGAGCTGAGAGCTCATGAAATCTGCTGCAAGGGGGAAGGAGACGAATTAGCACCATGTCCACCAACTATAAATAGAACCTGAGTCACAGTTATTGAGGAACTTGCTATTACTGCAATTATCAAATACATTCACAGACACATATACACACAATTTGGAGTGTCAAATTATCTGAGTGGGTTGTTCCTGAAGCCAAACTACATTAGCTCAGTGTACCGTGTACACACAGGAGGAGGCTTATCACGCTAACACACTAACCATAACAGCTCCCACATGCCTGTAAGAGACCAGAATAAAACTGACAGACAAACCTGTGGCTTTCATTTATAGTCAGGTCTGTAGGTGTGTGTGTGTGTGTGTGTGTGTGTGAGTGTGTGTGTTTGTGTGTGCGCGTGTTTCTAAGCGAGTGCTCACACCTTTACTGTATGTGACAGAAAACATTAGGTCTTCCCTCTGTGTTGTTCAGTGTTTTGTCTCATTCGTGTCAGAGTGGCATATCGCCAGGCTCATCCTGAGATAGAAGTGGATCAGCTGAGTATACAAGAGTCGCCTTATCTGTGCAAATAATAAAAGCACTGTGCATATCTGCTGGTATTCTCTGCGCTTCACATTCTGCAAGTCGAAGACTTCGCAGTGCACTTAAAGCATAAGCTGAGCTCTCTTTTGGAAATAACTCTCCCTCACATGCACATGGTAATTTTTAGGTAAGCCTACCTCATCTCCCTAAGGTCTTTATCCGAGAGAAAGTGAAGAAGACAGAGAAGAAAGACACATAGAGAGGTGAAATAGGCAGAAAAGTAATTAATAAAAGAGGCCAAACCGCCACTGGGACTTTGTTTATCTGTAAGACTGCTAATTAATTTTCTTCTCTAGCAGCCTCTTTTGTCCCCATCTTTACAAAAGGACTCTTCCACCTTTTAGGAGGATAGTGCTTTAATAAGTAGTCTCTGGTGTTTTACTTACTGTAGCCTATTACTGTATAGAAAATATTCTCAAACCCATAAGACACTTATGCTACATTTCTTTGTATCATTCAAAGCCATTGATATGTAAGAGTACAGACACACATGCACAGTCACTGCTGAGGCTGGGCTGCTTGAAAACATTGGACAACAGATTGAGAATGTCCAGTTATATTTGTGTGAAATGACCATGTGTTTTTTTTTTGCAACAAATCTCCCTCATAACTGGACAGCTACACATTTTAGAAACTGGGCAGAGAAAAGCCTTTGGCTATGGGCTCACTCCACAAATGCTACAAAATTTTTAAGTACTGCTCCAGTGTTTCTGGTTTATCCCCTACAATTGCTGTTTTTTGTTGTTGTTGTTTGTTTGTTTTAATTGGGTTTCTGCAAGAGCTCCCAAAAGTTCCTGCTGTTCTTATGTTCTCATTCTTTCCCACGTTGTGCTTTATAGTATGCATGTATGTATGTACGTATGTATGTTTGTATGTATGTTTGTATGTATGTCTGTATGTACGTATGTATGTATGTAATTATGTACAATACAAAATGCTTGAGACCCCCTTATATTATCATATTTAATTATTTTAAATGATGTAGATTAAATTTTAAGAAAAAAAGGGGGGAACAAATATTCTACTGCAACAGGCAAGAAAGTGCCTAAAGAATTAAAAAATTGGTTGTTTATGTAACAATGCCAGTAGCAACCTCATTTTCCCTTTCTTCTGTTCCAACCACTCAGCATTCAGCATCACCAGTATACTAATCACCGGCCTGATCATCTGTCATCACCAGACTTTTTTATGGTTGAATGATTCATAAGTGATAGGGATTCATAGGGACTGTAGTGAAAATTACAGACAAAAAAAATCTTTCAGAAAGGATAGAGAACTTTTCCTCAAGACTACAGTAAATACAAGACATTGGAAGCAATGTCTTTTATAATATGAAGAAAAAAATTGCTAAAGTCTTTTGCGCATTACTGCATGTATGTTTGTATTGTGGCGGCAGACATTGAGCCAGCGCCTCTTAAATGTCTTGCAATGATCCAAGCTGAGGAAATCAGCACCATGGTCAGTTCCACCCATGCACAGAAGGGGTGGGATGCCTCAAATCACTGTGTTCAGAAGCAGAACAGCACCTACTGTACCACTTGGTGTCAACAGCCCCCAAAAAAGGGACCAATCAACACCAGTCAGGTGGGTAGAACGTGCTAGATGTGAGGATCATAGTTCTTCTTCTTTACACTCTCTTTTGCACAATCAAGGAATGCTTTCACCTGGGACAAACGGCCAAACTGTGTCCTCCTACTTGACCAGAATTGTTTGAGTGTGGTTTTTTTTTTGGGCCTCTCAGTTTATTAGTGATGGGAAGTTTGAATCATTGTAGTGACTCGGTTCTTTGAATGACGTTTATCAAAATGAACAAATCTTTTTTTGAGTCATTGAGTTCATTTCGTTCTTTTGATCAGAAATAAAATAATTTTTTACATATTCAATAAACAGACATGAAACTTGTCTACATACACTAATTTTGGCTATAATTCCATTATTGAAAATATTACAATGCAGCTAAGGAAAAATTATAAACAGAATGAGCAGCTCACCATCATATCTTCTAATCTGAGTCATTTGTTCTTTTGAATCTATTGCACTGCATTGCATCTATGGGAGTCACCTGACAAAAGAACCAACGATTCGGACCAAAAACTCAATGGTAGCTACTCATTTCTGTTTCCTGTACACAATCTACGGACGTTTTGCGATGTTTTGTGCATGCGCACCCAGTAGAAAATGAACAAACCCCTCTCCGAGACTACTCGTTCTTCTGAGTCACATTAAAGATTTGTTCAAAAAGAACGAATCGTTCATGAACAACACATCACTACAGTTCATACAGTATATGTATTTTTGCACAGATTCTGCTAAAAGCTAAGTAGTGTTACATTTTGTTCTCCATGTATGTTAAATAAAGTAAAGGACAATAATTATATACTTTAAATAATGCTTTACAATATTTGAAATATATCATTGTGCAGCACCTGATTAAAAAGGGAACAAGGCTATACTGAAAGTGGTTAAGTTAATAGCTTTGCCAGTCAACATTTCTAGCATTGCATCACAGACATCCTCTCTTCATCTCCTTTTCCTTCCTCTCTTTTTTAAGAGTAGAACAGGAGAAGCTCCTGCAAGCCCTAGGCCCATTAATGCTCCACTGTAGACAATTTCATTTTGGGAAATGACTTGCTGAACTACTCCTGCTGTCTCTGAAGTGCTTTTTCCACCCTTCGCAGGAGACTAAACTACCATTTACACTCAAAATCTGACTTAATTATGAATACCACAGAGAGACATGACTTAATATAGGAGTGTACAAGTTCATACAAATCCCAGATGTACAAACCACAGCCAATCATAACATCAGATTTGTTGCACTAAAATATCCCATGGTGATTGTTAATTTTAGTGACATAGTAGAAACATATCTCTCTCTCTCTCTCACACACACACACACACACACACACACACACACACACACACACACACACACACACACACACACACACACAAACTGGTGACCACCACAACACCACACCAACATTGCCTTTGTTATTTTCAATTAGTGCAGAAATTCCTTGATGGACTGATTATGTAACATTTCCTTCCTGAACAGGAACAGGTGACTTGGCTACAAAATCATTCACACGCTGCTTTAGATCACAGAGAAACATAAATCATTATCGAGCACGCACACACACACACACACACACACAC
>QMIH01000265.1:50147-63906 GCA_003987875.1 Clarias batrachus | reverse complement strand
ACATACACACACACACACACACACACACACACATACTGTACACACACACACACACACACACACGCACACACATACAGTATATACAGACAAAATTCAATCTGCTGTGTCTCCTCTTCAGTGACTGTACAAGATAATGATGTCCTGTATACAACCTAGAATTAACCAGATGTAACACTTTTCTTAAACATAGTGTACAGGTAAGCCTACATCATGACAATTGACATGCATCTATGTAAATAGTGTCAAGTTGTATTTCTGAGGATTAATTTCATTATTGAACAACTGCAGCGCTCTCAGTCAATCCAAAATGTTAATAAACCTCAAACGTGAATATTTTATGAAGTAAATGATGTTTTATCTACAGTATATGTGCACGATTATTGAGCCAAATTGAGCAGAATTAATATACAGCTAAAAAAAAATCACTCGTTTATTATAATCTGTTAAAGTGAGAACAGTAAACAAATAACTTAAATTTAAATAATAAAATGACAAATAAACATTATTGATATGTTTAAAAAAGAATTATAAGATATATTCCGTATGTTCATGGAGTCAGTTTCTTGATCTACGATTAACTTTTTGTGCAGCAACAACCACAGGCTCCCAGACACTGCTCAGTGTGTATTGTTTTTCTTCACTGTAAATCTCCCGTTTCAGAACGGCCCACACATCCTCGATAGGGTTTAGGTGAGGTGAGGAAGGTGGCCATGTCATTGTTCTATTATCTTTAAGGGCTTTCCTGGCTAGCCATGTGGTGGAGTACTTCAAAGTATGTGATGAATCAGTGTACTTATAGATATCATGGTCTTCTTGAAAGATGCAGACTTTTTCCTCTACCACTGCTTGAAGAAAGTGTCTTATAAAAAATCACAGTACAGTAGGTTTAAGGGTTGATTTTTCCTTCTCCAAACTGAAAAGGTGCAACTAGCTCATTTTTAATAATACCAGGCCATACCAGTACCCCACCTCCACCTTGCTCGCATCTGAGTTAAAGTGGAGCTCTGCGCCCGTTACTGATCCAGCCACGTGCCCATCCATCTGACCCGTCAAGAGTCACTCTCATCTCATCAGTCCATACAACCTTTGGAAAAAATGTCTTCAGATATTTCTTGGTCCAGTCTTGACATTTTAACTTGTGTGACTTTTTCTGTGGTGGTCAGGTTTCAGCCTTTCTTACCTTGGCCATGTCTCAAAGTATTAAACAACTTGTACTTCTGGGCACACCAGGTGGGTTGCAGTTCTGGAATATGACAGCAGTGGAGGATAATGGGTTCCGATTGGGATAACGGTTGATGTTTCTATAATCACACCCAATATATTAGCAATTTCTAGAGTACTATATCCCTTTGAAAGACTTTTCATAATTTTTGACTTTTCAGAATCAGTTACGTCTCTTTTAGGCCTATTATGCCTGTGGAAAAGAGGCTGCCTAATAATAATGCACACCTTGATATAGGGGTGTTGATCTCCTTAGTCCACACAAATACACATCACCTGATCTCCGTAAATCCAATAAGCCTTCAAGTTTATACAGTTTTAAGTTAAAAAAAATGCATAAAAACCAAGATTTGGTCAAAATACTCACTTGCCTAATAAATGTGGACGCAATGTAGAAGAATTCCTCAACTGTTCTGCACTCTAATTTGACACTGCGTTCATCAATTTGCTTTTAATTAATATGTTCCTTTTGTAAAAGTGGAACAGCACTCATTAGATGCAAAGAAGGAACAGTTCTTATTTGTAGATTTGCTAGCCATGTAGCACATGCATAATTTGTTTTTATTGGGACAGTCTCAGTACAAGCACTAAAAACCACTGAGGTGAGCTACATACAGAGATCCTGTCCTACAAAAGCCTGGTTATATATACCGATATCCATCATAGCCCTTTAAACAGCACTAGGAAATTTAAAAGAGAACATACTGTACCATGACAAGTTGAAGCAATTACATTACTTCATTACATCAAGATGACAAGGAAAATAAACAAAAACACATTCAGCCCTCACCAATCGTAGTGAACGCCTGAAGCTTAAACAACCATAAGTCTTAAAAAAAGCAAGTTTGAGAACCTCACTCTATTCATGATTTATCAAAGTAAATGTCTTAAGAATACTACACACAAGGTAACGAGACATGCTGGATGAAATGCAAGTCCAACCCAGTACACTATGCACAGTCACACACAGACAAACATGTAAGCACTCATCCATATGTAGGGGATTATTTATCTTTAGCAGTTCAACTACATGCATGATTTTTAGGAGATCATGCAATACTGACTAATCCGAGCTCAGGATTGAACAGGAGACCCTGAAGTTGCGAGGCGGCATTGTTACCTGCTGACTATGTAAATATGTATAAAGGCTTATTCCAACATGCATCATCTGTCAGATCAGGGGTTTTCATTTGCTGTTTTTTTTCCTTGACATAATGACATTATGATGATTGACTTTGAAGCTCAGTGTATTTCTGCCATAGTAAGTTAATAATAAATGTATTGTTTTGGATCTGATATGGTGTGGCGGAAAGGTTTTTTTCAGCATTATCAAGAACAACTGGTATTCTATTTAACGATGAATCAACCCACAATACTGTACTCATGTAAAGTTCAATTTACTGTATAATCCTGACTCCTTCTGCTCTCCGGACCTGTGTGACACACCCTGGCACGTTACTTCTGGAGGCCTCTGTCTGCTGCTGGCCCCGCCCTGTGATCTGCTTGGGATGCATGTGATGACAGAGGATGGTTCCACTTGATGACCATCCCAGCAGGCAGTTTTTCTGTGATGGCTTTTGACTGAAGCCGCTACGACAGTAGAGATACCTGAGTATCAATTAGTGAAAGTGGAATTTCTATTAACTTATACTGTACACCTTTCCTGTTATACTGAACTTACAACCTCATAGCACTTAGATACATCAGGAATCGATTTACAGCTGTACTGTCTGTTATCACTCAAATGAGGAAGGTTTCCCTTTTGAATCTGGTTCCTCTCAAGGTTTCTGCCTATTGTCATCTCAAAGAGTTTTTCTTGCCAACCATCACCCCTGGCTTGATCATCAGGGACAAACTCATAGTTATCATTTGCATTTTTTTTTCATAGATATTTCATATTTATAAATCTGCTTTGCGACAATGTCCATTGTTAACAGTGCTATACAAATAAAATTTAACTGGTGAATAATCTCAGAGCCCACCGATTGTGAAAACACTGATGTTTTTCCCAATAATGCCAGTTCTAATGTTCTCAACTGCGATTCTGATTTCAAAAACAACTGCTTTAGCCAAAGGAAGTATTTATCAAGCATGGGTTTATTTTATTAAAATTTTTTGGTATGATTAAATGTAGGATAAATCATCAATAAACACAATATACAGACAGGATTTATTCAACTGTGAGTGCTCTCTACCTTGAACTCTAAAAATCCATCATCAGTTTAGAATTTAATAATGCATGTTTTAAAATGCTGCTTTTCAACAGTGCAAGTGCTAAAGAACAAAGTTGGTCTGATGCTGCCAGGGCTCGGCGAGTTCAACTGGCAATCACAGCCTTCCATCAGATATGTTTAGAAGTTATGGTGGTGAACTAAGAATATCTTTTATCTCTTTAAAACACATATAGTTTATAAAGTAAACGCACCATTAGAACATAAACATAGAAGATCGTATGGCATAAATTATGACAGAAGAACTTTTCCTTTGCAAATGGGAATCTCTTTCTGAAACGTTAAGCTTCGCTTTCAGAACATATAGTTTATAGTTATATATATATATATTATAGCTATAGTTCATCGCTATAGTCACTAGAGAACTTACTGCACCATCAGAACAAAAGGCAAAGTCACCCTCGGAAACTGCTGTACAATAGACACATACATACACACACACACACATTTATACACAACCTGCTCTATGCACACCTGAGGACTGCTGAGGTCTCAGCATGGCCCTGGTGCTTTGTCATGACTGCAGTACTGCATTAGCACAGTCACAAGAGAGCCTCAGTGAACTGGATCTGTCATAACACTGCAATTCGTCCTGAGAATGGCAAGCTTGTCCACGTCCTATAGCAGACTAGCTCAGTACACACAGCCCCAGGGGAGAGGAGCTTTCTACAGAGCCACAGGCAAGCAAACAAATGTCACAGCGCTATAAAACGCACCATTGTTTAAACATTCTGCGGTTGTCCAAAGCTCTGTTTTATAGGGAGGTTTCACAGGGTGACGTCTCCAGTCATTTATCTGCATTTCTCGATGCCTTTCTATGACTTGCATAAATGATGTAGTGCTGGTGAAGAGTGTGAGAATGTCTTTATAGCTGTAGCTGTTTGTATACAGTAACATTAGACCAGCTAGCTAGTTTTCTCCCTCCGTTTAATGTGCTTTTAATAAACAGAGTATAGAGGTGAAGTGATATTACGGGTAACTTTTAAGATGGACTTCCAAAAAAAAAAACAGTTGTTTTTCATCCCTATTGATTTTTATGCATTATCCATTTTAATACAGCACAAATATTGGATCATTTAACAACATAAGCTGAAATTATATGGCTATTATACATGATTTGTAAGTCTATTATATGGTTTATTTATTTTTATGTATTTACTGTATGTATGTATTTATTTATTATATGGTTATTATACATGATTTGTAATTATATGGTTATTATACATGATTTGTAAGATAAATATATGAATGCACTATAGCCTAAGTAGAGCCGTCCCATTGGTCAGCATGCAGGATCATGCTCTTCTTATTTAGCAATTTATGAAGTGATTAATAAGCCTTGCATATGCTTAGGGCCTAAATACAGAAAGTAGAAAGAAACATCTTCTGCAAAAATCAGCAGAGTTATTCAATAAACAGTACTTTTCTGTTTAGGGAAGTCATATCTAATCTGTATTTGGAAATTAACTCATGTTCCAAGCAAATAGATGCAAAGTGCTTTAACTGAAGCGATAGGCTGCATCTACATGTCCTGTCTGCTTGCAGAATGCAGAATATACATTTATCCTTAACATCACTGTACAGAGGAAATCCAGATATAATACAAAATGAATCAGCACATGAAACAACCAAACAAGAATTAAGCTTGTCTTTAAATTATGATGGCCTAAATAATCTTTATAGAGAAATTGTTGTATTGCATTAAATGAAGCCCATTCCTAAATGAACAAAATCCTCCTGTGCAGTATTGAAAATCCTCCCACTCTGATCAAATGAAAACGTGTGTATAAGAAATTATAATGAAGCCCAATTATACATGCACAGGCTTTGTTTTAATTAAGTTGGATAATAAAAAGTATTCAGAATATTATTTTTTTCTTACACTCTGGATAGGGAAAATAGTTAAAAGAAACAAATAGTTAAAAGGTTAAAGCTAAAAATATGCTGATCGGTTTTAATGTAATCAGTGATATTATTATTTCAGTTAGAAATATGTATGTCTTTCTGTACAGCAGAACTCTTTTAATTCAAAGAAATAAAATTTTGTAAGGTTGAGTATCTTACGCCTTGTTCATGCTAAATTGTAATTCTTTCTTCATCAGCCAAAAACTCTCCCTGTTTGGAAATTGGAGATTGAATCAAAGATGTGAAATCGAAACGACTCCAGCACGTTCAAATAATCCCGTTAAAAATATTCAGTTTAGCTTTTCTAATTGATTTCTCTGGGTGCAGGTGTTTGTTTACATTCAGCGAGTATCTTATTAGTAGCTTATTTTAAAGTAGATTATGAAATTGGGCACATAACTATTTATAACATCACTTTTACTCAACATTTTGATTTTGCACATAACATGTGCTCTCAGGTCAGGTACTTTACCAGCCCTCAACATGGACTGTGAGATAATAAGTGTTTTATCTTTTAGTGGTGCTTCACATCACTGCTTTTTTAGTAGCACCATGGTTTCAGATCATATGAGACAAACTGGTTTTAAACTTCCCGCATGAGGAATAAAAACACACATTGATTTGTCCATTCATCTTTGAAGATTCAGTTTTCATAGTCTATGCACCTTTTTTGGGGGGTAAGCCATGCTTTAGTTTGTGTTTTGTGAAGATTAAGGCGCTTTGTGGGTGCAAATATAATGTCGTTTCTGTGTTTTCCCCATATACAGTATATAGTCAACAATTGCACTGATTGGCTCTGTTGACTGGCACATCTTGAGGAGAAAAACCGCTATGTTCATCCAAAAAAGCAGCGATGGCTGCTGTAATATAATCTGCTCAACAGTTTTATTTTTATTTATGGTGATGATTGTACTTCTGGCAAAATTTTATGAAATTCTGCCCAGCTAGTTTTTCATGATGCTGTTATAAAATCGGCTGGACAGACATACAGACATACAGATACAGACAGGAATGTTTTTGAGACTGTTTCGGGATCTTCCAATGTATAAAATGTGAAGATATCATTTAAGTTCTGGTCAATGTACAGACAAAACCTTTCTTTTATTTATAACATATGTATTATATAGTAATATTACATACTACTATAGTGAAAAGTATTCATATACTGTAATGTTAAATGATTTAACACCTCAAGTTTAACTTATCTATCTTGAGCTTTCAGTTTGATAAATATTTTATTACACAACCCTAAATTTATGTATTAATGTTATAACTTACATGCTTTCTCTCACATTGAAAAAGACACTATTATTATGCTATGTATAGTAACATATAGTGTAGACCTCATGCACTGGCTACAATCCTACTCCAGTTTAACCTTCTGCCTAAAAATTCACCTCAATGTTCATGTGGTGAATTATTCTAGCTTATTATTATTCTTACCTGCCTATCCACTCGTCCTATCCTATTATCCTGTCCTGTTCTCAGTGTCTGGCCTCCTGCCCTTCTTCTATATACTCACAGCTGTCTCACTACACCTGTGTGTTGCCCACACAGTCATGAGCCTGAGAGCCCAGCTGCACCAGCATGACACACCTGAGAGACAAAGAAAGATATTGTCTCCAACAGATGTCTCTTCAACTCATGCAGAACAGCCAACACCATATCTGTGTTTGCAGGGGCACGTTTACTTTTAAACACTGCTTTTTATTTGCTTCCTTTGCTTCCTATTTAGCTTAAGGTCACACACCCAAAGAAATTGTAAAAACATTGAAATACAGGAATTGTTTTTGTTGGCAACGTCACTACAATGCTTTGGGACCTCGACTGAAATCTTTATTAAATTAGTCCGTTAACATTTCTTACAAAAGCCGAATTTCTAAAATATTTGTTTTTCCTGGACTACAATCCTGATGTTGTGAACATATTTATCTATACAATTACCTATATGATGGGACGATGGTGTAGTGGCTAGCACTGTCGCCTTGAACCTCCAGCATCTGTGTGCATTGGAGATGTTCTCCGTGTGCTTGGTGGGAAAGGCTAATTGGTGTTCCCATTGGCTTTGGTCACTATTGCGTTCACGGCCCCTAGTTGGACTACAGAAGTTCCTAGATAGATGGAATTATCTATATAATTTAAACATATCATTATAATAGCTAATATTCGAGCTGCAGATTGTGCACTTGACTTTTCCTGATTTCCATTTTCCTTTTGCTTTTCTTGGTAGCAAACTTTTGGAAAGTCGTAAGAGATATTTGTGCCAACACAGTCAAAGACTTGTGAAATTTAAGTTTTATGTTTGCTGAATACAGGATAAAGCGATATACTGTAGATGATAAGTGAGTGAGTGAGTGAGTGGTATCTGTAAAGAAACTTTTCATGTACATACTGTATGCTATTTGATTAGGCCTAAGGATGATATCTTCAAGCATCTGCTTCTGCAGTACATGTAACCCGCACGTCTTCCTTTTTAAGTAAAGACAAAATGACAATTATTACAGGTGTTGAGGACTCTGTCCTTTCCAGAACTCTTGCCTGTCTTAGCTCAGCTGTCTCCTGTGGCTGTTACACTAATCTTTAAATAGTAGGTAGTCTGAGCACTTTGTGTAGACCTGATTAGCACATATACTCTTGGGTGACTTGCCAAGCTAATTAAGTAGTGTGCTAAGTTTCTGCTGAGACACTGCTGAACAGGGTAAATTAGGTGAAATTAAACAACTGAGCAGCGCAAATATTGGGTTAACTAGTATGTACGTCAATGTTTAATTTCCTTCCAATGCAAGTATGCTCATCCAAAAACGCTACATGAAGCATAAACTGGAGTTTTCTTTGTACCAAAAGTACACGTACTGTATCTGCATGTCTGAAAACAAATACTGCATGCCATTATTACTAGCAGGAGTTAAACTGGGGCGGGGACCACACATTTGGTTTATGTAAATGGCATGTGGAACTGAGTGACCTCCCTGGACAGCATCCAGATCACACCATCTGACAGTATACACAGCCTTAGGGTAGTTCTGGTCACCCAACTATCCCTCCTTTCTCACATGGCTAACCTGACACATTCATGCAGGTTATTCAGGGGATTAGGCCACGGGACTGCTCAGTTGCTTGTCATCTCAAGATCATAAATAGATATAAAAGGTAGATGTTTATGGTATATAGTGTAAATTTGTGCAATACAATGATGTCAATATTAGGCTAGGGTAGTTGCAATAACTCAAAAATCAATATAATATAACATCATGATTATTTAACATGGTAACTCAGTGACTTTGGAAATATCATGCATTTATTCAACTTGAAATAAAACAGCCTGGTGTTTTTGACAGTGGAGATGAATATCACACAGATATATACCACTGCCTGGACGAAAGCACTCTTCCGTAAAAAAAAGTATGTGATGGATTTCTAACACAAAATGAGAATTTCACTGTGAAAAAGGCACACGGCACAATCATCATTCTATCTCAATTATCTTGTTTTCATAATTGTCTGAAGCCAAAAATGTATGAGAAACTGAAATTGGATTAATTGCACAGCCCTAACATGTATGCATAAATAATCCAAGCTATCCTAGTTTTGTGCTCATGCACCATTCTTTTTTAGTTTGTGTCATTCTCATTCCCTGCCACAGGCTGCTAGAACCACCATGTTGGACATGTGAGTCTATTTTTCTCATATTTTGCCTCCTTGTTCTATTTATTTTAGTGTTCTCCTTGCTCTATCGCACCCACTTCATTTTACTATAGGCAGGGAAGGGAAACTTCTGACCTAGAGCATCATGATAGCCTTTATCATGAGGAAAATTATACCATGGTCCAGTTCCCAAATGGTGAATTAGACTATGCCTTGTACCTTGTGTCTTTAAATGTCTGGTAGCAATGGTAAAGAAAAAATTTATGCTGGTGGGGCAGGAGAGATGTGGAGATGTGTTGACCATGAATGTCTGATGGTGGCACTGGTCTCCTGCCACAATGAGCACAGCATCCTGGTGATGTGTCTGGGGTTGAGTGAGAACCTTGTGTAGTTCACATAAGGCAGTGTCCGTGTCCACCTGAGGTGGAATATAAACCATACTGATTATGGCAGTGGTAAATTCTATAGGAAGACAGACAGGGTGGTCCCCACTGCTGTAGCTGCCAGCATCAGATATAAAACACAAATGCCACTTATCACATCCCTATCTGCACCACGCTCCCTTCAGCTTTCCTCAAGACTCAAGGAAGACATGCATCACGATTCTTTTCTGTCCTTGTATCCAGGGGGTGCAATGAACGTCCGTTGTTTCTCTAAGATAAGTAACTGAGTGTTTTCACATGAAAACTAAGAACCACGTTTACCAGCCACTTAAATTAAATTGTACTTACTAATTAACTTATTATTTACCTAACAAACTAGCATCAAGATACAATATGTTTAGCTATTACAAAACACTTCTGTTAAGTCAGTGTGGAGAAGGAGGTCTGATATCATATTAGTAACAAAACTAAGAAATAGGTAATATTTCACCCTGGCCAATCACAGAAGTAAGATTATTTTATAAAAGTGCTAAACCCCCAAGACTAGCCACATTTCAGTTTAGACATAGATGTATGCATGGGTGAAAGTAAATTAGTCTGATGGTATGCAGTACTCGAAAAATAGTAGAGAGAATTCAAAAACAATCATAGAACAAGACTTTAGTCTCTTTAGTAATTGCTTCTAAGTTGTTCAGAATTGCCACTGAACCATCTGTGGTATGTTTCAATCTTTCATTAGTTAGCTAGCTAGTTATCTAGTTATTAGCTAGTTATCATGGACAGGAGTTTCTGTCAAAACACTGATAGGTTCATGACTCACCTCACTGATTTGTTCACACCTGACGTGAGCTACAAATCTAATCTTCTAACACAAGGCTGAATCCAAAATCCCTCTCTAAACCCTGATAAGGGGCACTACTTGGTGTGTGGAACAAGGAAATCTACCCCTACATAGTCCACCAGCTTTCCATTTTGTACTATTTAGGATTCTAAAGCGGAATATGTGGAGACATAAAGAGAAACTTACAAGGTTTACAGGACTGTTCAGCATCTCCATGGTTTTTTCTCCTAGTCTTTTGGCTACATATCACTCGGTAAGAATTTAAAGCTGCTTTCACCCTTGCATGTATTACACATGTTGGAAGAACTTATGAGATTCAGGACTAGACTTGCGAAGTTTAGTTACTGTTGCTACTGCAGAGAGAAAAATGATCATAAAATGAAAGTTACGATAAAACTAAATGTGTTGTCTGAACCAGTAAGGCACCAAATCCATAGTCCTGCATTGTGTCATTGCTTTCATTCCTAAATTAACTGAGGCTGTGTTTGAGTTTAATTGTCCTTCTTGGCAAGACACTAAGAGCCCTGAACAGGTACTTAAGTGTGGAGCCTGAATTAGCACAGACCATTAATTATTCAGCCACAATTACAGAAGCACAGAGTCACAAGTCCTTACTAAGCTCAATAAAAAAAAAAAAAAATTAAAAAAAACATACAGACATTATTAGTTTGTGGTTGCAGAAACCGATCAAAAGAGACCTAGAGAAGGTTGAAACAAAAGGTCTACCAAGGATTCAAACAATCAACCAAACAGAGTAAAAGGTAAACCAGAAAGCTCATACACAGTTAATTGTCATGTTCATCATTAACACTAGCAGCATATTGAAAATGATGTTACAAGATCCATATCCTCCTTCTATCTTCATGAGTATCGTTAAGTGATGGGAGTATGTGACTAGTTTGAATCACAGGGTTCACGCTGCAGTCCTGGAGAACCTCCTGTCATACAGTACATCTATTAGCATTTTGCCTACTTCGGACACAACATATCAAATGAATTCGCTAATTAACCACAAATTCTTAGTTAAAATGGGTGCTTTAGAGGAGAGAATCATGGAAAGAAAAAAAAAAAGTGCAGTACGCCGTGTACTCCAGGAACCAGAGGATTTAATCCATACTGTGCTAAACTGCAGTGTGGGTTGAGAAAAGCACAAGTACAAAGCAAACCTAGTCTTGTGTAAAATAAATATACTAAATAGAGGCCGACATATGCTGCATGCGTGCACACACACACATGCTCACCTAACCTTTATTTGCCTGGAGCAGTAGTGTGGGCTGCACTGCACGTGCATTAAAAGCACACAGTCAGTCTTCATCAGCAACAAAAGCAGGGGGGAGTATACGATCGGGTTCACACAGCCAAGCAGACAGACGCATACTCATGTCAATAACTGCATCCTTGAATGGTAAAGGAAAAGTGGTTGAGTAAAAGACAATGGATAGAAAGATACACTGTCATATTCCAGAGGACTGTTACTATGGCAACGCAACACTTCCTCTCTCCTATCTTTCTCAACCCCGGATGCATCAAAAACACAGGGAGAGGGAAGGACAAATGTATTCTTCTCCTTCTTCAGGTTTTTCTTTTTCTTTTTTATCAGCAGGCTGCAAATTGAAAACTCACAAACACATTATAATATAAATACACTGCTGCTTTAGGCATATTTCTATTTTTTTATTTTTATTTTATGTCCATATTGTAATTTGGGCTAATGACACATTCTTCAGATTTACAGTGAAGCAGCAGTAGCAGTAAAGCAGTAACCCTCCCACCATTTCTTTAGAAACTAAAGCTGAAGCATTTCACAAAAGTGTCCAGGAAATAGGACTAGCAGGACACCTCCACAAAAATGACTAATTAGTTTTGTTCTTTGTCCTTACTGTGTGGCTAATAGCAGGAGACAGGATATATTCGGTTATTTTTCGTATGTCATTAACTACAGTAGTTGGCACATGGGGTCTAATCATTCAGTAGCAATTGCCCCATACATATTTTTATTACTCTCTCAACATATCAACATGTACACTGTCCAGCCATAACAATACAGTGAGAAACATTATGACTATGGAAACTTGTGTAGGTTTCCAGCAGGGCAGCGCTGGTTCAACAAGGCATGACTCCAAGACCTCTATGGGTGTGCTGTAATGTCTGGCACTAATGTAATGTCGAGTACATTTTTAGTACAGTCACAGCAAAAGGCATGGTTCAGTGCATTTTCGGTTCAGTCACGGCAAAAGTCAAACAACAAATAAAGGTCCATACATCTTCTTCTTTATAAG
Source organism: Clarias batrachus (assembly GCA_003987875.1). Taxonomy (NCBI): domain Eukaryota; kingdom Metazoa; phylum Chordata; class Actinopteri; order Siluriformes; family Clariidae; genus Clarias; species Clarias batrachus. Next base: position 51,401 of record QMIH01000265.1, on the reverse strand, counting down.
AAAAAAAAAAAACATGCCTATGTCTAAGCATGTAGGTGGTATGTTGTTTAAGAATACAGTAACAGCACTATTTCTACCAAACCATCCAAACAACGGTTTTGTTAAATAAGGGATATATATTTTTTTAAAAATAAGGATTTTTTTCCCTAAAAGGTATTTGCATTATTCGCTGCTGGTGATGGTGATGTTGAAACTTTTCTGCTAAAAAGATATTGCGAGTGCTAATATCTTAATACAGTAGTTAACAATATTTAGACATTCTTAGAATAAGACATAAACCAAATATATTATAATAAAGCTCAATTATATTTATTAAATTAAAAAATGTCTTATGTTGGCTGCTAATTTTTCAAATTTTAGGATTTTTTTTTTTCTTTAAAGAAGCAGAAAGAATAGAGAGAATCACCCAGCACACGCATTCAGCTACATTTACAGTAGTTTTGTTGTCAGCTTGGCACACGCATGGCATTCTCAAATCAGATTCACCAGGTAGGCACCTGAAATGCCTCTCGAAGTTCAAGACATATTTCAACATCCATGGTTCAAAGGAGACTGTGCGAGCCAGGTCCCCATGGTCGAATTGCATCAAAGAGACCATTATTTCAGAAAAAAAAAGGAGATCAGTGGAGAACTCTCCTTCGGTCTGATAAATGCAAATTTGAGATTTTTGGTTTGAACCCCCATGTCTCTGTTGGATATAGAGAGCGCAAACATGTGTGAGTCCCAATGTGAAGCATGGAGACGGTGCGCTGGGGCTTTGCTAGTAACACTGTTGATGACTTAGTCAAGATTGAGGAAATACCACAGCATTTGGCCATAACATGCCATCCCATATGGTTTGCACTTAGTGTGGCCATCATTTCTTTTCCACAGGACAATGACCCCAAACACACATCGAGATTATGTACAAGCTATTTGTGCAAAAAGAAAAGTTCTGTGTGCCTGCCAACTGAAAAGCAGCCAACAAGTATTTAAAACCTCTGGGAACATCTTGAATATTGTTGTAAAACCATTTCGTTGGAAAACCATGAAGCAAAGAGTGTTCAAAGCTGTCATCGAAGGAAAAGGGTGATAGTTTGAAGAACTGAAAATAGATCACATACAGTATACTGTACTTGGTTATTTAACACATTTTAGTTGACTACATACACTAATTCCATATCTGTTCTTTAAAAATGTAAACTTTTGACTGGTACTGTACACACACGCACGCACGCACACACACGCACGCACGCACACATACACACACACACA
>QMIH01000265.1:39426-49762 GCA_003987875.1 Clarias batrachus | reverse complement strand
ACACACACACACACTATTATTCCAAGGCAGGTGCACCACAGAGAAAGGGAATAGATGGACAAAGAATAATGGTCTCCAGGCAACAGCTAATGGGGACATCAATAAACAATAAACAATAAACCTGACACTTAGCAACACATACAAAGACACACATGTACACACACTCCTCTTCAGTGCCAGCCCTGAGCAGTGGAGGCTAATGTTTTGGGGAACAGCCTGTCTTTCTTCATTTTGTCTCAGTGTCAGTCCTCACAGAGAGAACAGACTGGCTCACCTCAGGCTCTCTTCTACTTTCAGCCCAGCTCTCTCCTGCACTACCTTAACATACAGTACACTCACACATGTGAACACATGTACACCTGCTGGACACATGTGAGACGAAACACAAGCACACACGCTTTTCACACATGTAATTACAATGACATGGTCCTAGTATAAAACCCTGCAGGTTCTTAAACAATTTTTAACATTATGCAACAAAGATCTAGGAGAGTCTTTCCCTATTTTAAACATATATTATGCAAAATGAAATCGCTAATTATATAGAAAAATCGATTACATGTAATTGATCTACATAATGGCATCACATTCCTATTTCTCTCTATATTAATTATCTAATATAAGTATCTAATTATAAAATCAGTTTTTAAGATATGGAGTTATACTGACTTGGTATCAATTTTATACACATACACACACACACACACACACACACACACACACACACACACACACACACACACACACACACACTTTTGAACATAAGCAGAACCTAAACAACTTCGGCAATATAACAGATAAATGAGATGATTCAACCAATTCAAACAAAGTTGTGCATCTCTAGTACCACGGACTCTTCTGTTTATTGCTTTAATTGTAGCACTGTGTGCGTGTGTGTGTTTGTGTGTGTGTGTATGCTTGTGTGGTGTATACTGTACATCGATTAAGGGAGTTACAGTAGGTACCACTTTATACTGCAAACTAAGACCTGAAGTCACTATGCTGCAATGTACACTAGATTTAATTCATTAAAACGTACTGTTTAAAACAAGTCATAATCATATACTCTACACCTAATGATAAGTGTTCATCCCAATGGTTAAGACATTGGAATACAGAAGGTAGCCCTGTAAATTCAGCTTGGCATGGGTGTGTAGTGACTGAGGACAGTTTCACTTGATGACCATGAAGATGGTCTTGGACTCAGCAGAAACAGGCTTCTGTGATGTCTTGTGATAGAATATATATATATATATATATATATATATATATATATATATATATATATATATATATAAGCCAATAGGGTTGAGGATGGATTCCCTGTTGAGTCTGGATCCTCTCACGGATTCTTTCTATTGTTATCTCAGGAAGCATTTCTTTGCCGCCTTCACCCTCAGCTTACTCTGATGGTTATCATTTTTTTTCCCCATACATTTTCTAATTTATGGCCATAGTTCCTTAAATCAGGTAAAGCTGCTTTGGGGTAATGACCATTGGTAACAGCGCTATAAAATCAGCGCTACAAATAAAATCTAATTGAAATGAATTGAAATCCCAGCCCTGCCAAGGTGCTACTGATAAGCCATTGACAAAGCCCTTAACCCTCACCTAACTGTTGATGAGACAATCATTGACTATAGTCGATGATCAGTGATTTCACGCAATCAATTCTGACAAATGGCAATACATTTGAATAATAAAAATCAAAATCCCTTAAAAATGGCATGTTGCATTTTTCTTTCCGCTCACCCTGGTAATGCTGTGTAGCGTAAACACCAAAAGTCCAAGGAACATGGTTATGAAAAATGGACGATGTATCTCAAGCTGGCTTGTTATAAAATTTTTCTTATAAAAATGGCTGCTCCCGGACGTGGGTGTACTTTGGTTTTTATGAAAAATGACACATGTTATATACGATAACGAAATAAAAATCTTAAAATGAAGAGCGTGATGTGCAAAATCTGTCACAAGGAGTAAGCGTACAATAGTTGGCCTACAATGATAATGTACTTCTTTGACAGCTGTGCTGTATTTGTAACGTTAATTTACTCTGTGATATATGCTAATGCGTGTAATCCTAGTTGATGTATGTGTAAAGTACTCCATGTGTAGTAATAGCAAAGGGATTTATTTTATATTATGTTGTTGTTTGTCTTTCGGCTGTTCCCGGCAAGGAGTTGCAACGCCGACCACCTGGTCTACACATACAAGATTTGCACAGGTTTTACGTCGGATGCCCTGCCTGATGCAACCCTCCCATTTTATCCAGGCCCTGCATACAGTTGCTGGGGTTTGGGCACTGGCTGGGAACCGAATCCGGGCCTTCCGCATGGCATGCGAAACACCTACCACTGAGCCAAAAGCGCCCCATTGATTTTATATTTTAAATAAATAAATAAATAAATAAGTAAATAAAACTATTCAACGTGCTTACGTTTCAATTCACACTGCCCTTGCATAAATATTTTGACACTGAACAAATATCTATTCGGAATTTGACTCAAAACAGAAAAAAAAAGTTCTTTAATTTTTTTAACTTAGTTTTTGTTGGTGACCTTTTTTATATTCACTAATTGCCCCTAGTGTGTGAATGAGTGTGTGTGTATGGCGTTTGCCCTGTGATGCATGTACCTGCCTTGTGCAAAAAATCTCCTGGATTAGGCTTGAGGCTTCCTGTGACCCTGTACAGGATAAGCAATATACAGTAGAACATGACTGAATGAATAAATGAGTGAGTGAGTGAGTGAGTGAGTGAGCGATTGGATAAATCATGCTAAAGAAATGGCACTTGTTTATTTTCATAGCTGAGTCACTAGACTACAGCAAATTTGTATCCAATTAGCTACACTATTTTTCTCAGTTCACTCCACTGGTTTGGCACCAGGGCCACGGCCCACCATTTGATGATGACCTCTGGTGTTACGTTTCTTTGCAGTGTAGTTTTCTAATGTGAGATTATGCTATTTTCAGCAACAACTGAGACTGCTGTGTTGACATACAGAAACAGTCAGTTGCTAGTCGTTGTGTTGGTAGAGCTCTCAGCATTTTTTCCTGTGCTCCACAATCAAGAGGGTTCAATAACTGCCTATTGCTTCCTCTGAATTTCTAACATTTAACCGGCTGAAAAGTAGCCCTTAGAATGATTGCTTCTTGTTTTCAGAGAGCTGTGATGTGAGTGAGTCAGTTTGTTAGCATCCGATATCAGATGCATCAGATAACATTAGCATCCATTTTGGTGTTGAAGAGGCTTTTTGGCTACTATCATGTTACAAGATCTGTGAGGGTTTACTTTTCCTTTCTGAGAATCTGCCATGTACGTACATGTATAAGAAAGACGAGGTTGGTAACCAAAATCTGCCAAATACAGTATAAGTCCGACTTTAACTAGTTTAGGTGTGAGTGTTCCATTAATTCAGTTAATTCGATTTAATGGAACAGGCAACACGTCACTGAGAACTTAGGGCACGTAGGACACTGAGGACTAAATATTAAAATATCTCTTCAGATGTTGGCTTCTGTTGTGGTGATATTTTGTATCATAAAAGAAACATTCACCAAGTTGTGCATGAATAGTAACAGAGCCATTGCCAGTAGTGACTAGACCAAATAATGTTTTTTTTAAATAAAAAAGCCTGTAAACATTCCTTATGAAAATGAGCCACTGTTTGCAGTATTAAAAAAGGATGAGCCATTATGGGCCAATCTGTGTCTAAGTTACTTACTGTAGGCTCCCAGTCTGCAAATGTTGGGAGCAGATTTCAGAAGGCTCTAAATGGACTTTTAAAACAGGCCCAATACCAATGGCTAGGGGATCCCCTGAGGCTGGTAATCAGAGCAGATGGATGGCACCTGGTTGCAGCCTTCATGAGCCTTTCAAACATTATGCTCTGTGTGTGGACATAATTTCTGTGCCACATTTCAAGAGAAGCTACATGCTACAGAATGTGTACATGCAACAACTGTTACATGTTAGAGAAAGCTTTATTGAGGGGAAGCTTAGTTTAAAACAAGGATTTTGGTTTACACACAATAAGCTGTTGATTCTTAAGCATTCAGCAAAAACTAATGATTTGACATTGATTTTAAAATAATTGTCAGAGAGGACTGTATGTGGTTAGCGAAAATACAGTACATTGTCATTTCCACAATGTTAGAAATCTGAATGCCATTGTGGAAATGCAACATAATGAAACCCTACAAATCAGTCGTATGAAAGTTATAGGAGAAAGAAATAAACATCCCATGAAGCAGGGTTTGATTAACTTTCATTTCGCAGCATTATTCAGGTGGTTCAGATATACTGAATGCAAGGAAAAGCTTCGGTTAGTTGAAGAGCAGACCACTACACTAATGGATTGGTAACTTTAAACTATTTATTTAAAAAAATCCTATTATTATATAAGTAATATAGTTATAAGGATTATACTACATATATTCTTACCTGTCAATCTGTAAGGTTAACTCTAAATTAAAGTCTACTAAGGCCAGGAGTTCAAGCCCTAGCACTGTCAAGCTGCCGATGCGGAGCCCTTGAGCCCTTAACCCCTTCTGCTACATGGCGCTGTATCCTAGCTGACCCTGCACTCTGACCTAACTGGGATCTGAATAAATAAATAAATAAATAAATAAATAAATAAGAACATTTAATTACACTGTGGCTGTAAGGTAAATGTGATGAACAGAATATTAGTCAATTATTTCTTATCCTGTTCTCATTCTTGCCCATCCCTTAATCTGACTTTTGTATCCTCACTCACTACCACAATCATTCATTTTCTCAAAAACATAATTTTCCTCCACTCTAGTTTTACTATACCGTACTGTACTGTATATAATATAATTTGCAAATAAGGCTTTTCACATATTTGTATGAAATGCACAATTGTTTATTACATTCATGTAGCCTTTGTTTGGTTAAATGATACAGCAAAAAATATGGCATTATTGTACGATGACTTCTGTAGACACTGCACTAGGCTGCTACTAAAAAAGCATGAGGAGATATGAAACAAACTGAGTAAAAATAATAGTTTAACATTTATTTAGCTACAAGGTTTTGGCTACATAGAATTTCTCTATATCTATTTTGCAGTGTACAGATGGATATAGTGTAAACATTATAAAAAGCATGGTAGTAACAAGCGGGCATTATAGGTTGATAAACAGTTCTTTGATTTTGTGAATGGAGACATGACTGGGCGTGAATAGGAGAGTGCTGCTGAATGGAGGTGTGAGTGAATAGAGGAGATGAAAGGAGCAGCAGTAGTCTATACTGCCAGGGGCCCTGAAATCCACACAATTCAATATGGAGGAGACACGACTCATATAGTGGAAACTTAGTGTAGTCAGGAATGGCAGGGCAAATTCATGATGAGTTGGCAAGAAGGATTAGCATTTGAAGGACGAGAATGATGAAAGATAGAGGGTGGTTATTTGCGGATGTTATCTATAGAATTACATGTGGAATTCACTATGACTACACATCAATACTTTTGGGAATCACACACACACACACAACATTTCAGATGCCACTATCAGATTGCAATGATGTGATTGTAATGTGGCAAGGCCAAAAACGTACACACATCACAGTTAATCACAGTACACACATCAACGGATAGCTGAGGTAAGAGGTTATGCTCATCAAAATTCAATTATAGCTAAATAATGTATGAAGGGGCAAAAGAACAATTGAAGACATGGACCTGGACACGATCAGCTGTTCCACTTCATTACACTATTATACAGTATTTGGCTAGAGAAAGATGAAGTCCCTGCGTATTATCTTTTCTCATGGCCTCCTAATTGTTAATTCACGTGAATACTTACATTGATGTTATGTTAAAACTGGTTTTTGGTAATTGGAACGTAAGATTTTAACATTCATATAACAAGCCACGTTGCACAATTATTTTAGAATTCTTTTAGTCAGGTCGGATTCACATGTTATCTGACTTTAATGAGTCTGTCCTCTGAAACATATTGATATGTCGTTGCTGGGCTAAAACAAGTTAAGAGTTAATGCAACCATTTCAAACAGTGGATGCAATTTCAGCGAAAACATGCTTGGCATTTTGCTCTGAAGGATGACAAGCAGTTAGTTGGATGTATTCGGTCCAGAAGATGGAAGGAAGCCAGACACCTTGCGTTATCTGTTTTATCAGCTACTGTTAGCGCTGCAAAGAAATCCCCGAGCTGCCGGTGCTGCATGGCATCAGCTAGCGCTCAAATGCACAAAGTCACGATTTTAATTCTGATCTGACTGTTCTCGTTCAAGTCACGTACCTGCGTATAAGATACTGTAATTATACTGTAAGATACAGATTTAAAATCTGAAAAACATCAGATTTGTGTCACACTAGGCTAAAAAATCAGACTCTCTTCTAAAATACTTCTGGCTGGTAATGTGGACATTGCCTTACATCTACATTCACGTTATCATTTAATGCTCTTTATAATTCTATATTTATAAAGTACTTTATTATTTTTGAAGGCATTTTCTTTCTTTAGATGTGCCTAAGCTTTTTCAACAGTACACTATGTAAGAAACATAGTTCTTTTATCTAAGTTTACACCCTATGTTCTTTTTATACTACTGTATAGGTTCTGTAAAATATGGAATCTCCTCGTATTTTGAAGTTAAAAGACCGGATACGCATTAACCCAATATGGGGCACCATTTGCTTCGTATTTTTGAGAATCAAAGTGAAATCTATAGGAGAGAAATATTACAGGTCTAACTACTAAGACTCTGTGACTTATATAAGATGTAAAAAAAAAAGATTAAAAAAAAAAACAAAGTTTAGAATGATTACAACATTTACACGATCGGTTTCCTATCACTCATTTGCGAGTCACATTTTTCATGCCACCATGTGGGTTTATTAACCTCATTATTGTCCTGATTGTTTTATGTGAGTGAGACGGGGGATGGACTCCCACTGTCACTCACTCAAGGACAAGATGGGGAGGGAGGGGGGTAGTGGACATCACCTCAGGTTGACGGCTGTGAGTAAAATCATTTAGACTGAATAAACCACGGATCATTCATAATACTGTGACTACATACTGTACACCATACTTTACAGTTTCACAAACATATTTCATTCTTCTGTTCTGTGTGAAATCATTAAGAATAATATATACCAGTTTACACAACCCCGGAAAATGGTTTAATCCTGACTCTCAATTGGGAGTGTGTAATGTCCTGACATAAAAAAGTCATTATGGTCATATTTTAGAAATTAAAGAAAAGTAGAAAAAAATACCCAGCTGTTATCTCTTTATAATATTATATATGTGGTAAAATATAGTTGAATATAACGTATGGTTAACCTGCCTTTCTGTCGCTTATTCACATACTGTAACACTGGATTTAATTTCATATCCAATGCTTCATGCCGTAACATTAGCAAAGTTATGTCAAGGGTTTTTTCAGTAGACTGAAGGTGGCGTTGCCCAGGGCGCCATGCACACTACAGCCCCTGGCAGAGGGATTCAGGTTCAGGTTCACGTGCCACAACACCAGCCCGAAAATGACAGCAAAAGCCAGAACAGAACTTAACACTGGGAAGTCATGCAAACCACATATACTGTGATAATTTTTGGTACAAAACATATTGTAAACCTAAACAGCTTCATAATGATCCCGAGAGACTGATTGGTTGCCTGAGTAAAATGAGTCCACCCCCAGGTCTCTATGACAATGGGATCCACAGGTAGGTTCAGTTTTAGTTCCGTTCCTATGGATGTTGCAGGGAATGCAACTGTGAGCACTAACTGTTTTAATGGGGAGTACCTTCACAGGAACATGTACTGTAAATGGGGCAAATTTGGTCACCTCTTCCACCCCAAGGGTACAACTTACTCTTTCCAGCTTGCAAGCCTCTTCAAATGTGCTAAATTGTATATTTCCACAAAATTTGTGCAATTATTATTATTATTATTATTATGATAATAACAATTAGTAATTATAATAATAATGATGATGCATGCATGCTATATAAAACTTTTACAAATTTCAGGTTCAAACAGCATAAACAGATAAATGGGACTTGTTATATTTCTGTTCCATGGAGTTGGCAATCCTACTACAGTATACATTTATATATTCTATACTACTTATATGATACATTTACAGTAAAAGGCAGAAGTAGCACAAAAAAATCTGATTCTCTCAACATGTGGCCATGTGATATAAATGAGAACAGTCAGATGGTCGCGTAATCTATAGACGGCTAGGAACATCAGTGCAATTAATTCACTTTATACTTGGGGAATTAATTCAAACACAAGTGGAAGGAACTGTAGGGGCTTCAGGGGACAGGACTGTTGTTAAACACGACCGTGAATCACTTGCATTTAGGAATGTGAACCATCAAGATGGACAAATCCAATCTAAGATTAAAAATGGTATTTGTTCAAAGAAATGTGTATATGAATAAAATGCATATTGACTGTATATGAACACACTATATTGCCAAAAGTAGTTGGTCGTCTGCCATCCCATGCATATGAACTTGGGTAACATCCATATGGTTTCATTTGATGTTGGCCCACCCTTTGCAGCGGGGAAGGCTTTCCACAAAGTTTAGGAGTGTGTTTATGGGAAGTTGTGACCATTCTTTTAAAAGTGTATTTGTGAGGTGTTGGACAGAAGGCCTGGCTCGCAGTCTCCGCTCTAATTCATCCCAAAGGTGTTCTATCAGGTTGAGGTCAGGTTCAGTCAAGTGCTTCCACATCAAACTCGCACATCCATGTGTTTATGCACCACGCTTTGTGCGCTGGTACTGTATGCAGTCATGTTGGAACTGGTGTGGGTTGTTTTTCAGATGTTGAACTAGGCCTGTGTTAATTTCATGTGTGCGTGCATGAGTAGTTGAGGTTGTTAGAGCACCTTACGAAGCTGGAAATATCTGACTATCCCACAGAACATGCTGGTATGTCTGGGTGACCATGGAATGTCTGTCACCATGACTCCATCTTGAAAATGAAAGATTGATGAATCATTCTTCTTGAATTTCACCCACAGGAAATTGACATATTTTTAGATGGCAGACTTCTTAATCAATCACTGACAATGCTGCTACACCTGACACTCTTCTACAATATCATCTGCTATGTAATTGTCCTTGCTGGGTTAAAAGGGACGCACCAAATCATTAATGCTCACAAAATCGTCACTAATGCTCACAAAATTCCTTTCGATTAACTGATGTAGTAGACAAGCCTGATAAATTGTGCATTGGTTACTGTATACACTTCACCTAGTGTACAGGTGTAGTCAGAAGTTTATATACTGTACACACATGATAAAGATGAATATCATAGCATTATTGGGCTTGCAATAAATAGTTTAAACTGGACATTTTTTCTTAGGGAGAATAATTTTACAACTGTACATGTTTAATATAACACAACGCTAAGATTTTTCTAAAATCAATCCATAGTGAGTATTAGATATACAAGGTCAGAAACATACCTACAGTACACCAGCATTTTTTTAATGTTCCTTAGCAAGGTTAATTTTTACCAGATGCTTTTGGCACATTTGTGGTGTAATATTTGACCCTTCTTTTCCTGAATTGTTAGTGTTTAGTCGTGTTTGAAGACAATTTTGGAGCAGGGGTTTCTTCCATGGTTGTTACCCTTTCATTCCATAAACTACTGAAGACATAAATGTTGCTTAACTGTTGCATACACTGGTGTTTCAGCAGCTTCCAGTTCATGGCAGGCCTGTGTCTTGATGCTTCAGAACCATCCAAACTAATTTCCCTTCACCAGGGGTGACAGATTAGGGCTTTTTCCAGTCCTTGGCAAAGTGACTACAAGTTATTAGAAGGTGAAGTCACTTTGCCAAGGTCTGAAAGACCCAAACTGTCACCCTATGGTGAAAGGAAATTAGGAAGCCTTTGGATACATGGATGTATGATACGCTACATTTCTGACTTATGTACATCCAGTATCCTCTTTCTCAGATCACTGAGATCGATGGACCTTCCTTTTCTTTTCTTTTTTTTTTTTTTGCACTGTTGGTCAATCCAATGAGTGCGATCAGACAAGCATTTTTATTTTGGCGCAGGGAAGCTACCAGCTGTAATCAATCATGATCACTAACATGAAGTTAAGAGGCTTTCAATTTGGGCCTGGCAAATTAAAAGACATTTTGTGATTTTCAGCACCACTGAATTTCTAATCTAAATGTGTCCGTGTATATTTTGACCCTGTGTTGATATTAAAGGCCCCAAATAAATGCAACCTTGTTCTCCAAATTCTATGGGTTTGATGCTATTAAAGATGTATGACTCTTCTTCTTAAAAAAAAAAAAAAAAAA
>QMIH01000265.1:17371-38882 GCA_003987875.1 Clarias batrachus | reverse complement strand
ACACACACACACACACACACACACACACACACAAACTACAGGCAAGTAAAAGGAGTGGTGAAACAAACCGCGGATACAGTTTTAACAAAGGACATAATTAAGTAAAATATCATTATAAAGTTGCTGACAGAGAAATACATGAAAAAACCTTTATACATGAATAGAATGTATCACTCACTCACTCACTCACTCATCATCTATACTGCTTAATCCTGTATTCAGGGTCACGGAGGCCTGGAGCCTATCCCAGGAGTCTTGGGGCACATGGCGAATAGAATGTATAATACTATAAATAAAAATATTTGTAATATCACTGAATATCATCAAGGCTGTGATGTAATTACAGGCATGTCGAAATTCAGTACACCAGCATTGTTGCACCATTGTTGCAAGTTTGATATTAAGTTTATTAATTAAAAATAAATAAATATATAAACTATCTGACTTTTATTGCACACATATAAATGTATACTATTTACATTTATGTTTTATTGGTTGGGATCAAGTCCTGCCTCAGGTCTGTGTGCATGGAGTTTGCATGTTCTCCCCGTGCTTGGTGGCGTTCCTCTGGGTGCTCTGGTTTCCTCCCACACATTAGGCTAACTGGGAATCACTAGGGATTTAAGATTTGGGTATAATTCAAAACAAACTTAGCAGATCATTATGCGCCTACCACACAGGATACTGTGCACTCTGCCAATGTATCAATAGTTTAAAGCATGAGCTGCCACCTCAAATGTGTGTGTGTGTGTGTGTGTGTGTGTGTGTGTGTGTGTGTGTGTGTGTGTGTGTGTATATAATGTATATATAATAAAAACTTAACAAATCTATCCAGATGCAATGCATGAATTGTCCAACAAAGGAATCATGTTATGTAACTGGATCGATTTTTTTCTACCATCTCTACTAGGTGGTGTCTCCAAATGTCCCTGTAAAAGACATGTTCTTGACTCTGTGCTGATGCCACATGATTGGCTATAGCACGCTATGACTATTAATGTGTAATGAAAGAAAGTTATTTTTTTTATTTTTAGCCAAGTTCTCTTCTAGCACATAACTTCATTCTGTCTTTGCTTTTCAAAAAATGAGCAAAAGCACTGTGTCCTTGCAAAAGCAGTGTGTACAGTACATGTGTGTATAGCGCCATGTCTCTCTACAGAAACACAGTCAAATACGTTTGGCATGTTTTAATAAAACATGGCATGTTTCTCTAGTGAGACATGAATATATGAATATATGTCTGGTCCAATAAGGACATGTAAAATGTGTTTATGTCTCTTGTACATCAACCAATCCAGCACCTCTTAGTTGTTGTAGGGTTATCCCTGTTTTAAATTTTCTTTTGTAAAGATTACTATGAAATCATGGCTTCCAAATGCAAAACCATTAGTTTTGAAATAATAATGATAAAATAGGACTCCAAAGTAAATTATATTCCAATTTTGAACAAATGTCTTTATTTTCTGAGAAAAATAATTTGCCAAAATGAGGAAAAAGATCACAGTTAAACTGTTCGCATATAGTAAAAGTATTTAAATCATGTACACCAGCCAAGCAAATTCTCCTAAAATATGCTCAATTCATCTTTCCATTCTCAATATGCACTCTGCTCATTACTACAGTATGTGAATGTACAGTAGGTGAACTGCATAACTAATCCCCCTTATGACATTATACTTAAGATGTCACAATTTTACACACTTAGTGAAATAACTATAAAACTGAGCATTTCAATATGAAGTAGAAATACAACTTTATAATTACTTTACATTCTGAATATTATAACTCATTATCAAAGAATGGTAATGTCATATGGTTGCTTTTGGCAGATTTGGCAGCCATGCTGATGGGGTCCCTGTAAATGCATTCGGGGCGCATGAAAATACAGGTTGTCAAGACCCACTGTATAGTATATGTTTGATGTTCACTAATGACTGGAACACTCAAAAGAGATAGGAATTGATTATAAACAGAGTAACGCAGCAGTTTTATTAATAAATGAATGTAACTTAGAACAATAAGGATGAGTGTCTGTTATGTACACATACAGTATGTACCATGTAAGAGTTAAGCAATATGGTGATAATGTGTAAGGTTTAGCTTCCCACCTACTGTATATTCTATCAATCTACTAGATAGGGAGATGCTTATAGCTGAATGGAAGAACACTGCATGGGAGGCCATAAGCACATGGTAACAGCCACTCTAATCTCGATTTTAACAGTCTTCATTTCCCCAAGATTGGCTGGATACCGTGGTGCTGAGTGGAACGAAGCTGATTCATGGAGTTAATTTGCTGTAGTTGGGTTGATTGGATGTAAATCCTATCTTGTCGCACTGAAAAAGCATCTCACAAAATCCTGCTGCCTGAAAGTCTAAACTGATTCCAATGTGCTGAGCTGTTTGTAGAAAAAAAGAATGGGCCTGCACCCACCGGAGCATAAGGAACATGCATAGTGTAAAGGTTACGTGGAGCCAAAGCATCACTGGAACTTCAGCAGGAAGGGAAATATGTTAGGTTGACTTGATGACTATTTCAATTGGACCTGTTCTTAGAGATTTACCCAGAGCCACTGGGACTGGTCTATCTTTAACTCCCTCTTGCATTAACTTTAACACATAGAACTCACTTCTAATTGCAGTGAGACCAAAATACTGTTGACGGGTGACTCATTTTCTGTAAATGAAAATTACACCTGTCGCATTCAGTCATAAGGTTTGGTTTCGCAGAACTATTTCAGCATCTGATTGACTGGTGATTGTTTTTTTCTATGTTCTAAGGATTACTAATGGTACTTTGGGAAAGAAAAGAAGAAAAAAAAAACTCTTCATCTTTATATCCGCTAAGCCTAGGCAATCCTACATACTCTAGGCCTCATATTCATATTTAATGCTACTGGAGGCAGCTGGATATCTGAGTCAATTATCATCACTGAATTCCTCATACCATCAAAATCTAGAGGACTTAGAGTGAAAAAGAAAAAAGAGGAGGACTTGTTCAGAAAACACACTTCAGTTAACATAGTGTAGTGTTCTTTCTGCCATACTCAGGTACTGTAGAGGTCAGAGACATATAGTACTTACATTCTGTATTTCCATGTGCATTGTTACAATATTGAGTTTATATTTATATTTTGTGCTTTGTTTTTGTCTCTGCTGGTGGTGGGATGGGGGCGGGGGATGGGGTGTCCATTAATCAATGCAATCAGTTGGTTCCTGCAATCTACCCTTGGTGATCCCACCTCCTACTTGATGATTGGTTACCCAGGAGACCCAGAGACCAACTTAAGCCCTTCAGTCTACGCTGCTGCAGACCAGGCCTTTGCTTCCTGCTTGTATTGTGAAATATTGTTGTGAAAGACATACTGAGTATGATCCCTTGCTACATTTTCTGACTACACTCTGATTTCCCCCTTTTGATGTTGCTTGATATTGATATGCTTTTCCATGCTTTTTGGTATTCTACATTTAATGGCTTAATAGGAAGTCGCACCATTCTTAGTACATTATTTTCTCCTGGTTGTGGTTAGTAAGAGCGTAAGGGTAGTGTGTTGTATTTCGGTTTCTTTCTTTGTTTTTGGTGCAGCATTTGCAATTGGGATTCTCCTTTGGGACTAGCAAGAGGGAATTTTGTTGATTATTTTTGCCTTGTCGACTTCTGAAATTCCCAGCCATCTTTTGGGATTTTGCTTATTCACTTTTGTAAATAAACATTAGCAAACGCACTATTGGTCTCACCTCTTTTATTTATTTTTCCAGTTTTTCTCCTCTTTTTGTTCCAGATACGGCCTGACCTAGACCAGGGCATAACAGCATGTAAAGCCATATCTTGAGGCTGGGAGGTATGGTAAGATAAATTTTTAATCCTAAATCAAAGGTTCAATCTACATGACTCAAAAGTACACTTCCTGATGTTCTTCCAGGAAAATATATACAGTATTATTTCTGTGGAAATAAATTCCTCTACAGCAGACCTTGTACTGTACATATGTTAAAATGGTACACTGAGATTGCAATAAAATAAGTTCCTCGGGTTCTAGTTTACAATATTTACAGTATTTATGGCAACATTGAGCACCATTGAAGCCTCTCTGATGCTTTTTAATTAAATGACAACCAACAGATCAGTGACAGATGCCAATGTGTTTCCTTTCGCTCTCTCAGGAGGGAAAAAAGTAATCCAGCTGTCAAGGATAAGTTAACAAGCCAGGATTTTGTCAAACAGCTGTGTCTCTGTGTCTGTGCGTAGCTACGGTTTCATGGGCAATGTTTCTTCTGTCCAAAATCATTCTAATTAGAGAGCCCAACTTTTTACATGGTAACTTTGTACTGATCCTATAAAATGTTCATTTACATGCTCAAAGCATTTTACTTTCTTGACATGCACATAGTGGTTCCACGTGCTGTGCAGCCAGAAACACGCGGAAGAAGAAAAAAATTAACTTTGAGAAATTCAATACATTCAACAGAATTGAAAGAAGATGGTAAAGATGATCCCACTTCGGGTCATAAGAACAAATATTCGCTTTTCTGCTGTTCTTTCTAATAAAGCCGAGTACAGTGGAACCTCGGATTGGGAGTAACGTAGTTTACGAGTGTTCCACAAACCAAGCTTTTTTATTAAAGATTTTTAATAAATTTTTAATCGGAAACCGAGCGAGTATTAGTTTACGAGCGCCGAGTGTCATGTATCACGTATGCAACTCTTATTTTGACACCGAGCGTCACTCTCTCACCTTATCGCCCCCCCCCCACCCCCCCACGGCTTCGCAAACACACAAACACACACGGCGCCTGCGCACACCAACGGAAACACTTATCTGTTGGGATTTATTTGTACTTTTTTAAAGGTAAAGTGCAGATTAATTTGTTTTATTTTCATTTTATAGATTGTATTAATTATTTTTATGTATTTATTTTTTGGGGCTGTGGAACGAATAATTTGAGTTTTCATTATTTCTTATGGGATATGATGATTTGGTGTACGAGTGTTTTGGAATACGAGTCCACTTCCTGAACAAATTATGCTCGTAATCCAAGGTTCCACTGTATATTACAATCTCATACTCTGCTCCAGGATATGTTAAACGAGAGATCTTCCAGGAATGCTCACATTCTTAATGCCCCTTTCTTCCGTTCCCTGAAACTCAGCACCAAATTTTACCTACATTCCAGTTGAAAATTTCTTTGGATCAGACCAGTCTGTTCCAGTTGAGGTGGTTACGTGAGGCATTTTTATAATTACTTCAATATTAGGTAAATGCAGTTACAAAGTTAAAGTATTACAAATTATAAATTATATTATAAATTACACCAATCAGTAAAAATATGAACACCACAAAACGTTAACACATTGATCATAAATTATGTACTAGTAAACTGGTGACAGCATCATGGCCATCTAATGTTCAACCATTCCCATGGGGACCAAGGTCCAGCCCATCTGATCAAATCACCAAAATACCCACTGCAAAAAAAAAAACAGCAAGGAAAGAGCCCAAGGCCGTCCCCCCGCCGCCTTCAAACTCCCCAGATCCCAATCCGATCAAGGACCCATGGGATATTCCAGACAAATCTGCTGTCCCACAGAGACCTGAACCCACAACCCACAGCACCCAAAGGATCTGCTGTAAACGTTCTGGTGAAACAACCACAGCACACCCTCAGAGGCCCCGTGCAGGCCAGGGAGAAGAACCACCTTGCTGGCACAAGGACACCTAAAACCTAGGTAGTTTTAATGATAATTCATTAATGGTTAATTTAATGGTTGATCGGTAAATATTGCAAAAGACAATTATATATATATATTTTATATTTATAATTATATATATATATTTATTTAATTATAAAATATATAATTGGCAAATTACCAGTATTGTTTTTGTTTAATTTTCCATCCTTTGCTTTTATAAATTACCACATAATGTGTACAACTGAAATGATTTTTTATTACCAAAATGGTCTCATATTACAAAACATTTTATCATGAATTGAAAAAAAAAAAAAAATTATGAACATTGTAACATGGAGAATAGTCACCAATAATGGCCAGATGAGGAGTATGCAGTAGTACTTTTAGGCACATTAAGGCATATTTCCCAGTTTTATATAGTACATAACAGCCACTAATAATAGTAAATAATACTTTATTTACTAATTACTAATATTGCACTTTATGACACCTATGTGGTACAAACAGTTTAGCACAGTCTTCTGGTATTAGTTAGCATACTGAAGATTATGCAGCATCAAGGAGTTACCTGCTCTCTTTTTCTCCGCTATGCTCCTTCCCTCTCAGTTTTTTTGCAGTCTTTTCCTGTTTCATAAAGCGCCATGGGTCTAAATTTTTTTTTCCTATTATTACCTTTTTTATTACTTTCACTCTGCTTCTGTCTCTCTCTCTCTCTCAGTCTCTGACACTGAAGGGTGGCTTGCTGATAGTGATCTCCTCGAGGTCAGGCTAATAAAAGCATTGTTTGAATTAGGGAGAATTTTCTATAAAGCGCCCCTTACGTCCTGCCTGCTCCTCACAGCTGACAAAGCCTTTAATGAGCCACATAAAAAGCCACTATGTGCATGTCACAGGTGTTGAAAAACACAGTGCAAACAGTTTACATACAGAGAGAGAAAGGGAGGGAGAGAATGAATGCTGAAAGAATACTGAATGCAAAAATAAGAAAATTAGAATCACAAAAAGGCGTAGTTAAAGGGGTCAAAACAGGTACTGTATGTTCTCCGAAGGCATATGCTCCCCACATCTGTAAACATAAAAAATTTATGTGAATGGTGGTGATAAATAATGTCAGCGCATTAAGATGTTTAACTGCAGGCTATAATTTCTCCGTGTCTTTCTGAGTGTGCCGTGCTTCAGACTGCACATAATTGGTCTTATAATAGCTCCTGTGTGTGAGTGTGTTACAAAAGAACCTGACAAATCAGAGGTAGGTCACTGCAATAACTGAAAAATATAGTTCTTTGTGTTGAAAATGACTCGGAGTATCTCTCAGTAAAGAGAGAAAAATATCTCCATCCAAACAAACAGCCACATGCCCACACATTTAGTTTTTTTAAGGTTAGGTTTAGATTATTGGAGAAATATAAAAGCATGGCAAAGGTTGAAAAGGAGGGGGAAAAAAAACAATTCTGACAAAATTTCGGAAAAGGTATCAATGTCATAAAAAAGCATGTATTTCATCACCTCTACTATACTTCATGTCCCCTGCATTGAAGCACATTGACCAATCATGCTCTCATTGCCTTAATTCCACCCATTCCACCCTGTAATCTGTGGAACATGCTGGCCAACTGGCAGCCTGGACTAGAATCCAAGCAGAAAAAAAAACGCAGAATATGAAGCAACAACTACTGGACCCAGGAGGCTAAGTTGGTGTTTCTCATGTTGTGACCAGATGACACCAATCTGTACTGCCTCCTCCATTCTACAGCACACAGTTGACGGCAATCTGCCCACAGTCCTGAATTATAAGATGCACTGGGTGACATGGCTTTGGTTGGGAACCTACAGTACAGTATGAACTGCACAGCACTGATGTCACCATGAGGAAGCAGCTCCATCTGCGGTGTGTACCTGCAGAAGAGATGAGATGAATTGAGTGGATATGTGGGAGCCTGGGACTAAAGGACAGTGCTGTTTAGAGACCACATTATCCATAATGGTAGGAGTGGGAGACATTGTCATTAAGCTGTGGTCTTACAAAGCTAGTGCAGGAAGTAGTAATCCCCTGCAACATTACAGAACCCGGCAGTGAGACGCTTCTTATCTGCTCCCTCGTGAGAGACGAAAGCTGTCATTTAATATGATGTGCGGGTTTCTGCTGTTTGCAAAAGGAAAAAGCAACCCTGCTCTAATTTAATTAGACTGTACTGTACCGTCAGAGACACATATCATGATTGTGTGTTCAAGGACGTGAGAGAGAGAGAGAGAGAGAGAGAGAGAGAGAGAGAGAGACAGAGCGATGGACAAAGACAAAGAGAGAGATGCAGGAAGCTGCTAAATGAATCTTTTCGTGTACACGGTAACAATAATCTGTACTGTTCATATGTTCATAGAAGTGGGCCAGATGGAAAGTGTGGTCTCCCTGCTCCCACATGCTCCTCCATCGAGGGCATTGAGATCAGCCTGCCGTGTTAAATAAGAGCAAGCCACCATTATTCCACTAAGGTGTGATGTCAGTAAATCAGGTAGCAAACATACAGCAAAAGCGAATACAATGCAACTGTCCTTTGCCAACAATCACAAACAACACATCACCAGGAGAAGATCGATGTCGCACCAGCAAATTCATAAGAGAGCAGAAATGTGGGGACTACAGTATATTCACATAATCCTGCCTCTCTTCCTTTCCTCAGCAGCGAGTTCTGATGAGTGCCACTGCTCCACTCCGCTTCCCAACATGCCGAAGGTGTCGCTTCTAATTACCCAGCCCGCATAGTATGGCACCTCCACCTCAACAAGAACCCCACTCGCAGTCCCTGCCGAGAGCTCGAACGCTCAGCCTGTTCCATCCGTGTGACTAAACACGTCCCTCCTGTGCTAATCAGAGCACTCATTACACCATTGTGGTGCCATAAAACTCGAACACAGTTCAAATGTGGACCAAAGTTCATCAGTTTTAGTCGCACACAGCAAACATGTTATAGAGTTTTATTGATTATACACTGTTTAAAGAGCCGGGGAATGGGAAACTATTAAGTTAACATGAATGAGTTTACAAACTATAAAAATAAAACTGCTGGCAAATGAATTGAGATTTTTTAAGTAATGAAAACCCTATATTTAGTTTTTATGACTATTCTGGTTGGTTCTGTTGAAGAAACTGTTGTGTACGTGTTCATGTTATCTGATCCACATACTGTACACACTGTGTGTAACAGAAATCCAAGTGCACAGCACATGGATCACCTTTAAATAAAAAGAAGTTAATAAGACACACATGCAGCTTGTCGTGAACAGTGAACTGTAAACATGAAGCTCTGACATCCGACATGCAAAAAATGTTGCCTTGTTATTTCCTAATAGAAATGTCTAGTTATCAATTGAAATATATCTCTTTGTTTAATAACACAAATCTTATTACTCTTTTAATTATTATATTTTTATCATGTGAATCATCTGACATATACAGTACAGTACCAGTCAAAAGTCTGGAAACAAGTTTCAGAAGATTTTCTACTGGATTTTTTTTTCTTTTCTAAACTATATGGCATTAGGTAACTACGTAAGGACAATGACAACAGTCAGTTGTTATTTTATGACACGAAGGTCAGCTGTTCTGGAATAGTTCTTGCAAGAACAGTATTGACACATGAAGCACCACGATGAAACTGGCCCTCATGAAGACCGTCCCAGGAAAGCAAGACCAAAACTTACCTCTGCTGCAGAGGAGAAGTTCATTTAGACTTACCAGCCTCAACAATCACCAAATAACAGCACCTCAGATTAGAGTCTTTAAGAAGGCTTTACAGAGCATAATCAGCAGACACATCTCCATATCAACTGTTCAAATGAGATTACTGGATATTTTGAATGCTTGCAGTCAATAAAAATAAAAATCAGAAAGACCATAGAGCTGGAAGATGTGTCCAAACTTTTGGCTAGTAGTGTAAATCCTGATAGATGAGACATTATTATAAAAACAAGGGCTAGTCAGAATGGGCAGTTTCGGACCAATCTTGTTCCAATACGTCACTGTAATAACAGAGATCATTCACATGTACATATTTTAAGGCAAACAAATAGGAAGTGTTTAATAACTGAATGTTTTAACGCATGAAACAATCAAAAACGAAAAACAAAACAGTTATCCTTTAGGAATGCGGACAGAGTTTTCCGTGTCAGCAGCCAGACCTAAAACTCTTTTATCAGTAACTCAACAATTTGCATTGATTGTTGCATAAACTTCAGGGGGTTCCATTAGAAGATCAGTTCTGCACACATACTGTACAGTCAGCCCCAGAGGAGAGGCCAGCTGAAGCAGGCACAATCATGACGGCGTAAATTAAATTAGACCGGAAGGGAAGGCTAGGTCTGGACCTGCAGGATACAGCACCCCAGAGAGACCCCCTCGCTGGTTGTTTCCTTTAATATGTGTGTGCACTTGCAACAGTGTGTGTGTGTGTGTGTGTGTGTGTGTGTGTGTGTGTGTCTGTATGTGTGTGTGTGTGTGTATGTGCAAAGGTGGGGGGTGGACCTTACTTATTATTACACTAAGATTTTAGTGTAACAGTATAATAAATGTGTAATGCAGTGTAATAAATATTATGCTGTTTTTTGTTAGGAATAACACACATTGTACCATGTGGCTATATAAAAATAATACACTACACTATGAATAACAGCACAGTCTGTACTATGGTATTCATTACAGTATATCACAGCAAAATGTCCAATGTTACATTTTTTAAACTGACATGTCATGATTTCAAATGGTTTAAACTTTGTTTTAATGTCGTTAAATGCCCACAAACAAGTTAGTTGTTTTTATCACTTAGATTTTAACAATGTAGAAACATGAGGTTAATGGAGACAAAAAGAAATGCAGCATGTCATTTTAATGAGAAATCAGAAATCAACTCCTGTCCTGAAGTCTATCCCTAGAAAAGCATTAAACTTTAACAACGTGCTGACACCTGAAACTCTAACTGTTAAATAAATGGCCTCCATCTCATGTACAAAAATTACCACAGTACCAATTCCATACTTTATGTTTGTAAAACAGTGTTTATCATTAGTCTTGGATTACTGTATGTGGAGTGTCTGCTATACAAGTCCCTGTGTATGAGATGTAACTACAGAAGCAATAACATACTGGAATAAGCATATTATTATAAAATAATGTTTCGCGTTACACATAACGTCCTGTTATACGCTAATAACGCACACTTTCTGCCAAAAATATCCTTTTTATACATCCTGCTAATGCTGTGCCCAACCAATACCTGCTGTCACATCCGTAACACATGTTCTTTCTTTCTGATCTTATCCTCCAGCCACATCAATATCTAATGGTTGCTAAAAATGGGACGAACTCACTAATGGCCTTTCCCAACTGCAAGGTGGCAGCGGGGACTGAGGTGCTGATGCCTCGCCTGGAAATCTTCACAAGATATGTGGTTCTGAGTTCAAGCACCAAGCACCTTCTTCTTGTTTTTTTTTTTTTCTCTTTTGATAATGGATTTTGTAGTGTGTAGGACAACTAAATGCACTGAATTTATTTTAAGTTTTTTATTTATTATGGGGCCCCAATACTTGGATGGTGTTCCATCTAGAGGCTCTATGTAGCCTCATATGATGCAATTCATTTAGATTTGATTTAGATTTAGATTTAATGTTCTAAAAATAATTTTCAATAATCTTCAATTTTCCCTCCACTGGAACTAAGAAGCCCAAACCTGTAGCATAACATTGGTGAAGACATGTGTTTGCCAAAGTTGGTTTGGAAGCGTCACAGTGTCCTGCACAGAGCCCTGATCTCAAATCCACTGATGGATAAACTGGAACACTGACCGCTCGCTAGTCCTCCATGCCGAACATCAGTGCCTGACCTAACTAATGATCTTGTGGCTGAATAAGCAAATCCCCAATGCTCCAAAATCTAGTGGAGGTTATTGGAGGTTATAACAACATCAAAGGAGAGAGAAATTCCAAATTAATGTCATGTTGCATGCTTATGTTCATGATCAGTGTTGTGAAAATCTCAAACATTGCATATGATATGTACTGTACGTTGTTTGATGCATTAAAAAAAAGATTGTTGGTTTTGTTTTAAAAAATAGACTATTCCAGGTCATGGCATTGGTTATTATACTGTAATTGATGCTAAATTGTCACATTATATAATAATAAAATTCATACAATTTCTCAAAGTTTAAACTGTTCAGGATGCATGGTTAATGTTATTTTTACGCTGTGTAATAAGAAACTTCACACTTAACTTTCTGATGACATAACTGTTTTGGTTTTAAAACATTTGCTCTTTTCCTTAAATCACCAACATTGACATTGGAGGTGTAACATTCCACCCTTCATTAATTCATGTCATATACATGGTGTATTCTATCAGAGGATATTCTCATTTCACCATGTGTTCATATAGCAGATGGTAATTGGAACTGATTTTACAAGTGTTCCAGGCTCGGGTAAACAATGATAACGCGAGTGCCCTGAGGGCTGGGTGCCTGCTGTGGCAGTCGAACAGAACGATGATCCTTGGATTTGTCCGCTGGCTTCAATCGAGCCTCTGTGCTGTGTCAAAAAGCCCATGGCTACGGACATTAAGCCAACTATAGTGAGCTGCTGAGCAAGGCCACCCTTCCCAGTTACCCACTGCTAACATCTGTCCTTCCTGGAAGGGTTAACAACCACTTCCACTTAAAATGTGGAATAAATGACAAGAAATAAGATATTATATCCTTTAGTTGCTTTTTCTTTATGGAAATTGAATAACTACATTCTTAAGATTAGTCTTCACAAGTGTCTACCCCGACTCAACAACATGCAAGACACCCACACGCAAACATGCGTTTCCTGTTCGTTTCTTCAAACGAAAAGCACAAACACAAGACATGAAAAGCCCCCAAACAAGAACAAAGAATTTTTATTCTCTGCAAGCACACCTCCTCTTCCTCTTATTTAACGATCATCATACTGAGTGAATTTCTTCATAATTAATCAAATAATAAACAAAGTGTTATTAAAAAAAGTCCAACTAAATTAAAAAAAAAAGTTACTCTACTGGGATTCGCCAAGCTCTGAAACTGCATCCAGCAATTTAATTCAGTGCTGATATTTCAGTGTGAAATGTTACCACAAGTGAATACAAAATTCCCCTGCATTTGATGAAAGCTAAAAGCACAGAAGCACAGCTGGCAGAAATCCCTGTCTTTCCACCTCATTAATTCTTCCTGCAAACAGACAGCTTAGAGGTCCGTGGCACTTTAATACCATCCATATTTAATGCTGCAGGGGAGAATGAAGGGTTTTTGCCCATGGCTGCCTCGCTACACACTATGGTTTAGATGGTCAAAATAGAGTCTCTGCGAAGTCCCTCAGTAAGGCTTTCAAAGGGCCTTGTTCTCACCATTATCTTGACAAGTGCATGCATGCAATGAGAGGGAGGGGGTTTAGATAGTGCTAAATGGCTCCCTGATCCAAATTTGTTTCATTAAGAATAATGCTGAGGTTTTAGGTCTGTTCGCAACTTGCATTCTGCCCATTGATTAGGTGACAAATTGGAAATACACTACCTAATAGTCTCACTCTTTTTTGCTTATGTTAGGACAGAGCAACGATTGCAATTATTAAAGCCAGCTGCACATTCAAAATACAATTTGCCACAACAGTCTATTCTGGACATTTGCGTATTACATGTAAAAAAAGGAAGCATCTGTTAAACATACTCTTTGAGACACACAGTACTGTGCAAAAGTCTTAGACGGCATATGCTCTGTAGGACAAATTTTGTTATATAAGCTTATTATGACTGCATTATTATGTACAAGAACGTTCCCTACAACAACAAAAAAATACACACAAACTAATGAATAAATAACATTACAGAAGAATATTTGCATGCCTGTAAAGAAATTGACATATTACATGACAGACCAGTTTTCAGATGGGAACAAAAAAAATCAATAATGTAGACTCATGGATTTTGCAAGAAATTAGAAAGGAGTGTGACGAAGTTACAAAAAGAACTCGTATTCTCCAGCATGCTCAGTAAAACCTAACTCAGCAAAGACTTTTGCACAGTACTGTATATACAAACATTTGGCAGTCTTTATCCCCAACAAGATCCCCTATGTACTCTGTATACTGTGTAACTTGTGTTAAAAAAAATAAATAAAGCTGCACAGTGGCATGGTGAGTAGTGTTTTCACATCACAGCTCCAGTTCCTTCTGTGTCTGAATGAGCTTCCCCTGGGTTCTCTGGTATCCTCCCATTGTCCCAAAACAACTGATTTAAAAGTAAATGCTGAATATAATGTAAATTAATAATCAGTACATATACAAATACATTTATTACTCAGGGACAATATCAATATGTAATACCATATATTAGTATTACATTTTTACAGTATTACAGTCTTTCACAAGGCTAAGCATTCTTGAAAAATCTCTTTGCGAACACACGTATTCATTCATTTACTTAACAATTTATCTAACAAGCATTAAAACTACTTTCAAAACAGCACAAATAGGAAAAGTAAAGATCCCATCAAATGAAATAACTGTGACAAATTACTGCAGTGTAGTAAATGCACCATTTTCTGTACATTTTCATTTTATGTCATTTTTCCTCTCTACTTTGCTTAATCTAATTATTCAGTGTTGTTTGTATTGTTTTATCTGGAAGGTACCATGGTATTGTAACAGGAGGAAACTGCAAATGATGCGCAAAATGTGTGTGTACGTTTATGCTTGGCTGCCAACAGTGTAACCTGCTCTTATAGCCCATCACCCACAAGATTGATGTTTTGTTTATGCTGAAGTGCTTTTCTTTTCTAGTCACCATGGTTGTAAAGAATACTTATTTGAGTTTCTATTGTCTTCCCTGCAGCACAAACCAATGGCCTCTCTTATCAATGTTTTCTCATTTTTTCAAACCTCAACCTGTTCTATTTAGTTTCAACAATCCTGCTTCACTCTGATGTTTGATGTGAACATTAACTAGATCTCTTGACCTCTAGCTGTATGTTTTTTTTCTTATTGTGCTGTTGCCACATGATTGGCTGATTCACTAACTGCATGAATGTGCAGGTATACAGGTATTCAAGTGGACAGTGAGTGTCATTTTTTTATATTAACAATACTCTGATTTACTTTGTCTCTGTAATCATCACCATTTTAATTCATTAGAGTTTGATTTTTGTTCAACATTATAATTTATTTAACAAATGATTAACAACACAATATTCAATATTTTATCTATTGCTAATGAACTGGAGAGCATAAGTTTATAAATACACATGTATAAGCTATTGTAAAGCAATTATTTATGCTTTGGTCCTTGAAGAGTGATGTTGTGATAATAGTTTATGATACCAGGAAATCTCAAGCATATCAAGCTACATGGTAAGTCGGCATTATCCCATTCACAGATCTTGGCCAAAATCAAAACCTGTGTTTTATTACTCAGCTGAACACTGCTTCCCTATAAAGGAACCTGGTATTTCTAATTCCACTCTGCTGTCAATCAATATCTTTTACAAAGAACGCCAAAGGAGAATAAACATTTGGCACTAATGGGCCATGTATGATAGATCAAGAAAGAAATGTGTAATTTAGAGCTTTCACTCATCCCCTTGTGTGTCTCTCTTTGTCATTCTCTCTATCACTCACATACAAGCACATATAGCCAATGTGACATAGAAAAGATTATGCATTAATTCCTGTTAGTCTTCATTTAAGAGACCATAAACAGTGTGCCGTTTAACAGGGTTACTGAGATCCAAGTCAGGTTTTAAACATAAATATGTATAATTGTGTATTCAAAACTATAAGAACTTTATAAGGTATAATGGTATACCTTTACCACTGTGACTGTCACTGTGAATATATATTTCTCTTTATTTATGTCCATTTGTTAATACAATTATGCATTGGCTTTAAAATGTAAACTATTGTTTTAGATATATGTATTCACATTAAAGTGGCATGGTGGCTTAGTGGTTAGCACTATCGTCTTGCACCTCGAGGGTCCAGGTTCGATTCCTGCCTCGGGGTCTGTATGCATGGACTTTGCAAGTTCTCCCTGTGCTGGATGGGTTTCCTCCAGGTACTCTGATTTCCTTCCACAGACAAAAGACCTGCAGGTTAGATAATTGGCATTACCAGATTGCGTTTTGTGTGAATGGATTGGCACCCCATCAAGGGTGTACCTCACCTTGGGCCCTAAGTCACCTGAGAAAGGCTCCAGGCCCCCCCGCAACACTGTATACAGCATAATGCGGTATGAGAGTGAGTAAGTGAGTGTTCATGTTACCAAAGTGCACACCCAAATTCTTCTATAATTACCCTAAGTTTTGTGTAAAAAAAACATCGAGTACAGTGACATTTTCTCCTCCAATAAAGATACTGAGAATATTGATCAAGCAAACATATTGACTGAGGGCTTACAAAAAAGGTAAGACACGATATCTGTAATAAAAAATTAACTTGTTGTTGAAATGTTGAGACAGGTCAACAATGTCTGAAATGTTGTTTAGTGATGAGTTTTTCAAAACATGCACACAGATCTTAAATGAGATTTTGTGGCTCTAGTGCAGCAATTATGCTTACAAAATTTCTGAATTCCATCTGCTAGACTTCAACAACTGAAAGCAACACAATCCACGCATAAGTTACGTTGTACTAGAGGACTAGCAAAAGTTGAACTAAAGGACTAGTACAAGAAAACCTATAAATCAAAGTCAACTTGGCCAAAGAGTATATGGCCAAAGGTTTGTGGCCATCACATCCATATGGACTTTTTGAACATCCCAATCCACATTTATACCCCCCATTTATTTGACATAACCCTCTAGAATTCAGCTTTGAGGATTTAATGAATTCAGCCACAAGACCATTATTGTAGTCAAACACTAATTTTGGCACCATACAAAGACATTCTATTCAGTTGTGTGCTTCCAGCTTTGTGGCAACAGTCTGGGAAAGGCCCACATAATTGTGATGGTCACACGTGCACAAACTTTTAGAAATAAAATCTATTAATGTTCACATTTAATGAATTACCCTAATATCTGAAAAGAGTTCAGTTGCTGTTAAATAGAGCTAAAGATGCAAAATAAAGTTTGAGAGCCTTTGATTTAGATACCACTATGTGCCAGTGTACGTCTTGGCCTGATTTCAGGACCATGGACAAGAAACAGCATCTGCTCAGAAAGACCTACCCAAGGATACAACAGCAGAAACGAGGATGCTGCAAAATCGGTGAAATAATTAAATGAAATAAGTAATGAATTCTAATCAAAATATAATGTGTATGTGACAGACGTGTCGTATCTGTATGTCCTTTGTCAGATAGACACGTCAGAAATGTAGTGATTTGTATGCTGCTTAGCACCTTTCCATCACGCCATGTTATCTTCGAGTACTAATTATCAAAGCTCAATAAAATTGTAGAGCAGTTAGTTTGAAGCAAAAACCTTTAACGTGTTCTGTTACATGTTGCTCAGCACTGAGCAATGAATGCAAGAGCCTTCCGGGGATTAGCCAAGAAAGAAAAAAAAAAAAAAACACTGTTCCGCTATTAACGTTATTGAAATGCCACAAAATACTGCGCCATAACACACACACACACACACACACACACGCGTGCAAATATAAATCAGCAAACAGAGCATCAAGCATTCAAATGATCCTACGCGGTTCTCGTCTTCCTGATTGTTTTTTCGCGCAAAGGCACAAAACACTAAACCTAAGAAAGAAAGGCCACAGCTGTGAACCAGCTCATGTTACGTTGTGTAAGACGTGGAGTTCTCCATCAACTGAGGAGAATCAATGCCTCATCTGGAAATAAACTAGATTAGTTTTGCCGTTGAATATCTAAAGGAGACACGGAATGCAGGACCATCACTATAATACACAATGTTCTGGTTTGGTGTGTGACCCTTTATACTGTACTGGAAGCGCTAGGTCCCAACACATGAAAGGTCTCCCTTCCTTTTTTGCAATAATCCACAAGTGCGCGCACAGCGGGAGCACACGGCCGCGCGCACCACACACACACACACACACAGCACAAGAAGACTGTAATTTAAGCACTCACTGTACATGGATCAAACCCCCGAAGCACACTGTGAATAGCAAAGCAAACAACACACAATACGGCACAAAACGAATTATGTCCGCTAATTTGCGGGTAAAACGCAAGCAAGCCGCTTTGCGGCCTGCCAATGAGCGATTCCTACCGTGCATTCATCCATGCATGTCCGCACCGAATACGCGTCCGTTTCGTATTTCTGAACCAGGAGCTCAAACTCATGGTACGTCTCCTGAGCTCGCCGGTCGAGGCGCTGGTAAGCCTCGACGCACCGGGAACACTCCGACATGTCGAGGCCGCAGCTCACGTTGTCCGGACTCGAGAACCCGTAAAACAAATCCAAAAGGGAGTAGGAATCACAAAAGGGCAGGTACAAATCACTCAGGTTCCACTCGGCGTCCGAGAGGCCCGAACACGCGGACACGGCGTCCGCCACCGCGAAGCAGCTTTTGGAGACGCTGTCGGGGTGACACGCTTCCAGTCTCCACAGAGGTGTGCTAGAATTCCCTGCGTAAAGATGAGTGTAGTCGGTGGTGCCGGGAGAGGGTCGGTCCGCCTGTTCCCTCGTGTCCCTGAACGCCACCGCGTCCCGTCGCTCGCCTTGAGTGCTCGTCCGTTTGGCCGCGGCGCACAGGCACAGGCGATCAGCGAGCAGGACGCTCGCAAACAAGAAGGAGGCCAAGCTCAGTCGCCATCGCTGGGCCCGTTCCGAATCAGCGGATGGCTTCTCGTGCTGGCGGGGTGCAGAGCGGATGTTTAAGCCGTCATCTTGCTGCCGACACGTCCGAGCACCCCTGGTCATATTTTAGGAAAGCGCGGCGCCGGCCGACTCCACCGCGACGGCTCCTCTGCCACAATATTCATTGACTTTGGAGGGTGGACTAGATGGATTTTTTTTTCTCTTGTAAACGCGTCTCTCTCTCTCTCTCTCTCTCTCTCTCTCTCGCTCTCTCTCTCTCTCTCTCTCTCGTCCTGCTGTTTCTGTGTCGATCCTCTTTTCCGTTTCACTTAATGCATGGACAGAGAACGAAGCACACGCTGGTTTATTCCTCTAGTTCGTGGCTCTCGGGAGCAAAGCCCACTCCTCCGCACCAGCATGCCTCTCTCCTCCTCTCATCTCCTCTCCTCTCCTCTCCGCCGTGGATGAGTCGCTGGGATGCCGCCTCTTCCTCTCCTCCTCTCCCTCTACCGGCGCCCGTTACGGGAAGACGAGAACTTCGCGCTGTGGCCCGCCGAATTTCCTGGACCGGATCTGGGCGGATGGCCTCGGGCTTGTTCGGTTGACATTCAGAATCATCTTCGGTCCTGTGCTAAGTTGCCGCCATGTTCGTCTTGAAGCACTTTTTCTGGGGGGAGAGCTGGGTCATTTGCGTCATCTCCAGCGTGGCGATCTCTCCATCCTGGCGCAGTGGAGGACTTTGAGCGATGGCGACACGGACACACAGCGAGTCAATAAAACCGTTAGATGTTGCGCTGTGGATACAGGAAGACGTCTGTACGGCACTAACGCGTCCAACAGCTTTGCGCAGTCAGTGGGTTAAACTCAGATGAACGCTAACACAGCTGCGAAAACACGGAATATCAGTCTATTAACTGTAACTATTCTGCTCCAACCCATGTTAATACACATATAATGATCCGTGCATTCTTGTTTCCCCCCTCCCCTTTATAACCACCTTGTTAACGAGTCGCTTAGTTATAAATCTACTTGTATATAAATGAGTCTACGAGCTCAAATCGCACCGCAGGAGAGAGTGTCCTTTAAAATAACGCGAGTATCATAAACGCAAGAAAACTATCAATCTCAGCTTATATCGGCCCGACTGACGATGCGCGGCGAGCAAAAGGATTTCCGTATAAAAGGGACATTGCTCGTGAAGCCTTCTCCAAACCTCGATTGCTTCTGCGCTGCTGCTGAACCCCCAGTCCTTCCAGTCCCCCCCAGTCCCCCTCCCCCTCAAACTTTATTAGTATGCAGTGTGGATGTGGAGCTGTGACGAGCTCAGCTAAGAAGTTGGACGTTAAGGAGCAAGCTTAGGAACATGACGTGTGTGTGTGTGTGTGTGTGTGTGTGTGTTTGCACCTACAGTATCTGTTTGTTTGACAATGTTTTTATATCTTGGTTGAGAACCTTCCATACAGTGATGTGAAGGTCATGTCAAGGATAGGAAGACAAACAGGTGTGTTTAATAATTTGTCCTCTAGTAACTCTGTATGGATTTCAGTAATATTGGTATTATATAAAAAAATATATAAATTAATTAATAAATTAATAAATTAAATAAATTAATGAATATAAAAAAATTCAATTTGACATTATATGTTCAAGTATTGCACATTTTTCACATTTCTAAATTACCATAAAGTGCCACGGTGGTGCAGTGGGTTGATGCTTTAAAAACTCCCCATTCACTCGAAAGCAAGGATTACGGTGTGTCAATTTTTTTATGTTTTATTAATGTGCATATGATTTTCCTCCTGATTTTTCTAAAGCATGTCAATATGTATACTGGGTATGCTAAAGTATGAATATGTGTGTGTGTGTGTGTGTGTGTGTGTGTGTGCACATGTGCGCACATACATAATGTTGTGCAATGGACTGACATTACATTCCGTGTTTATTTTTATTCCCTCATGGCTGTCTTTCTTAAGACAGACTCAGAATCCTTTCAATTACTGCAGTTACTGAAGATGAATGAACACCTACAATATATAAATATTTAAAATAACATTCAAATAGATTAGCAATAAATATGATGCTAATGCATTTAATGATGCTAATTAAATGTCAGTCATAAATGATGTGTCATAAGACTGCCATAAACATTTTTATGTTTAGTGACATGGTCTTTGTGGCCATAAGTGTTAAAATTTAGTTTTTAAATAGTGAAAAAGATCCTGAAACACACTCATTAAGGCACATGCAAGCAAAACAACTATGTAAATAAAGAGTGCGGAGTTCTCACAATGAAAATTACTGTAATTAATTGGTAATGATAACACTGAAACTGGTCATAATGTGTGTCATGTATTATACCCTAACTATGTCTGTTACATTAATTTTAATAAAATAATTAAGATATGTCCCAATTTACTGAAATATGAAATCAGTTATTTACATATAAAATTAAATACTGATGATTTTTTTTTAAGATAAGTTCCATATTAGTGGTAGTGGTAACACAGTGATTATGATTTCCATTTAGTGATTAGAAGGTTGTGGGTTTAAATCAGGTTCATCCTCAAATATAAAGACTCATAAAATGTATTGTTGTTTCTTGCTTAGTATACAGTAGGTGAAAAAATTTGTCATGCTACATAATTTCCCAAATTAGCTAGATAGCACTTGATTACATTTCAAAACTGTCCCCTGCTATATGTTACCTAATACCATAAAGGTTGGTTATTTTACAATACTATTTGGGACACAGTCTATAAATCATCAGCAGTGCCTGAAAATGAACGACGTCCAGCTGTTTTGAACAGGTAGGGCAAACACTGGAATGGTATTGTCACGGGTCTAGCTGGTTGGTGCTGGCTAGACCGGCTGATGGTGTGGTTGCCGTGGGCATGAGGGTAGGCATAAAGGCAGAGGAGTTGTGCAAACAGACTTTATTTAAACAAACTCAAAAACAGAAACAAACAAAGAAGCAAACAAACTCAAACTAGGGCTCAGGAAAAACACAGGAACTGAACACAGGGAACCAGGAGCTGACACAGGGAAC
>QMIH01000265.1:0-16902 GCA_003987875.1 Clarias batrachus | reverse complement strand
ACCAGAAACAGAACAGTACTTACACAGGAGGAGACACGGCCTAACTAAACATGAACAGAGCAGCTCCATGAATCCACAAGAACAAGGAACATACAGAAAACAAACAATAGAGCCCTCTAGAAAAACAAAGGTAAAACAATATAACTAAAACATAAACTCAAACAAACAAAAAGGAAGGCCCACATGACGGTAATTCAAAACAACAAATACCAAACACCAAAACAATGCTCGACCCAGTTTCCCAGAACAAACTGATATTTATAGAAGCTTTAATGAGGCACCTCAGTTCAGGTGAGCAGTCATCACCTGACTGAGGTGCCTTCTGGGAAACTGAGTCGATGAACCAAAACTACAGACAGACATGAACAGTGACCTCTAGTGGAGAATCCTAACAGGTATCACCTGGTCTTATATTTTATTACAGGACCCGTGTCTGTGGCAGGTGCTTTAAATTATGCTTAAATGTGCATATGGATCATGATTTTAACACACTAACTTCAGAGAGAAAACCAGCTATTACAAGAAAATGAAAACTTGAAATACATTCAAGCAGAACATGGCATCAAATTTTCATAATTAGACTGACATTATTTATGTAGCTATTACTGTTGTGAGACAACATGTTACACATAGGAATTACAGTTTAAATTCCATCATAAACATTAAGTTAAAAAGTGACCGAAAAATAAACTAGCCAAAAATCACTTTATCCTGTATATACTCACTCACTCACTCACTCATCGTCTGTACCCTGGTACACCCTGGACGGGGTGCCAGTCCATCAGAGAGCGCACAAACACACGCACACGCTCATTCACACACTATGGGCAGTTTGGGAATGCCAGTCAGCCTAATCTGCATGACTTTGGAAACCAGAGTACCTGGAGGAAACATTCATACTCCACACAGACCCCAAGGCAGGAATTGATCCTGGCCCCTGGAGGTGCAAGGCGACAGTGCTAACCACAAAGCTCACGTGCAAACTAGCTAGGAATTTAAGACAGTACTACTGTACTTACACAAGTCTGACCCCAAATTTATTCTGGACATTCAGTCCACACAGTGCTACCAGTATGACGGTGCACTTTATTTTTTAAAAGAAAACTAATAGGCAGTTGTACAGCTGTGTACTGTATTTAAATGAAACAAAATGGACAGGCAAGGTCAAAGTTAGGCCAGCTGTAGTGAAAACACAGTACAATGAACAAATCTTGTATGAAGTGAAAATAGTTATTTGAAAGTAATATACAGCATAACATTGGATTTTAGCCGAAATACACATTTTTTATATCTCAAATAATGATGGTGCTAGCACAGTTAGCACAATAGCACAGTTGTTACTGTGCTACAGAAGTGTGTAATTGAATGCTTTGCCTCATTTATCTATACTTTTTATTATATAATCTATTTGTCACAGCAACAAATATTTTTTGTGAATAAAATTTATGTGGATTCCCATCTTGGTATGATCTACAGTATAAAATGAATCTGAGTATTTATTTATCTTCTTCACCTTTAAAAAAAAAAAGATCAATCAATAAATGTGTATGCATTCTTTAGGTTGATATGATTTATGACTGACATTGAAAACAAAATATGGAAAATAAAGCTAAAGAAAAAAAAAACCTCTGTGCTGAATACATACTCATACTGTATGTATATGTGTGAATATGTGTGCATGCCTTAATTTCACTGTGTTTACTGTTGCTGCCAAAGAAATTTGGCTTGAATAACCTCTATTTTGGGAGTTGCTAGAATTTCCTAATTAAATGTGCTATGAGACTTTAAGGTCCCCTTATTACTGGGGCTCCTTCCAAATGAATAAACAAATCGCAGAATAGATAAATCTAGGAGAGCTAGGGTCAGGAGGCAGTTGTTGACTAATTTACCGCAGTCATGGAAACAATACCTCACATGTCTGTGCTATTGTAAGGCCATTATCCTGTGTAATTACACTAAATGAAATCATTGCTGCTACATGAACTCAAACAGCTGCTGCAGTTTTGTTTAATTCAACTTAAGTCTATAAGATATAATTTAACCTCAATGATTTTATTCATGCTCTTTTTTTATCAAAGGCATTCACAAGATTTAATTTAAGGTACGCCATCAACTTTG
This sequence comes from Clarias batrachus, assembly GCA_003987875.1. Classification (NCBI taxonomy): domain Eukaryota; kingdom Metazoa; phylum Chordata; class Actinopteri; order Siluriformes; family Clariidae; genus Clarias; species Clarias batrachus. Next base: position 14,784 of record QMIH01000265.1, on the reverse strand, counting down.
CTTGTCATTAACATGAATATGCACAAACTGAAAAGTTGGCTAAAGGAAGCAAGGTTATTAAAAAATATATATTTTCAGAGTTTACTAGAATAACTGAAAAAGTGCATTATTTAAAAAAAAAAAAACTGGCAAGTGATGATCATTAAGGAGCTACTGTTTATGTTTTGAATTTTGTGACTGATGTTTGGAAATGGTGAGCAGTCCGGTGGAAACTGTATAAGAGCTGAGCTCAGCTGTGGTCACTGACAGTCTATAAGAAGGAGTCATGTTTAGTAAGCTTCCCAGCTTCTTCAGTTCTTTAACTAGTTCTAGTCAGACTCTTTGCCACAGGTACAAAGACACTGTTACAGTTTCCTGAAGTAGAAAGCACTAAGCCTTTCTAACAGCCTGACCAAATATGGCACGTTCTGTGTCCACTACCATGCAAAGGTTGCACCTTGTAATCTCTGTCTCCCCCTGTGGTCCAGGACATATGGTATCAACCACTATGTGTGCTCACAAACCGCTCTTCTTCCCACTCCATTACACACACATTACATGCAAATATTAGCACATGAACACACACACAAACACACACACACACCACACACACAGCTTGCGCCACCTGAAAGGTGGCCAATCAACAACATATGTGTTTGTGGCAAACCAAAGGCGAAGAGGCGCCTATTTAATTAGCAGCCCGCTGCTTTTCTGGCAGTGTCAAGAGAGCAGGAAAGTGAATGTGTACTCCGGTCTCAGCTCCCCAATGTTGTCTGGAATCCCCTTCACTGAGCTAGAGCTGTCAGACATGACTCACGTCCACCTGCACAGTTACTGATCGTTATCAGGAGACACTCCTTGCTACTCAGCTACACACTGGAGATAAAATGTTACACTAATCACTACTGCAAACGATTTAAGAAACTAAAAGATACACTCCAGTGACAAGACAGGACTCATAAAAAGGAAGTCATGTATACTTATCTTTCACTATTTGATCCTCATTGGTTTAGAAATATGCTATTATTGACAAGAGCATTGCTAAAACAAACACAGAACACAGTTTTACCCAACCCTCCCCCTCTTTCCTCATGTACTGTAGCAGCACCTGCACCACTCTGGTGAAGCCAGGTGTATTGTACATGTCCTCTTGGTTGTGGACATGCCATATAGTAAGCAGATCATGAATCCTTTGATATGTAGCTGACCCCCAGATGAGCTCAGCACTGATTTGATCTGAACTGCAACATAAAAGGAACTTGCACTTGTTTGGTTGTAAGCAAGTTGATGTGGGTCTAATTGAACATAAAAACAAGCACATAAACTGCATTACTGTATACGAGTATTCTGTCTACACAAACAAAAACAAAATTATATTTGAGAAAGGAATTTATATATTTTTTCATTGTGATGCTGCTTCAGACAGGGTCAGTTTTGGATATTATGGGCATGTCAAACCAATAGCACTGGGTAGTAATGAGATACACATAGCATATAACTACTAATTTAACTAAAAACAATTCTAAATGTAATTTTTCCAGTTTGTAATTTTTACGTTTCTCATTTAATAATGGTGTGTGAATTTATATATTTTCAGTATTTTCGTCTTGATTAAATAACTGCTTAAGTTGTAACAATCGTCAACAGTTGTAGAGTATTTTTGTTCAATTCTTGGAATAAAACTGTGAATTATCACAACAGGTAGGATAATCACAACTGATCCAGATATGCTGTTGACTCATAGATAGCATTAGCCAATAGCAGCAGATATCCTACTATTTTATACATTATTAATAGTTCCTAAAACCATGATGTGTTCTATTACTTACCTACCCCCAAATTGTTTTTTTTTTTCTCACAAATATCTCCAATGTACCGTGGGTACAGTTTTATTATATGTATATATGTATATATGATTTATGTGTTTTATGAATACACATACACTTTTTCAACACTTTTTCAATACAATTCCACACTTTTTATTGTTGAAACGTTACCTATATATTGCCAAACTGAGTTGAGTGTAGTGGAGTCCTCTCTGTAGCTGTTGATTTTTGATGTTAGGGTTCTGCAATTAAGTAGTGTTGACTATGTTTCAACTATGCTGAGCATATATTACAAATAAACAGTTTGACAGAAATGTTTTTTTTTTTTTTTTGGCAATTTTGAGAAATATTTAAAAAAATATTTCTTTGAGTCACAAGGGTTTTTAAAATACCCCACAAATATTAGGTTAAAATTGTGTGGTTCATATCTGTGTGAATTTTGTGTGAATAGTGTGAATAGTTTTGTCACAATCGATAAATCAGCCTGCAGTTGAGCTTCTGGTTATTTAACTAAGCAATTTAGCATCATTAATATGTTGGTTGAGTTTTATTTAAAAGGTATACTCATGCTTTGATTGTAACTTTGACTTTTCCTCAAAAATGGGACGTTTAAAGCTTTTTATTTAAGTTTATATAGTGGTTTTCAAATTAAATGTTTAGATATAGTCAACCTTGTGTGTCAAAGAAAAATTATTTGATCAAATGACAAAAGGACAAACCTCGTGTTATTTCCCAGTCAAACTGGTCAAATACAGTAGCTAAATCTGTATGCTATGTCAAGTACCTGTGAACGCAGATGTGGAATACATGCAATGGAGGCCAACACAGCACAGTCAAATAACTTAGGGGATGGAAAAATTATTTGCTCTTTAGGGACTACTGGAAGAAGGGCATGGGTGTGTTTTTATAAAATCACAGCTTGTCCAGCATGGAAGAATAAAGGTGCTTACTGTGAGTTGGCTGACCTTTGGTTGACCCCTTGCTGCTCTGGGATTGAGGCATGACAACAGAGGCCAGCACAGATTTATGTGTGGAACTGTTTCTGTGCCTTTGTCCAGGGAAGACAAATGCTACTGCCCTAGCTGCAGTGGCATCATCTTTTAATATGCTCCTGACTTTTCACTGAGGGTGAATGATTATTCAACAACAGCTGCATTGAATTCCCTCACCCTACCCCCAAACCACATGTTAGGTTCAGTGTAGTTAGTTATTTCCCTTAGTAATGTTACAGTAGGTTTAAAAAAAATAATAAAGATCGGGCCACCAGTATCAGGAGAGTCACAGTCAAACACACACACACACACACACACACACACACAGTCAAACACACACACACACACACACACACACACAGTGTTTATTAAGTTTATTAACAGTAAAGACACAATATTTAAACCTTTGAGCCAAATACCTTCTTCCTGTATTTCCATAAAGAACAAAGGTAATTAACATGTTCTTGAGTCTTCGGAAAACAAAGACAAGAAATTGTATAGATACTAGAGACAGATAAACCATAGGAGGTATTACTATAAGGAATGAAGGGAGGAGGGAAATTAGGAAACCCTGGGAAATTTTACAGTCCGGAAGAAGTGTCAGAAAAACCTAACATATTAGTGCAGTATAGCTACAGTAAGTACTTTATCCAAAGTGGTTGTAGTTTAGCTATTTTAAACAACGTGCAGCACCTTGTTCTGTTACAATGGCAAATCAATGTCCACTGCAAACCACACTTGTCAAGCAAACATATTTTATCTTTCCACCTATACTGTTTTAAACACTACTTGCGTTGCTAAATGAATGTGTCAGGTTTATGTGATTTTTAGACTGTGATTTTTAAATAATTAATTATGCTTTGGTTTTGAAACTCTTATCCAGTGGTTGCCCTAAAAAACTACCCTGACAATTATTATCTGGCTGTTATTACACTGCCACTTACTGTATGTGGGACATACCGTAAATTGTACTATGTATATGAACAATGTATATGAATTATAAAGTATGCCACCCAAGTGAGTGGTGCAGAAATATAGGACACACATTATATTTCTGCACAGTCATACTCTATATACTTGTGGATCACTCTCAATTGGCTGTGATGGGCAAATCAATAATACAATAAAAGCTGCAGATTGACAGAGCTAATGCATTTTCTTTACTTTCCTAGTCATTCCATCACTTCAGATTATACATAATATATGTCCTACTGATGTTGCTTGGCAATTTGGCAATTTGGCCAATTAGGATTTTCCACTTTTTAGGGTTGACTTCAGAACAAGGATAAATTAATTAAATAAACAAACAAAAAAATAAAGAGCAAATTATTATTATAATAATAATAATAATAATAATAATAATAATAATTTGATGATCATATACTATAAAACAGTTTGAAGTAATAAATATTGTATAAATAACAGCACAACATCTGCAAATCACTTTACCAAGACAATTTAAAACAAGATCCACATTTGAAATAATTTAAAATCCATTAGATCCTTGATCTAAAAATGCGAATAAATGGAACACATCTAATGATGAGTTACAGACTGTTTGTGGTACATAAACACCCGCACTTGACAGAATAACTGGATTCTTTAACAATTTTTTTATATGAAATAAGTGTTGTTTTCTAAAATTAACAAATATTTTAAAAAAGTGTTAATAAAAGGTTTACGATCCGAGGTTGGGTGGGATTGAAAAAGGTTTGTGTTTTGTACCTAATTCTGAACTTCAACAATTTTATAAAACAGCACATAACTGTCCATGTAGGAGTACAAAATAAGCTATTACAAAAACTAATGTTTTGGGTGGTTATTTTCTCTAAGAAACTGTGTTTACAGTTGTTTTTCTTGACTCTCCAAATAGGCTGCTAAATGCTTTACGTTACAGGTTTCATGTAAGTGAGATGCATAGTATATGATAATACATCTATGATAACAAAACAGTCTGAGCTCTGTTCATTGCTGAGAAATGTTAAGTAATGAGAACCTTCTTCTTAAAAGACACATGAATGTGTCCTGAGAATGAAGTTAAACTTGAAACACCTTCATGTTAATGTTCATTTCATATAACTGATGATCTTATGTTTAGCCTTTAATATATTATGATTGTTTCACACATTATTTTTTCCTTTTGTCCGGGTAAATCCAACCTCCTTTTAAACATACTGTAGATAAATCTATGTTTCTGTCTTGCCTCTGAGGTCAGTTTAATAAATGCTTATTAACAGAATACAGTTTGAACTGCACATTGTTGTTAATTGCGAGTCAATGCAGAACACACTACAGGGAGCTTACTGTCCATCTGCTTGTGCTAGTTGGCAAAAAGCGAGTTGAATTTTATGTGACTATATGATGAATATCCAGAAATCACTCTCATCATAGTGAACATTTTAGTATAGAAAGGATAAGGAACAACGACTTTTTTTGCATCATAACAGAACAGACATGCCTATTTTATGCTTGAAGAAGCTAGTCTGATTGCAGTTCAAACTTACTTATCAATCATATTGCTTATCTGGCTTACAACATCTTGAAGCCTAACAGTCACGGATACCTTTAAAAGAGCAAAATCAAAAGGTTTTGTGGGGATGAATCACTGGTATGACAATTGGAGATTATCCAGATATTTGGAAGCATGCAAATCAAAATTACATTAGTCAAAAGATAAACCTAGACCTTCAAATGGTTATAGATGAACAAGTGGTGTCCTTGAGTAACCCACACCTTATGATGAGAGCACTGACAGGTTGCATTACTTATTTTAGAACGATTTTTGGATTTTGTCAATAAAATTGCCAGAAACCCTTGAAGGAGAATGTCCGGCCATCAGATCATGACCTCAAGCTCAAGCACACTTAGGTAATACAGCACAATGATCCGAAATATACCAGCAAATCCAGCAAGTACCAGCAAGTAGCCTAGTCAAAGTCTGGACTTTGAAATCAGACCATTCATGCTAAAACCTCCAACGTGGTGCAATTAAAACAATTTAACAAAGAAGAGTGGGCCAGAAACCCACAGCAATTTGAAATACACATTGCCAGTTATTGCAAATGTTTGATTGCAGTTGTTGCCGCCAAGAGTGGCAAAAGCGGTTATTAGATTTAGGTGCAACTACTTTTTCTCAAATGGTCAAGCAGGTTTGGATTCATACATCCATTTGTAATTACCAGTTAATTTGTATTTACTTGGTTAATTTTTGTTTAATATACCAATTATTTATGTGATTGATCTGAATCATTTATATGTCACAAATAAACAAACAAACAAACAAATAAATTAATAAATAAAACTAGAAAGGGACAAATACTTTTTCACAGCAATGTATTACAAAAATATTGTTATTTTAGGCTGAGTACAGTACAATAGTATGCCCAACCTCCAATGCCCTAGGGGGCAGAGCAGTGAAGCATCAGGCTAAGGGCAAGATATATTAAAATGAAATACATTTTGTAGCTTGGTCAGTTTTCAGCAATAGTGACACATGCTGAGTAACCACGTTATGAAACAGAACAGAAAATGCTCATTAAATTGGAGAAAACCTGGTGGGATGTAGCAGGAACTCAAACTGACATGACTTGTGGCATGGTCTTCATTACATTTTATGATATAGTACATATTAGAAAATCTATATGTAATGTCCTTTATATAGTACTTGTGTAAATTTCAAAACAACCTTTATCTGATACTACAATAATAGCTGTAATTACAGTGCCATCCAAGCACCATTTATCTAGACATTCTGTTCCCTTTCTTCCTCCCCCTGGTTTGTGTCATGAAGAGCTTTGCAGTGCGTCAGGCCAATGCTTCACTGCCAGATGGATTGTGAGCTGGATGTTGGAGCTTCTGGGAGACTTAGTATAAAAAGCAGAAGGCTCAAGCTCCAGGGGTTCTGAGGCTGAGACTTATCCTTTGTATCCCAGTTGAGAAGCATGGATAGCAGCCCAGAAATGATGCTTATCCCTTTCTCCTCATCTAGAGCTGAAAGAAGAATTGTTTAAAATTCACTTAAGATCATATTAAAAATGTAACTAATTTTTATTTAACTCTCTACTAGTATATTGGATGGCAATGTGGAATAATATGAATAACTAAAATTGATACTGACATTCATCATTACTGTAGTATACTGTAGTATATTTGATTTGCCTATGTTATGCACCATTTTTCTTGGATATAAGTTTTGTTTTTGCCTAGCCCTTTTGACCATGTTTTTGGTATTGATTTGGATTTGTTCGCTTTTCAGGTATGTTTTGGTAACAACCTGCCCTGTCTTGATTTTGAGCATTCTGTCTCTGTATTTTGTAAAACCTTTGTTACACACAAGGCTTCACCCAGCAGCACAGATCCAGTGAAAGCCTGCAATCTCCAAGCTGCTTTATCTTAGATGTCTTAGGTGCTCAGAACCAGAAACAGTGTCTTGAAACAATGGCAATGCCATAGTGGCGACCTGAATTTGCAGAGGGGACAAATGATTACCCATATTTGCCCCATCCGTGCTCCAATGTGTGTAACATAACCATTTTTGCCATTGTGCTCATCATTAGCACTTCCTGAAAAACTCTGTGGTTTTACAGGCGCATGTAAAAAATTCATCATGGAACTTGCTATTTTCTTCACTAGTCTCCTGGGGATTTTCCCAGGGACATTTTTTAAAAAATTGCCAGGTGCTCATTCTACTCACTTGCAGAGTGCTCACATGGGCTACATTCAAACCCAGATTGCTAAAACAAGTCTATTGTGATCCTTGTGTAATAAAACTGCAAAAAAGTAAAAGAGTATGGTTCCTCCTCAAGGTTTCTTCATCATCTCAGGTCGCTCACTGTTTTCTTTCTCTATGAATGGTAATAGCAACAGAATAACCAAATGAGCCATTTGGTCCAAATATTACTTTAGAGTACTGGGCTTCATTCTACACAATTATGTTCATGGAACACTGCAGGGTCACTCTGGACAGAGACCCTAGGGTCAGCAATAAAGCCATGCCTAAATTATCTTATCACCAAAACAAACCTATCTTCACTTCATACATTTGCTGAAGTGCAGTTTTAGAGGCACTAATTTATCTTCAACTGTAGCAAAAAGAGAGTTGTGCCATGCTGAAAGACACCCCTGATCCTTTCAGAAATATAATTTCAACTGATAAGGATAAGGGGGTTATCCCATGATGAAAGACACCCCGTATCCTTTCAGAAAGGATGTAGCAACTAAAGGAGCCCCAGATAAATCATAACGGATTTTATATTCAACTTTTGTAGATACAGCAGAACAGTTATGAGCTTGTCTATATGTTTCCACTGATGAGCACAACGGTCAACAAAAATGCTGATTCGGCATCACCAAACTTCTCCAGCTGCAACTTGCCAAGCATGTGGTGCTGTGGGTTCTGTTGTAGGGAACCGGTTTCAAATGCCGCATTTGTTTTTAGGATCATCAATTTCAAGTTGTCCATATGTCCACAAAAACTTGTCCATATGTCTTTAGACTGCTGCAGATTTCTGGGCTTATTGCACTGATTATTAGTCATCACTCCACAGGGCAGGCGTGATCGATGATAGTACATAACAGGAGGTAAATGAGCTCTGGAGGCTATTGACATACAATCAATTTGTCTTTATTTGAAGAGCATGGCCTGTGAGGTGAAATGAATTGTATGGCTTCATGTACTATATACATCTTACTATTGCAATCACATGTGCTTGTTGAATATCCACCACATCCATAGAGCATTGCTGCTCTAATATCTCAGCTCATCTGTAAAATGGAAGGACCACATAGTCATTTTTGGGAGGGTCATTTTGGGGGGTTTGAGGTTCATACCGTGATGTATAAACCATGCAGTTGGGAAAAAGCTACAGCATAAAAAGATAAGTGTGGACAAAAATCTGTTACCAACTTTGTGGCAATAGTTAATGGAAGGACCACATACTGTATGGATGAGATGGTCAGGTATGGTTTTTACTGACCATCATAATCATAAGATTAAAATCCTAGCAAAAATCTGCATTGTGATGCACCAAAATTCCCTTATAAATTCTCAAAACTTGTTCTCTACAAGTGAGCATTACCAAATGTTAATTATATGGTGTGCAAATTATATTATTATTTACTATATATTATATTATTATTTAAATTATTAACCAATATATTACTAAAATGCACTATATAAAAAAACTTTATCATGAAAATTTATTAAATACAGACTTGCCACACTTGTTACTCATTTTATATTCACGGTATTGCATGAAATGACTATTAGTAATACATTACACAAGCAGTCAAGAAAAGATGCTATCTGTTAATACGGAAACTGAACTTTTTTGCTATGATCATACACGGGTAATTTACAAAATAACAAAATGATGTGACTGTAGATGTAAGATATAATAAAGATTAAGTGAACTGACAGTGAGTTCAAATGCACAAGATTTGAGACAAAATGTTGAGTATAAGTAAGCGTAATGTCAGACAGAGCAGCTGCAGGAAAAGATTGAGTGAGCTGGAGGAATGAGCACCTGATGAAGTGCGAGTGTGTCTGGCAGGGCTTAGTGACTGGACTGATGACAGCTTGTGAGTGGGTGGAAAGGAAACAAAACCACAAGAACCAAGGACAAGACACGCAGACTGGGGGAGCCAGCTGGGCTGAAAACATGTGCTCAGAAGAGCTGGCTATCCATACTAGAGATAAACACAGAAGAACTATTTCAGATTTCGGTGTTAATTTTTAGCAAGGTAGCTCATGGTTATAACGGATATTAGGAGTGCAAAGCTACGCTAAGGCTACTTCATACAGACATGAGATATCTTCCACTTCTGTAACGTCTATTATCCATATTTGCCATCTATGGGACGAAAAAAGCATAAACGTTTGGGAGTAATGCTTGGGTGATGATGATGCTTATGATGATGATGATGAAATTTGTTAAATGTAAAACAATGGGCAGTAAAACACTGTAGCCCTAAAGAAGAGCTCTGATTTGTGGAGCTCTTGTAGGGTCATGGGCATGTGTGAGGATTTGCTGCAATCACAAGTCTACTGGCCCTGCACTACATAAATCATCCTGGGGACACTCTGAAACACTGCAACAAGAGGATGTCAGAGAGAGAGAGAGAGAGAGAGAGAGATGTCAGGAACACTTTGGGAGAAATACCCAAGTGTAGCAGGATTATGTACTCATAAAATATGGTATGACAGGAGAGACAAATTATAAAGTGTAGGGCGAATGATGTGGGCGAAAAAAAAAAAAAGCTAACAGAAAATCAACAGCAGCAATAGGGTAAAGTACAAGGAAGGAAATTGTGCGGCAATCCTTGTGAATTTTTGAACACTAATATATGGATCTATTATTTTTTACATTTATCTTGCCAGTTAAACCAAGAGTTCTATGACTGCTATGAAGTGAAATTTCTATGCCTTCTTCCAGTTTAACATTTAATCACACACATTACAGTAATAAAAACTATAATTGCATTTAAAGATACCTCAAAGATATAACAAAGACAAGGCCACTCTGCTTCACTGGTGTTCATTTAAAATAGGTTTTTAAACACTTACTGCTAGGTACAGAGGGAAGCTGTATGGATCTCTGTGAGGCACCTTGCAAGTACGTAATGTGAAAATGAGGACTCATTTAGCAGCTGGAGTTCTTTTGATGTATTAACTCACAATAAAGCTAAGCTTTCCAAACTGCATTCACATTCATGAGCAATAAACCTGCTTCTATTTTAGTTTTAACTATATTATATTGTAGAGTACAATATTGTATTAACAGACATACATAAACTAACAAACTTGTAGCTCAATATTTTTAGTACTTTTATATTTTTTGTAATTTATGTATTGCTCTTTGATGTGCTTTCTGTCACCGCACTCACAATCCTTTTCTGTAGGATCTACAGATCTACCTCTAATCACGCAGCACATCAATCATACAAGCTCCAATTCTGATGCTGTGTGAAAAAATGAAAATGTTAATTTATCATTATTTCTTTAATTTGTTTATATTACAATGTACAGATAAATGCCAAACTATTATTTTCCTTTCAGCTTTTAACACTAGGACAGCATGTTGGCACAGCAGATAGATTCAAATTACTTGAACAGTTAGTTATGACTAAGCAATCTGATTGAACGAGAGGGATTCCCCCAAGTGGTGATAATAGGCAGTAACAGCAATAAGATGTTTAATTATATATATAGTAAGTTGGTATGGTCAGCAGTACCGGAAAGAGGGGAGAGCAGCTGCCTGTCAAAATCCACATTCACAACTAGTCATGAAAGCACTTTCTGCAAGAAAACACATCTGATAATGGTATGTCATCTTAAACAACACTTTTTCTCCTTAGTTATTACTTCTAAGGCTGCCTTCGTAATTACATACAAGCAATATTGTTCAGTTCCATTTTTTTTTTTAGATATGCATGATTCTTAAGCCCAATTAAGTTAAAGCTTTTTTTATCTGATTCATGGACAGGTTTGTCCTTTGAAACCACATGCATGTGTACATCAATACATCTTTGCTCATGTTATCTGGGTTAGAACATTGTTCATGCCTAGGCATGCGGAGGCAAAAAGTTACATGAATTCCGATCTGACCATTCTTATTTAAGTCGCTCAACTATAGTACATATCAGATATACAGTATTTCCGACCATATTTAAGACCACATACTGAGATATGAAAAACCATTTTGAAAGCCCTAAAAAAAGCAGATTTGTGTCACATTAGGGCAAAAATTGAGTAACAGTCACTTCAGGCTGGTAATGTCAATGTAATTTTCTGTCTTGCCTCTGAACTGTCTGTGTTGTTTTGTGCATGGCTAACATGAGCTACAAATCTAAGTAGATTCTAACAAAGTCCAAATCTGGCTCTAACCAATAACCAAGGGCAGTACTTGTGTGTGTGTGGAATGGGGGATACTACACCATAGAGCACTAGCATTCAATTTTCTTACACTATTTGGGATTCAACTCTGGAACACAGAAGTTAGCTGATATTCTAAAGCAGAATAAGTGTGAATATTAAGTAAAGGACTCTTCACCACCTCCAAGCTAAATCCTCACCTTTTGGCTGTTAGCTGCAGTTAGATAGTTTAGCCAGTTGCAAATTGAATATGTGTTGGCAAAGCAAAATCGCTGGTTAAATAAACAAACAAATCATAATTTGTTGATAATAAATGGTGTTTGTGGAATTCATCTATAAAAACTGTGATATCTTTGACATTAAGACTTTGCCCTCGCGCCTATGACCGTATCAGAGCCATGCTGATTTTTAGTATAACTCTACTCCTTCTTATGTGATATTGCTTAAATATAGAATGAAAAAATATTTAGTGGTTCAGTAATGGCAAAGAAAGTCTATGATTTTTTTTTACAACCAAAAGAGAAAATTATTTGAATTACTTAATTGCTCAAAGTTCTGTATAAAATTCCTGTAAATATGTAGGCAAAGCCCAAAGGGTATAATTGTCCTAATTTACTGGGTTACATTTAAATTTACTTGAAACAAGAGGAAGTGTGACCTTTGAACCTGATTAACATGTGTCTGAAGAACTTTAAACTGATTTATCTATGAGCATTATGAATGGGTTGTTTTAATATTTATTTTTTTGTTGGCTTAAGGCCTAAAGCTATTCTTTTATCAAATGATTTGAAAGATCAAGTGTTTCTGTCAGTTAAGTCAGTGAAGTCATCTTAGTTTCATTTTATTAAGGTTGTTGGAATTGCACTTACCCATTCTTGTGCTACCTCTTGTTGGAGTAGTTTATGAAGTTTGTGACCTTTCAGTAGATGTAAACTTTCAGTGTTTGCAACTGTCATTAATTTAATTTTTCTTGCATGAGGTAGATAAGAAGAAAACTAAAACTAAGCAACAACAGAAACATTTCTTTGTTTTATTTGTTCAGCTAAACATAAATTTGTTTCAAATTTCCTTTTTAAAATTGCATTTTAAGAATAATCCTAGGTGTAATGCAAGCCTGCTTTGATAAATATACTAAGGCTTTATTTGTTGGTAATAGTTGGTATGATTTCTTGAGTAAATGTCATTCCAGTTCCACCCCCCCAGAGTATTCAATCTCTAATTAATAATTTCAAACACACAACCACAGTATAGTATATAATATATGGAATAATGCTACCTACTGTACATGTGCACAAGAATTTATGTGGTGTACATGCACTAGAATATATAAGGGAAACTATGTCTTCAGAGCCTTAGAACCATGTTTTAGAAAGTATGTAAATGCAGAATGCAAATCATACATTTTGTATATATATATCCCCAGGGCCACATACCGGGGAGTCAGGACACACACTGCCATTTGTAAACAGGTTGAATGTGAGATCACGTGAATGAGTGTTATTTTTGGTGCATAAGAAAGACAGCAGTAGAAAGAATACATTAGATATGCTGGTGAAATAAACAAACATACACAACCCTATAGCTCAGTATTCATGGTGTAACGGTTAAGCACAAAGTGACCCAAATGCAAGGACACGAGGTAAGATTTTCAAATGCTTATTGCAAAAGATGTATAAGGATTGTGCAGGAATATTTAAGCTAGTGAGGAGTAAGTAGCTAACATTTTCTTGCAGGCAGATGTTGCTGAATGAGATTTGAAGCTGAAGGCCCAGATGGTTTAAACATTTGAGTTTAGAAAAACTAATGAGGCTGTGGGAAGGCTGTAGGAGTTCTCAGAGATCAAGTGTTGTGGTTGAACGTAGGGATGTTAAAAGGTAGGAGCAGTTTATGGCGATCTTACAGAAGTGCAAAACAAAATAACAAAACTGAAAACAAAAAAACAAATCCAAAACCAAAAAAAAATTTGGCTGGTGGGAGATGGACCACAACTTGGAGGAAAAAGGAAGTGTGTAAACAATAAAACCAGGAGCGGATCATGATAAACTTATAGAGAATAAGAAGATAATACTAGTGGAGGTACACGTTCCAGAGTTGTTTTTATTATTCAACTTAAAAACATGGGAAATAATGAATGCTTGCTGTATAATCAACTGCCATAACTATTTTCACAACTTATGTGGACAACATGTCATTTATGAAGCACTATTTTTCACTGTCCCATCACTCACCTAGGCCAGGAAGATGCATCACAAACAATTCCTTTAGCAACATTTGCTGATGTTTGTGAGTTCACAGCATTTTCTACCAGGCAAGGTATATTCAAAACTCGTTACTCGTAATCGTAACTGTTATGTGATTGGGACTTGCTTATCTGGCACATCCCATGGGTGCTTCATTGGATTAAGAACTGGGGAGTTTAGAGGCTGAGCTGGCAACCTTGGGCTCTTTGCCTGCTGGGCCCTGTGCATGTTGGGCTGCGTAGGGGTTTCTGTGAAATCAGATTGGACGGGCTAGTCTTTTGGACCTGCAGACATGGGTGATCCTTTGGTGCCCATGATTTTTATAAGAGATAAATGGTAACATGCTAATGCTATGTGGTGCTAATGTTAAGGCTGTTCGGTGTATATACTGATGTCCTTGCCATTCTCTATTCCCAGACAATCTGATCATTTAAATTCATTCACTGATCCTTGTTTATTTTTACATTCATATTTTGCTTATTATTTATTTATTTATTTTCTTTTTAAGAAAAGAAAAGAATAATTAATGATTAATAAATAATCAGTCCAAACTGCTTTTTGACTGCCATTGTGCAATGTGCCATGTTCCATGTGCCAGTGTGTGTAAGCTCCCCCAGCAGGCTGTTTCACAGATAAAATTGCATGGAAATTAGTGTACATATGTCTTCAATGGCTAAAATGGAGTATAAACAGACATTATCAAATTAAGGTTGTCACGAGCCAGCCCAATCAGCCAAGCACATCCAGGTCATGATTTCAGCTAATTAACCCCATGCACCTGCAACCTATTAACAATCTACCACGCTTTTAAAAAGAAGCTTAGAACTCCATTCATTGCCGAAGTATCTTGCTTGCGTGCCTCTTGATCTGTCACT
>QMIH01000264.1:556741-575485 GCA_003987875.1 Clarias batrachus | reverse complement strand
CAAGGGAAGAGACAGCAAAAGAGAGACGGGGACAAGGGAAGACACAGCAAAAGAGAGACAGATAGCGAGAGAGAGAGAGAGACATGGCAAAAGAGATATAGGGACAGGGAGAGATGGGGGGAAAACACTGTCTCTTTCTCTGTCCCTGTGTCTTTTTTACTGTCTCCTTATCGCTCTGGGTTTTTTTTTTTTCCCCAGGTCAGAGGGAAATAGGGGAAAAAAACAGGAACGATAAAGTGATAGCAAGTCTAGTTTAGTTTACAAACTAAAAGAGAGACAAGGAAAGAAATGGAAAAGAGTGACAGGAATGAAGAAAGACAGGAAAAGAGAGACAGAGATGGAGAGACATGTACAAAGAAAGACACGATAAAGTCTAGGCAGAGAAAGAGACAGCAGAAGAGTGATGGGGAAAATGGAGACACCGCAAAAGAGAGACCAGGACAGAGTGAGACATGGGGAAAGAGAGACATGTATAGAGAAAGACATGAGAAAGGAGAAACAGAAACAGAGAAAGGAAGGAAAAGAGGGACAGAGAAAGACATAGGAAAAGAGGAACAGGGACAGGAAGAGACGTGGAAAAAGCGAGATGCATATATAGAGAGACATGAGAAAGGAGAGACAACAGAAAAAGACACATGAAAAAAGAATCAGGGACAAAAAAGAAACGGGGGCAGAAAGAGACGTACCAAAAGAAAGACTGATGGAGACAGCAAGAGAGAGAGATCATAAAAAGAGGCATGACTAAAAAAGAACAAGGACAGAAAAAGAGATCAAATGAAGGACAAAGACAGAGAGAGACGCATCAAATAAGAGACATGGACGGAGAAAGAGACGGCAAAAAAGAGACTGCAACAAAATAAAAGAGAGTGAAAGGGAGACTGCGACTGTACTTCGCTCCTGCCTTGTGATTGGTTGATTGGACAATTGCATGGGGACGCAGGTGTACAGGTGTTCATCTTATCAGTCTGGCACCCACAGTGATTTTCTAAGCATTTCACTGCATATCGTACTGTGTAGGACTGTGTATGTGACAAATAAAATTTGAATTTTTTTTTTTTGATGTCTCAGTCTCCGATACATAAAACAGAGACACAGAAGAAAGTGATGGTGGGAGAGAGACACAGACACAGAGACAGAGAGTGAGTTTATTTCCCCCGGCGTTCGGTTCAGAGGTTTTCATGAAAGAGGCCAAGCTGTTCCTGGATGAAACAATTAGCATCTTCTCCCAGACGTGTCTCTCCAGGAAACAGAGGAGGAAACGATCACCCGGGACGTGTCTCACTCCTCACCTCATCTCTGTTCCCTAACTGGCAGCTCCGGCCCGCGTCGCCTGAGACCTCACACACTTTTACCCACCACTGCTATTTATTTAATCCCGCGCGCTCTAAAGCTCTGCGCCTCATCAAGCGGCGTTGGCAGAGCGGCGGGCGAGTCTCACCGCCAGACAGTTTTCAAGCTGTGATTATTGATCTCTCTTTTAAAAAAAGTAAGAATTGATGTTTTGTGTAAGGCGTGAAAACAGTTTACGGGAAATCCAGAGGTTGAAAAGTTTTTAAAGATGAATAGACGGGAAAGATTTGTAAAGTCAGCCGCGTGAAAACTTCGGGTAAATTATGGACATGTTGAGGGAGGAAAACAAACGCAGGACAACTAGAAGAGTAAAGTCAAACTCTCTCTGTCTCGCTTTCTGTCTTTATACGGTTTTCTTTCTCCGTCTCTGCATGACTTTATTCTTCATCGTTGTTTTTTCCTTCTCTCTGTCTCTCACCGTACAGCATCTCTGTCCTTCCTGCTTTTGTTTCCCTCTTTCATGTTTGTCTCTATCCGTGTCCATCTGTATGTCTGTCCCCTCTTGCCTCTTACTTTACTTTCTGTCTCTCTCTCCCTCCTCTTTGTCCATCAGGTCTCACCTTTTCCTTCTCTATTTCTCTCTCTGTGTCTGTCTCATTCTTCCTCGCTCTCACCTTCTCTCTAGATGTCCATCTCCGTCTCCATCCATGATTCTGTCTCCATTTCTCCCTCTGTCTCTCTTTCCCCTCTATCTTTCGTTCTCTTTGTCTGCCTGTCTCTCTCTTTTATAGACGTTCACTTTTATAGACTTTCTCTGTCTGTCTTCCTCCCTCCATATGGCTATCTGTTCTCGTTCCTTGTCTGGGGTTCTCCTTCTCTCGCGCTCTGTATCTCTCTCTTTGCGTCTGTCTGTCTGTCCCTTTCTTACTCACTCTCACCTTCTCTCTAGATGTCCATCTATTCTTCATCTCTCTCCCTCCCTCTGTCTCTCTCCATGACTCTGTATCTCTGTCTTTCTCTCTCTCCCTCCTTTCTCTACCGTTGTCTCTCTCTCTCTCTCTCTCTCTCCCTTTTGTTTCTTTTCTCTGACTGTCTTTCTGCTTGTCTCTCTCTGTCTGTCTGTCTGACAGACACGTTCCTGCAATGTCTCTTAGAAGACTTAAGCGAAGATTTCTCACCAACGCAGTTTCTATGAGGCTAAACCGGAGGCCGAGCGCTTCTTTACTGTTAAACTCCTCATCGCCATCGCCGTCCTGATGCCAAACCAAAGTGTGTATTTTTAGCACAGAGGAACACCCTGCGCCACACTAGTATTACATTATTCTAAATAAAACGCTCCGGCATGAATATGACATTCACACAAGCGGGGAATTACGCCGAGAGAATTTCCGCACACATAATTAATCCAATCAGGCTTGTCTGACATGATATATGCGTTTGCCCTTTGTTGCACAGAGCTAATATCCAAATATATAAACAGCCAGTTTGCTCATATGGCGCGGGATTCTGCATACAGGCGGATCTAATGCACGCGGTTTATGTCACTGTGCAAATCTTTAGAATGGATGTTGGAACAGAACATATGATGAACTGCGTAAAAGCTGCTCGAGCTGCTGCTCGGGGAAAAGATCCGTCACTTCAGCTTTCTGCTGCATTGTGGTATTTTTCTTTTTCTTTTTTTTGTTTTTTTTTGTTTAAAGCTTAGCGTAGTGTTTCTTGCGCTGATGCGTGTGAACCATGGGTACGTGGCCCACCTCCAGGCAGATTTGACACAAAGTGGGGGATCGAGGAAGGGGGTCTGCTTCAGCACTGCGTCGATCCCCAAACTGTCCGCTGTACAAACGTTTTACTTGAGTCTAGGAGAGAGAATCTTACGCTTTCAGGCAGATTTTCGGAAATCCCGAGATGACATCATCGACTGATTTGAATATTTGAAATTCAAGATACTGTAAAAAAAGCACAACATCCTGATTTTTTATTATTTTATTCGTCGCAGCGGGCAACCATATGTACTGTAGTACAACATGCGATAAAATATACTAAAAAAAAAAAAAAAATGACGCCCAATAATATTAAGCTAAGGTTAAAGGTTTAGATAGAATTCAATGAAATCTTTTAGATGATTGATGTGCTAGGTAATTTACTGAACATATTGGCTAAATTAAGATTTTGCAAACAAAATTTAAGGTAGACACTGTGCAAAGAATTATACTAATAAACAAATAACTATTTCGTTGTCATTCTTTTATTTTCATCATTTTGCAAAATGTTACAAACGTCACGTTAAGGTCAAGTTAAATATTTCCTGTATGTTCCATATCGAGACATTTGCGGTTTATTTTTAAATAAAGAAACAACCATGATGAGTAAGAGAGGGAAACAAGAGACAGGAACTGAGAAAGACAAAGAAAAAACAGACAGAGAGAGAAAGAGAGAGAGAGAGAGAGAGACATGGGGAAAGAGAGACAAAGAAAGAAAAAAGACACAGCAAATGACAGACGGGGACAGAGAGAGAGAGAGTGGGACTAAGGAAGACAGGAAAAATGAGACGGGTGCAGAGAGAGACATTGGAAAGGAGAGACAGGGAAAAAGACAACAGAAGAAATACGGGGAGAGAGAGAGAGAGAGAGAGAGAGAGACGCAACAAATGAGAGACAGGGGTAGAGAAAGAGAGCGCACAAAGAGAGACAGTGACAAAAAGGTAGACTGGCACAGAGAGAGAGAGAGATATGGGAAGGAGAGATATGTACTGAAAAAGATCTTGGAAAGGAGAGACAAAAGAAGAAAGACAGGGAAAGAGAGACACAGCAAATGAGAGACAGGGATGGTGAAAGAGAGCAAAAAGAGACAAGAACAAAGAGAGACAGTATAAGAGAGACAAGTACTGAGATAGACAGGAAAGGTAGACAGGCACAGAGAGAGATATGGGAAAAGAAGGATATGAACAGAGAAAGACATGGGAAATGAGAGACAGCAAAAGGCAGACGGGAACAGAAAAGAGAAACGAGAGACGTGGCTAGAGACAGAGACAGAACAAGAGAGTAAAAAGAAAATCACTGCGACTTACAGTAAGTCATTCCATTGAATTTATGTCAGTTGTTTCATGTCACAGTTTTTCCCATAATAATAATATTAATAATAATAATAAATCAGATATCAATTAAAAATAGAATAAAAGAATAAAATATATGTATACATGTCTAGTTTTATCAGTTTGTTGACGTCATGGGGAAGAAACGGTGAGTTAAAAGGGAATATAATGTTTAATTCCCATTAAATTGTAACTTAAAAGTCTTTTTTTTTTGCTGTAAAACTATCAGCCAATCATAATCTACGCTTTTTTTTTTTTTTTTCAAATTTTTATACACATCTGTAAAAGTAACAGCCTGGCCGTGTGAATTTAAACAGAGAGGTTTATTTAAAGCAGCGTGGTGGCTCTGTGGTTATCCATGTCGCAGCACAGCTCGCAGGCTGGGGGATCGAATCTCGCCTCCGGTGTGTGTGTGTGTGTGTGTGTGTGTGTGTGTGTGTGTGTGTGCAGTTTCCATGTACTTCCTGTATATGGTGGGTTCACTGGCGTTACTCCAGTTTCCATGCTGACTGGTGTTTCCAAAGTGCCTGTAGTCTACTGTATGATTGGGTGTGTTTTGTGAGGCTCTCCATCCAGCGTGTACCCCGCTTTGTGCCCTGGTTCAAGTTCCCTAGGATGGGCTCCAGGCCCTTTATGACCTTTTATGATAAGGATGAGCAGTATGTTTTATGAATTAAATTTAAAATAATTCAATGTTTTTCCAAAATAAATAGATTTTTTTGTTTGTTTTTTATTTCCCAAAATGTTACAATTGTTACTTTACGATCTAGTTTAATTTTTATCTTTAATACTAATCTTATCAATATTATTTATAGCAATGTACCACCACCATGAGAACGAGACAGGAAAAGAGAGACCGGCACAGAGAGAGACATGGGGTAAGACAGGCATGTACAGAGAAACACATGGAGAAAGGACAGACTGAGACAGAAAGACAGCAGAAGAGAGACAGGGAAAAAGAAAGACACAGAAAAAGAGAGACCGGGCAAAGCAAGGACAAAGAGAAACAGCGACTGAAAGAGACGCGCCAAATAACAAAGACAGAGAGAGAGAGCGCAAAAGAAAAAAGAAAACCACATTGACTTAAGTCATATAAATGTTAAATGTATGTGTATGCAAAAGAGAAAAAAGAAAAACACCAAATATAGAACCTAGATCAATATTTAAATGTACATCCCATATTAATTTATTAGAACATAATTGATTCAAATTTATTTATGAAGATCAATTGACTGAAAATTATTTTTTATCCTGTATATGCTTATAACAATAATGATCCTCTTTTTTGTTTTATTATTATTATTATTATTATTTATAAGTATTGGCACCCACATTAATTTTATAAGCTGTATAACGAAGCGGCTGCATGGTGTAATTAGGTGCAGTGCATTTCTTGTTTGCTGTTATTTCACAAACGGAATTTTAATTGAACCTGCGCCCCGCCCTGTCTCCACCCTTAGTACTTTTTTTTTTTTTCTTCTCCCCCTTTGTGTGTGTCGCGTCCTCTTTAAATCCCCTAGCTGTGATAATTAAAATGTATGAGGGACCGCGGGAAGCTATCATTCTCTGGTTACACTCTTATCATTCAGAGCGCACAGGTGCAAGTTTGGTGTGTGAGAGTGGATCAAACCAGCCAAGTGTTTGACACCAGCTGTCAGAAGACAACATTGAGCACAAGCTCACACAAAAACACACACACACACACACACACACACACACACACTCAATAGAGCAGCTTCATTCACCTCTCCAGCCAAACCTCCTATCAGAATACCGAGTCTCTGCTGTCTGCTTCACTGACGCTCGCTTGACTGTGTCTAGTAATTTCAACACGCAGGAAGTTTATTGCGTGGGGAGAAAAACGTGCCGTAATAGATCGCTCGGGCTTTAGAGCTCGGCTTGAGGGTGGATCCGAGGCGACGCCCGGTTTAGAAAGAGGAACGCCATCCGGCTCGTTTAATAACATGACATAGCTTACATTTACATTTATCTTATTTAAATTGAAAACTTTATCTAAGTAACTTGAGATGGCGCACGTCGGTCCTTGCATTGATACTTGGTCCGTTATCATGTAAAACAACATGGATGTCAAAGAACCGCCTGAACCTTTAGACCTGTTGTTGAGCGATTAAATAAGGAGATACAATGTATTATGTAACATGTTATTATTGTATTATATTCATTGCAAATATTTTAAAGGTCCCATATCACTGTTTCTTGAACACAGGTCTCAGTGCTCCCCCTGAGTGCACGGGTGTTTATGCTCAAGCCGATATTCCGCTCGTATGATGCAAAGTTCCGTACCGCAAACTCCCTTTGTTTCACTCCTCCTACAAACACGCCGGTTCAGTGTCTATGTAAATTAGCTGCTCCGGAGCCACGCCCCTGCATTGCACAGCAGAGCTGCGTAAAGGGCCTGGGAAGGAGTGTCTACTTGTATGAGGTCACAATAGGGGAATACAATACGCCAATACAAACATGGATAAAGAAGAAAAAAACAGGATTGTCTCTGAGAGCCACATACCATCTTAGATGAGGGTGCAGCGGGGAAGACAAAGTGAACTGGTACAGTGCCGTGAAAAAGTATTTTCCCCTTTCTGATTTTTTTTTTTTCTGTACTTAAAAGATTACGAACATCAAAGAAATTTTTATGTTACACAAAGATACCCTGAGTAAATATACAATGCAGTTTTTAAATCATAATTTCATTTATTAAGGGAGTAAAAGCTGTCCAAAGCATCATAAATGCCCCCTTAACCTCATACCTGGTTGTGCTACTCATGGTGGCAACAACTGCAATTTGAAATAACTGGCAGTGCTTCTTACACATCGCTGTGGAGGAATTTTGTCCTGCTCTTTTTTGCAGAATTGTTTTAATTCCGCCGCAATGGAGGGTTTGCAGCATGAACGGCCTCAATCGGATTTCAGCCCGGACCTTTAGTCCGAGGGGCAAATACTTTTTCACAGCAATGTATGTTCCAGCTTCTGACTAACTGAACACACCTGATCCAGGTAAGCAGAAGTCAGAATCGCTGAGATTATTGGAAAATGTGCAGGGATGCGGCTCTCGAGGATCAGAGTTGGTGACCCCGAGGGGTTATTAGACAGCTGTCGCTTAGGCGCTATACGGTTCCTACTGTAGCTGTCCACTTTCTCTGTCCAGTTTATCTTAAGCTTCCCTTGAATGAGACAACCCTGTTTTGGTCGTCTGGTCTTGTAGCCAGTCTGACATGTCTTGAGATGCTTTTCTGCCAAGTAAAGGGTTGGTATTTACGCCATGTATAAAAGTAAAATGTAATATATTCTTACTGATTATATTCTGCAGCAATTTTTTTCTGAACTATAACAGAGTTCGAATTCTCGTGCGTGAGCAATCCGAGCAGAATTGATGCTTTACAGGTGATTGAAATGGACTACACAGATCAGCGTGACCTTGTTTGTTTGGTCTATTCTCTGTATTATATCGTATCGCCTATAGCGATGTGTAAACCTCCAATATACAGACTATCCATAACCTCTATCTCTTCATCTCGCTCCCGTCTCCTTTCCTAATTTATGTGTTATATTATGACCTCAATTTGTTCCCTGCTTCGATAATCCCGCTGCGTATCGGTCCATGAGCCGGCGCACGAGCCGGACGTTTGTGTACCGTCGTAAATGTCAGTGCCGAGGATATTTACAGTCCTCGACTCAGCATTAAAAACAATTATAATCGATCCGGAGCGTGACGAACGGGAAAAGTCTGCGCAAATTAAATGCGAATCCGAAGGCCGCGGCGGAACTCCCGAGTAGCATGTCGAGACACGTACGCGCGGTTAATGCGCTCAGGGTTTCAGTCAGCCTTCCCCTTCTTGTTGGATTTCCCTCCCGTTTTGCTGCCATGGCAGCTCGGAGGGACAGATGCAATCACGCTTTCATTAAGATGCTCGTACGGGCGCGCCACCAATCTGCCCCAACGTCTCTCACATGAAATAAACCGACACGGTGCGGCTTTCGAGGCGGGCTGCGATAACTATCGGAATATATTAGACCTCCTGCGCGAGGGCCGAGACAGCCGCGGAGATCTGCTGATTTAGGGGGATTTCACAGAATGCTGGATTGCTCCAATCTCGTCGTTTATTTTTGGAGAAATATACCCTGTTTGTTCTATTTATCTCAGAGAATGGTTGAAAGCGAGTGCTTAGGAAGTCACAGAGATTTAGTATGTAATGCGATCGCTGTATTTTGAAAGAAAAATACTCCAGGGTTTTCTAATCTAGCGCTCGATCTAACACATCGATTAACCCGGACGAGGATCTCGACCCGTTTTGTGCAGAGAAAAGAACGGGAAGTGTGTTTACTTCGAATGCATTTAAATTGAAAAATTAAAAAGCAGTTATTGAACTTGGTCAGTAAATATTTAACATACTCAAATATGTCTTTCAAATTCAGTCCTGTTCAGGAATTTCCTTCATTTAGGGAAGTAAACCAGGCGGACTGTGCTGTTAGAGGAAAATAATCAACAACCAACTAAACTGTTTAATTACTCTGGTGTTACAGCAATCTACAAGTGATTAAAAATGTATTTATTAGAGATCTCATACTTTTTTATTCATTGATTCAAATGATAATGTATGTGGTGGAAATGTCCATGAAGCAAGCTCCTACCAACACCAGTTCTGTCAGCATCTTATCTTCTATCATAAAACAGGAAAAGCAATTGTGGCATGTGTGACTGGGAAACCCAAAAGCTTACCTTCAGTGCTGACACTGGAGACTCCTTCCATATATGTTAAACAAACACATCCATACATTTAAACAATTCCCAAGTACAAGTCCCTGTGAACGAGCTGTTACTATAGAAACGGTAACGTGGTCTAATGATTTAATTAACACGACGAATCAGAATCCAGAATTTGAGGGTGCTGAGGTACGAACTTTTATTTCACACTTAAACACCATTCCAATTAGCTGTATTAAAAAAAAAAGTATATTTAATGCATTCAGAAGTAGTTAGGAAAAATAAAGTGATTCCTTGTTGCTGTTTTTATTTATTTATTTATTTATTCATTAATTTATTTATGTGCCTAGAGGTCATGGTTGCAGCACTATTGCTGCCCAATACTGTATATTTATTTGAATAAAAATGTCTATTTAAATAAATTGAGCTGTATAATAGGGAAGTGAAGCCTGTATCTCGGCAAGGCTTCAGATATCCATATACAGATTTATCCTGCACCAATTCCTGACCCAGAAAAAAAAAAAACAAAGTGCCAGAATTCCTATTGAGGAACTTAGGATGGTGTCCTCAACTCCAAGATCAACAAGCATCATCAAATCAACATGCTCACATAACGGCTAGGGCTAAGGTTGTTGCTTTGGATATCTGACGATCTGGGTTCGAACTCTTGATTGATTGATTGTGCAGAATAACAGAACTCTGCTTGGACACCATCAAGGTAGAAAGTTTTTTTTCAGGACATCTGAGCCACGATCAAACTGCCTGTCTGATGCCAGTTTGAATCACTGACCTCCCAGGAACTCCTTTAATGGCTCAGACATGTGAAATGGCTTGGAGCGAGATCAGGAGGATATGGCGATAACTCCCAGCCGAGTTCCTGTAACGTGCAGGTGGAGCCACCTCGCCCAGGATCATCACTCATGGATGTACAGCCTTCTTTAAAATGTTTGCACTATTTACTGTGGCACCATGCTCGAAGTCTCCTGTAAACGTCAATCGCTTTTATGCCTTCATTCACCATGGTCTTTGTTTGTCCCAAGAACCCTATATCTAACCCCAGTAAACCGCCACATTGCGTATTAATTATGCTTATTGGGCATTCAGGGTACAAAGCCGATGGAGTGCCAACACATTGCAAGGCACAAACACACAACGGGCAATTTGGAAATGCCAGTCAACATACACATCATATCTTTGGTGGACTGTTGGAAGAAACCTGAGCACCACCAAGCACAGGGAGAAGATACAAACACCACACACCCAGACTGTAGGTGAGATTTGAACCTACAACCCCTGTAGGTGTGAAATACCCGTGCGAACCACAAAGCTACTGTTCCGCCTGTCCATAAATGATGAAGGTAAATCCTCCAGGACCTCGCATACATTTGATGCACACCACTCCGGTCACCCAGCTGCCCTGGCGAACTGAATAACTAAACAAAATCCAGTATAACCAGACGACTCATAATCGTACCTCTGGCGTATTCATATTCGCTCACGTCCCTTTCAAGATAAAGTTACTGAGATGGAAAGCGGAGAGATGGAGTAATAAATTGTGGAAACAGGTGATGTCAGTGAGGACGATCGGAGGAGCTGAGTGAGAGAATATGAGAGATGAGACGGAAGGGATGAGAAATGAGGAGTTTTCAGAAAGTAGAGGAGGAATGGGTTATGTCTGAGCAGAGAGAGAGAGAGATGGCTCTGCACACGAGTAAGACGGATGAAAAGGAAAGTGAGCAGGGCAGTGAACGCAGCACGGTGATGGATTACCGCCAGCGCTGTCTCACCTGCGACGGGTTCCTCGAGTGCGCGCAGCATGGTACACTCTGGCATTTGGGAAAGCAAATTACACTTATTAAATCTCTCCGGAGCTGGAAAACAGCAAACACTAAGGGAAGCGATGGAGGCGTGTATATAAGAGCCTTGGATCCTTGTATTTATAGCCTCACTGGACACTTTATTAGGTACAAATGGATCTAATCCCTGCGAGTACTGGGCAAAACCTTAATTCTTCATGGCATGGAGTCAACTACGTTAGAAATTTTGCTCCATATTGACATGAGAGCATCACGTCGTCGCTGCAGTCGCTGTCAGCTGCACAACCTTGATGAGTATCTTCCGCTACACCACGTCCCGAAACTGCTCCACTGAACTGAGATCTGGTGACTGTGGGGGCCCTTTGAGAACGATAACTTTTATTGTCCTGCTCAAGAAACCAGTTTGAGGTGATTTTATCTTTGTGACATGGTGCGTTATCCTGTTTAACCCATGATCAGTCGGTACTAAGGTGCACAAAGTGCGCCAAGAAAATCTCCAACACATCATTCCACTCCAGCAGCAGTCTGAACCGATGGATCTATGCGTCCGTGTTGGTTTTGCCAAATTCTCACCCAATGATCTGAATGTTGTAGCAAAAAACTGAGACTCATCAGACCAGGCAATGTTTTAGAAATCTTCTATCATACAAATTTTGGTGAGCCCATGCGAATTGCAGCCTCAGTGTCCTGTTCTTAGTTAAGAGTAGTGATGGGTCGTTCATGAAGGATTCGTTATTTTTGAACGAGTCTTTAACGTGACTCAGAAGAACGAATAGTCTCAGAGAGTGATTCGCTTTCATTTTCTACCGAGCGCGCATGTGCAAATCATCACAAAACTTCCGTAGGTTATGTACAGGAAACAAAAACGAGCAGCTCACCTCTCATATCTTCTGGTCCGAATCGTTCGTTCTTTTGTCACGTGACTCCCATAGACACTACACAGTGCCATAGATATGATGGTGAGCTGCTCATTCTGTTTATAATAATATGTCATTAGCTGCATTGTAACATTTTCATTACTGGAACTATAGACAAAATGTGTGTATGTAGACGTGTTGTGGGGGGTCTTTTTATTGAAAATGTAACTTTATATTTTATTTCTGATCAAAAGAACGAAATGAACTAAATGACTCAAAAAAACGATCCGTTCGTTTTGATGAACGAGATTCAAAGAACCGAGTCACTAAAATGATTCGAACCTCCCATCACTAGTAGATAGAAGTGGCGTATTCTGTATGTGTAAATCACCCAAACTTTAATAACCGTTTCTATTTTCCTTTTATTATAACTATTTTTGAGTTGGTTGATTATTGGTTTATTATTGGTTAATTGGTTCAATTCAATTCCACCTCAAATAATCTTGTGCATAAAACACGCTGCGTAAATACATTCGCCTCGCCTTGTTGTAAACGAGCGTAATTCGAGCTGGCGGCGTCATGCGTGTTCACCTGAATCGATTTATTCACCTGCCTTTCTTTAAGAGGGGGAAAAAAAAAAAAAAAAACATCACACGTTTAAATTCCATGAAAGACCTCATTTCAGAAAATAAGTGCTTAAACTGACCAACTCGGATACACAACGGTCCATTTATTTTGTCTTTCCCACCGACATGCAGGTGGCCTTCACCTATGTTCCTCGCACCGAGAGCCTCGTCTTTCCTTTATTAGTTCCCCTAAACACCCTCGCTGTGACGAGGAACCGTTCCCTCGGGCAATTCCTGAGATAAAAATTAGCTCAAGTCCTTTTTTTTCCCCTTCTCTCTCCTCTCTTTCCTCTTCCCTCGTTGCTCCCCTCCTGTCCCGGGTGACGCGTGGGCGGGTGGAGCGGACGGAGGTAATTGATGGCGAGTGTTTGGGGATGAGATTAAGATTCATAGCGAGAGTCGAGGGGGAGGGACGGGCAATGAAGGATGCACTACTGCACACTCGAACCACGAGCGCGTAGTAATTGATGACGGCGGTCACCGGCGCTGGAAATGTGCTACAGTGGAAAAACTAGAGTTTCAGTTACACCTAAGCGATGCCTGAGTAAAGAGGCCGCCCTTGAGACATGCACGGCGAATAGAAGAAAAAAAAAAAAAACGAATAAAGAACGACTGAGAATAGGAGTGCAGTGTAAACACTTATGCAGCTGTGGCAATTTACAGACTCGAAGGAATTTTCTTGTATATGTCGCTTCTGAATAATTATCCCTGATCTTCCTCCAATGACGCCCAAGGACAGGAAACCGTGTGTCGTGTATGCAGAGTGTTGGAATCCTACTGCACATTTTAGATGGAAAAAAAAAGAACAAGTTTGTTGTGGTGGTTAAGTGATTATATGGTAGAAATGTTCTAAACACAAGACACGCATTTTATTTTGATTTCTTTTGCCTTAAAATCTGGATATCTGGACGTCGCTCTAACATTCTGACCAAAAAAAAAAAATCTCAAGGTCCTATACATACTGTAAACATCGTGGAATGTTTTTATTTCTTAATCTAGAAATGTACTAAATACTGACATCATTAGAGCTGTGATTCAGAAGCAGGTTGTCGGTTTGACTTGATTTTTAAAATTGTTTTGCATCGCAGTTATCGATGCGATTCGATACGTCTGATGTCTGATTTGTCTTAAGCAGCTACAGTATATTTCTATAAGTGTTACAATCTGCCAAGGGTTAGAATAAACGTTAAAATGTTGCGCACTTGTGTTTTCGATTGACTAAACGTTGTCTCGTACAAAGCGATCGTCTTTTTTTCGTCACCTTCGTCTCTACACTCCCAGGCCAGTAGCCGGAGATACTCTCACAAAACACGAGTATTTGTGCAAGATGTGAGCGGTTTGTATTTTCTACAAAAGCTGTAGTATATTTCTAAGAATCTCTTGTCAATTATAGACAATTTATCATTTTAAAAGTTTACCTAAATCATTTCAAAAGTGTGAATCGAAAACTGACTCATCGATTACATTAAATGAATCAACCAAAAAAACTGATTAGATTACATTGAAAAATAGATTAAATCGCACAGAACGGAGAGAAAAGGTTCCTCGGGAAATGAAGAGTTTCTAGCTTATTTGGATCCATTTCTGAATTGGTTAAGGGTTTTAAAAAAGACCCTTCTTCGGGATCCAGGTTTTTATTTATTTATTTATATATATGTAATAGTTCAATGGTAGAAACAAAATAGGACAACAAAGTGATATACTTGTACTGAATGTACTGGAAGTGCAATGGTTCCTCAAGGGGTTCTTTAGATCGTTACAGGATCCTGTGTGGTACTTTTTCAAAGGCTCCGCCCTCATGATGGCCTCGTGATGGGTGACGCAGTGGTAAAGCGCTCGCTCTATCATCCGGAGATGGCGAGTTCGAATCCCGGGTGGTGCTGTAACCTCTCACAGCCGGAGGTCTAGAGAGAGCTGATTGGCCGAGCTCTCTCAGAGGGGAGGGATGAGAGGTACATAGCGCTCCCACATTAATCACGGCTCTACAGCCAATCAGGGGCGTCTGTGAGCTCACGCAAGCGGAAGGAGCGGATAGCGCTGTCCTCCGAGAGTGTGACTCCGCCCCCAACGGGATGTGAGCGAGCAGGTTGCAAGGATGCGGTCGGCTGGCGTCACGTGGTTCGGAGGAAACACGTGATGGTCTTCGGCCCTCCCGGCTGAGTGGTAGCAGTAGCCTTAATGTGGAGCCCCCTAGTGACGGGGAGGAATTGGACACGACGAAATCGGGGGGAAAAAAAAAAAAAGTAAGAAAAACATCAGAACGTCTTGGATGAAAGTGTTATTATTATTTTATTTATTTCAAGTAACTGAACATAAGCTTCCATTAACCCCTCTAGCATCCTCCTCCCTCTCTCCTCCCCTGCTTCCCAAAAACCAAACCTCAGCACCTACCATTAATCCCGTTACACTTTGTGAACGTTTTCCCCAGTGGGAGTGGGTACACCGTAAACTCTTCACATATTTCATCCCCCCCCCCCTCACCCATTAGCACGCAACACAGATTTATGACTACACGAGCACCCCAAAAATGAGTTTGTGGCCCCAGTGGGCTGTGATGAGGAAACTGTGGTGTCAGCACTCGTCCTTGTGCCGAAGCTTAAATCGCAGCTGTGCTCGTGGAGCCTGAGCTCTCTCCGGCTCGAGAACCCTGCTGAAAGGAGGCTCTCTGTCTCGCCGGTCCAGCTGGGTGGATTGGGCAACGGAGAACAGTATCTCAATTACAGTTAGCTACTTAAGCTGTCTCAGTAAGCAAACATCACGCAGATCTTCTCAGTTCATCCGTTTGGAGAGGACCATGGATCAGGACTGGCTTGTGAATCATGGTGATTGCTTATTTGTTGGTGCAGGCTTTCTTAGTGATTTCCGAGCTAGTAAAGCAGAGTGATGCATGGAATAACGAGCATGCATAGACTAATTAAGTGCTGCGAAGCGCGGCTGGAATGAGACTCAATCCACATTTGGTGGGATTGATCAGAATAGACCTTTTTTTTTTTTTTTTTAACGATTTGTCTCAATCTTTTTACCCCAGTCACTTGACGTCCTCGGAGTCTGTGCAACCCTGTACTTGCT
The DNA here is from genome assembly GCA_003987875.1 of Clarias batrachus. Taxonomy (NCBI): domain Eukaryota; kingdom Metazoa; phylum Chordata; class Actinopteri; order Siluriformes; family Clariidae; genus Clarias; species Clarias batrachus. The sequence continues at coordinate 560,015 of QMIH01000264.1, read as the reverse complement.
ACACCCTTACTGAATGTGTTTACCTTCTTATTTTTTTCTACAAATATAGAATCAGCGGTGACCTTTACAGCTTGTCATTATGGATGTGTATTTATAACAGGGAGCAGTAATGGCCTGTTGTCATGTACTGCAATCATAAATGTTACACTAGCTGCATTTACATGTACCCTAATATTCCACTAATAATGGAAATAAAAGTGCATCATGTAAACACCTCAGACAGAAAATTCTGACCCGACCAGGCCCCGACCGGACCCGACCCAGGGGATTGTAAACTTTTAACAATCCGTCCAATATTAGCCATGTAAACACTTGATCTGATAGTTTCTCTCTTATATGAATAAAACTGTATGTCCTTTAAACTCATCCTTGCCCCGCCCCACTTGGGTTTTGACAAGATTTCGGGAAGTAAATTTTGCTCCGTTTTCTGACTTTTCTTACTTCAGACGTTCATCCACTGGATCTCTGGCTGAGGAAAGAGCACTGATTGGCCCACATGTAGTAAAATCTGTCTAACCCATCAAAATGCAAAACGCAGAATTTTTCTGGACAGAAATATCTGTCCATACCTGTTAATAATTGAATTAAGATGTTTCAATCAATCCGGTCCCTTATCCCCAGTGAAGGCCAATCTTAATGCTTCAGCATTCCAAGATATCTTGGACAATGCTACGCTTTTTTATTAACTTTGAGTCCACAGTCTGGGGAAGATCCTTTTCTATTCCAACATGACTGTGTCCCTGTGCACAAAGCAAGGACCCTAAAGACATGGTTTGATGAGTTCAGTGTAGAAGAACTCGAGCGGCCCTAACACAGAGCCCTGCGACCTCGACCCCATCGAGCACCTTTGGGATGAACTGGAACGGAGATTCTGAGCCAGACCTTCTCATCCAACATCAGTGCCTGACCTCATAAACGCTCTACAGAATGAATGGACACACATTCCCACATTAACACGTAACATTTATCTCATTATACTGTACATCTGAGCAGTTGAGGGTACCAACTGCCCAATAGGGACAACGTGGTGATTGTGGGGGTTTGAACTTGGGACCTTCTGATCTGTAGTCCAATGCCTTAACCACTGAGCTACCTCTGACCTTAAAGTTCCTACATAATACACACTCGCTATCAGTATAATTATTGCTAGAAAGAATAAAGAATGAAGTGACTGAGCTCTGTACAGTATTTGGTGCTTGAGCTGAAAGATTGGCCTCCAGATCTCGCTCTTCCCCACCGTAAATCTGTCTGCGCTCAGCCGAGATAAACCCACAGCTCATTCCCTCGGATCCCTTTCAGGATCGGCTCGAGGCTCTCAGAAGCGAATTCTGTCCGGCGACACTCTTCGCCGAAACACCCTGGGATTGAGAAAAGCCTGTGTGGGATTATGGGTAATGAAACATCAGATGCGGTCAGTGCGCGTCGCGTACCGAAGTGGTTAGAGACGGCGATTAGCGCCCACATATGGTCGTCGTGAGCTGAGTGAGTCAGAGGACGGCCAGCCAGAGAGAATTGTGGGTGATATCGCCACCCTGGTCTCGCAGCACTTCAGCGTAGTTTAGTTTGGGATACCGACCGGAGCGACTACCACGAATTGTCTATAAATGTCAGCCTTATAAACTTGGCCTGCTGTCGGAAATAGCCGCACTTCAGTTTTATCATCAGCCCCAGAGCGGAGATAACACGAGCAGCTCCTGTCTCGTGCCTTTCACAAGCCCCTGCTCTATTATAATTTTAGCTGTGATTGATAACAACAGGGAGTGTATTAATGTCTCACTGAGAATCTCTAAAGTAATTGTCCTTAAATGACTCACTGAATCATTCTCCACTGTCTCAGATGTGCGTGTGGGGAGTGTGGAGTCGCATCACACAGTAAAGCTAAGGCTGCTTTGGGGACCAGACAGTACCAACAGTAGCGCTTTATTATCCCTAAACGACAGAAGACGACGCGAGAAGCCACTCGGACTCGCAGGCCATGTAGAGCACACTTCTTCATGAACGTTAGACGTGTGTAACATCACCGCTACAGTCACTATGGCGTGTAATTTCAGACGTTTATACGAGTCATAAAAGGGAGGAACGTTAGCCCCGCCCCTAATTGTAACTTTTCCCTATGCTTCGTGGCATTTGATTTATTACGGATCACTTTCTATTATGTTCTCTCATTCAAATAAATAAATAAATAAATAAATAAAAGTAATACGGAGAATAAGAATAATGCATTTTACTGTGTGGCGTTTAATAAGTTTGATCCTTTTTTCCCCCTCCTTCCTTTAATGAATGCATTTATTTGTTTATTTATAATTCTTTTTACTTAATAAAAACAAAATGAAAGTAACAAGATAAGACCTACCATATCTATTTGTCTACTTATCCATCTATGAATTTATTCTTTATTACTTTGGTGAAAGGAGGGATGGGCACAATATTGGCAAAGAAAATAGTCTGTTTTATTTTTTTGGTGGCCAAAAAACAAACAAACAAACAAACAAAAAAACAAAAAAACCCTCACTAGCTAGAAAAGCTCAATCATACCCGACTGTTCCGTGTTTATTTATTTATTTACTTACTTACTTTTGGCTACTTTTACTTACTTTTTTTTTTACCTATTAGTAATTAATTTTTATATTATTCCTTTTATTTATTTATCTATCTATTAGTTATTTATTTATGTTTTTTGTATATATATTAGTGAAAAAACAACAACAACAAACCTCTCTGTTTTTAATTTGTTCATTTGTTTGATTGTTATTTTGATTGTTAAAAAAAACAAAAACACCACTAGCAAGAAAGGCTCTTTCACACATCTGTTATTTTATTCGTTTATTTATTTTCTTTTGTACTGAGGAGATACCTTGAAGTGAACAGCCATGTCGCTCGCTAACGTCATGCACAGCTTCTCTTTTTACGATCCCTGCTCTTCACACTGCGCGCTGAGCATGACACGCTAGGCACAACCGCTGACTCAAACCCGCTCGCTGCTAGTAAATTAGCGCCGCTTTCACCAAGGCACGTTGGCCAACATCAGCTACAGGAAACGACAAACATCCAGAATGTTCCTAGTCGGCTTAGCATATTACCAATTAGCTTCCTGAACTTACACAACGTACTCTTAGCGGGAACACTGCGCTGAACCTGCGTACAGTAAACTTCTCACCGAGTATTGTGTGTGTGTGTGTGTGTGTGTGTGTGTGTGTGTGTGTGTGTGTTTTAAGTTAGTATTGTGTAACATTAATTGAGATCGTTTATACAGTAATTCTTAAAACTTCTGTTG
>QMIH01000264.1:524467-547601 GCA_003987875.1 Clarias batrachus | reverse complement strand
TAAATAAAAAGAAAATCTTATTTAATTTGCAAATTCTGATCCATTTTGTGTGTGAAAAAAAAAAAGGTAAAATGTGTTTTTATTTTGGAGGTGCTGCTAGAGGTAACCTCTAAGAACAGACAAAAAAAAAAGACTAGAAAAGCAAAAGTAATAACAACTTTTATTTCTGAGTGTATGCGCATGTTGTTTAGTGTTATTCATATTGCCTGTTTGGGTATACGCTTCCGTTCCTGGTTAGAGTCGAGGTAAACAGGAGGTTTGATGATCCAGGGCAGGGACAAAAGAGCGAGTGCAAAAAAAAATGGGACGATTCGGGATTAGACCTCGTCAGGTTCCCGACTGCGTCCTTCCTTCACTCTCGAGTCGGCGCATGTCAGAGCGAGGGTTGGAAATCACACCGAGCGGTAATGGGGCGCTGGAGAAAGGTCAGTGTGCTTTTCTTCCAAAAGCACTAAAGTGAAACAATAAAAAAAAAAGGCAAACTGTCTTGGTGTGTGGTTTGCGTTTCGACATGGCTGGTAACCCCTGCTGACCTGCCTTTCACCTCCAGTCCCTGGTTGACTGATTCAGACTCGGTTCATACTGACTAACTTCGATTGATTCGAGCGCATGGCGGAAACAGCGAAGCCCCGCCGGGCGGTAATTGTAGCTGAGTTGCTAACAGTCTCGATCTTGGCTCGGGTCTGGTTACTCCCGCAGCTCGCCGCACAAAGCTGAGGTCAGTAGATGGGAATCGAGTGTTTTGCTTATAAACTGTAGCACAAGCAGTTTCCAAACACGCAGGCCTGCTTCCCAGCTTACGGGACTGGAAATAATAAAGTAGTGTCGAGCGAGGCAGACTGTGTAAATCCTATCATCAAGTGAGGTATTGATGGAAATTATAAGCATTAATCGTAATTGTTAAGATGTTTTCAATGAATCATGGTCTTACACATGCAGTCATACAGTAACATTTCATAATATTATATTTATTCTTTTATGAGATACAAAAATGTTTGTTCTATGAATAACAAAATGAAACGCAACTATAACTAATAACCTAAAGGAGATATTTGCAATTATGTGGTTTGCTCTTTTAAGGCATCGCCTCACAAAATGTGTCATTTAAGTGGTGGTTCAATAGGTTAAGGTTCTGGGTTATTGGGCAGGAGGTTGGGGGTTCAAGCCCCAACACCGCAGATTTAAACCATATCTGCTCCAGGGGGCGCTGTATCCTGGCTGACCCTGAACTTTCGCAACTTTAATCCCAGCTTCCTAACTGGGGTAAGGAAAAAATAAAAATCCTTCGCAGAGTTTGGGCCAGGGATAAGAGACGATTCTAAAATAAAATAAAATAAATAAATAAATAGAAACAGATTATATATTTAAAAAAAAACAGTTGAGAAAACAAAATAGAACAAAAATTAAAGGTAGTGTTAGCACACACACCCACAAGGCATCAGCAGCAGATCCTTTACGTCCCGTAAGTCGCGAGGTGGAACTAGCCTTCGCTCCCCATCATACACCTTTTCCGCCAACGTGAACCAGGTGCTAGTTCATGTCTGGCGCTAGTGCCGGTTCAGAACCGAGTCTAGAGAGACACGTCATTATGGCACTGTGTACATCCGTGTACATTTAAACTTTCCCGGCAATGCTAGTGGCGATGCTAGTGGCAAAAATAAAGAAAATGCTATCGGCAAAACACTGCTAGCAGCAAGCGCAACAACAACAACAACAACAATAGAGAACTTCAGCCTGGCTTTGCAGGCGATTCTCCTGGCTTTACCTTTACAAGAAAGCGCTAGAGCTGCCCATTACATATCGAGTTTAGTTTTTAAAAATGGCGATCACAAACTTTCAGCTGGCCATGATAATCCCGCCTGGTTGGAAATTGGGCGCTAGTAGAGTAGGAGTAGAGTACTGTAGGTCCAAACACGCCAACACGACCTGTAGACAGGTTCACGTGCCGCTGTAACAGGATAATCAATCTTATCGACGTCACCTGTCAGTGGTTTTCCCGTCAATCTGCTGATTGATCAGTAATCGGAGGAGGACTTTCCACTTTTATCAGGATTTTACACACATGACTTTAGAAGGCTGATATTTGCAGATGTGTTGGGGGAAGATTAAAAAAAAAAAGCTATGTAGCGCTTTTAAAAAACTATCAAAGGAATTTCAATACCTGGATAATACTGTTGAAAGGATGTGTGATTCAAGCCCTCGTTGTTTAAATAGATATCACCTTGTTATACAGTAAGGGTTACAAAAGGAAAAGCTGCGGCAAAACTACAGTATATACACATTTCAGTCCAAAAAATATTTAGATTTGTGTAACTTTTACATATACTGTACATATTATTCATAATATATTCAATCTATTTTGCTATAATACATAACGTTTGTAATATACGTAATTATATTTCATTCATTTAGGTTAAACATATGAAACTTTACCATTCTTTATTTTTGTTCAAATGATGTTTTTTACTTAAAGGAAATTCCCCTCTTAATTTAAGTATGTTTATGGCGATCATTTTTTCAGGTTACTCAGGTTACTTACTGTAATTCCCAAAGTATAGTCCTGGTCAGAATCAGCATTTACTCTTATCCCAGCTTTCCATCAAGGTAGAATGTTCTCTCAGTACGCCGGAGCCATCAGGCTGCCTGTATGATTCACATCGGAAGCGCCGGCCTCCCAGGAACTCCTCTAACAACCCACACATGTAGAAATGTCTTGGAGCGCCGTCAGGAATGTATAGGGACGTGGCAATAATCAATAATTCAGTCAAGTTCCTGTAACGTGCAAGTGCCGTTGGTGAATGATTGTGTGTACAGTCCACACACACACACACACACACACACACACACACACACACACACACACACACCGATGCGCAGTTGGTGCTGTTGATTTTCAAGGATCAGACGTTCCACTCGCTGTCTGCGTGCTATAACTTTATAATTAGAGATGCACTCTTTTTCTTAATCTACATAATACTTTCTGTTAAATCTTGACTAAACACATTCCTGTTTTTTTTTTTTTTTTCTCTCTAGTTTTTAGCCGAAGGCCATGGTCACATGGGGGCATTCTGTACCATTTATATTTACTGTGTATGCATTGTGTTTGTTTTCAAGGTCCCATATTTGACTATTTAGTGGTCTAAACACAGGTCTCAGAGCTCCCTATAAGTGTGTGTGTTAATGGTGTTTCAGGTGAAATAACCACTCAGTTAAAGCATTTCTCCATACCTCATACTTACATACCTTCTCCTCCAAAGGCTCTCTTTCACCCTCCTACTGTACCCTGTTGCAGAGTGCCTCAGTCATTTAGAGCTGTGGGTTACTGATCGGAAGGTCCAGCACGGCGCTGTTGCCCCTGTTGAGCTCTTGATCGATGCCCTTAACCCTATCTGCTCCAGGGGGCGCTGTACCCTGACTGACCCTGTACTTTGACCCCAACTTCCTAACTGGGAAAAAAAAAAAGATCTAGGAAAACTAAGAGAACTTTAGTTTTGTTTAATAAATAAACAACTGATCTTTTTTTTTTTTATAAATAAATAAATGAATAAATAAATAAGGCTCAAAGTGCAGACTTGGTTTGATTTAATTTTAAGAAAATAGATCTGGACAATCAAGAACTTTTTACTTATTTATTTATTTATTTTAAAATAAAATGAAATCAACAACATACTGTAAAAAAAAAAAATCCATAAATAAATCCATAAATGAGGCTCAAATTGCAGACTTGGTTTGATCTTTTTTCTTTCTTTTTTTTTATAAGATCTGTACAACCAAGAAAACTTTTTAAAAAAAATGATTTAAAAATAATAATAAATGAAGGTAAAAATCACTAAATAGACTAAAACTGCAGACTTGGTTTAATTTTATTAAACAAAAATAGATCAGTAGAGAATTTTTGTCTTAAAAAAATTAATGAAAAAAGTTAATAAAATCAAAATTAAATTAAACAAACAAACAAAAACAAATAAATAAATCCATAAATAAGGCTCAAAATGCAGACTTGGTTTGATCTTTTTTCTTTTTCTTTCTTTTTTCTTTTTTTCTTTTTTTTATTTATTTTTTTATAAGATCTGTACAACCAAGAAAACTTTTGTCTTAAAAAAATAATAAATAAAAGTAAATCAACGACTAAAACTGCAGACTTGGTTTAATTTTATTAAACAAAAATAGATCTGGACAACCAAGAGAATTTTTGTCTTAAAAAAAATGTATGAAAAAAGTTAATAAAATCAAAATAAAATTAAACAAACAAACAAAAACAAATAAATAAATGTAAAAATATCCAGCGTTTACGCAAACAGGCGATTGAGACTCCTGACCCAGGACGCCTGAAAGTGTCACGTATGTCTTATCTTTCCTCACTCCAGACTCTTCTCTAATTGTCTGCCTAATGATGATGAGACGATAATGGAAATATTTACAGTTTCCGCCTGCAGATGATGGCAACTAATTAACCACACATCAGCTCATTAACTACTGCAGAAGCAGAGCAGGTCTGAGCCTCTGCAGCACGGCTAATGCGCATTACGCTCCGATGGAAGACTGCGGGTCACTCGAAGTGGGCTGTGGATAACACTCACGCACGCGGCAAAGAGGAAAGAAACAGAAGAAAAAAAAACCTCTCACGGAAAGAGGTGGCGTGACCAGCATGAGTTTAGATTAAGGAAAAGAGAGAGGATTTCTTCTCTTACCTATCCCAGCCTGCAGGGCCGGAGCAAAAATACCCAGGACGAGAAGTCTAGAGATGCTGTGAGGGCTGAATTACAGATCTTAATCATATGGATGGTTTAATTCATCAGCCCTAGAGGCAGTCAGGAAGATGGACTCCATTTAACACCAGAGCTGCTCTGGCTTTTTGGGAGGCAGCCATCAATCTGGGGCTATCTTTAAAAATAAAGCGGCAGTTTCCATCACCCGGGGGACAGCCAGGGAGAACAGGTGGGGAGAGATCTCGCCTCCTAGCCTCGCCTTCTCCTTCTATTCCTCCTCAAGGTGAAGTTTTCCCTAAACGCCAAACACCGGCGCCTTTGGGAAGTGTTTTATTAATGTCTTCGCAAAAGAAAGAAAACTAATAATCTTGCCAAAAATACACCCAGCACTCTCTGGCCTCTTTCCCTGCAGTTTGGCTTCCTGTGTTCTCAATTAGCACGTGCAATTAACCTGCTATAACCGGCAGCCTCCAGACGGAACAAAAGACCTCGCTGGTCCAGCGGCTGCCCGTGCAAAAAAAAACGTGACTCGTGTCGGAGCTCTGGGCGCAGAAATGTTGCGGTTTTGCTGCTCGGAGACACAAGGGCGCAGTTTGCCCTGCGTGTCGCTGTTAAGACGTGATTAGCCTCGGTTTATCAGCTCCGACGTGCCTCGAAGTGCAATCCCGTCGCTCGATTATCTCCGCAGGGTGCTTATGGGAACAATACGCTTTCGCTTTAGCTTTCATAGCATGCGCCGAGCGGGGGTTTTCATCAATGTGGTGGTTTTGTCCGGAGAGAAAGGTATCTAAATGCAAGCTTTTTTTTTTTTTTTTTTCTCCTCAGCTTGTGTGCATTGCCCTTTTAACACCATACCACGAAATTCTCGATAAGGTCTTACTGGTGTGAAAAACACTCGAGATACCAACAAGTAGGTTTGTACGGAGAATAATATGGGCCAAATAGGAAAGCCGTAGCACTTGGTGGAGCATATTATGGAGTAGGAACACGTTATAGATGAACATTTTCAACATGAGCCCTAACCAAAAATTTGTTCCCCTTTGGCTTTTTTTAAATTATGAAATAAACTTGAATGCAATAGCCGTCCAGTCTCAGCTCTAAGCTGTACTTACTTGTGAAGATGTGATTCTTCCTTCCATCCATCTAGGAACCTCTGTAGTCCCACTAGGGACAGTGGAGACCAATGGTGACCAGTGTATTCATTCCCATTTTTACAACCGTGGTAGGACCTCCAACGTTCACACACCCAATAATCATCTGTAAACAGGGTCCTTTGACCTCCATATCATGGGAAACCCAGAGAACTCAACCGAACACACAGGAGCTGAACTCAAGCTCAGGATCAGCCCAGGACTCGTGATGCTCTGATGCAGCAGCGCTACCCTCACCACCGCGGTGCCACCATTAGCAATAGCGCATTGTATTAAAAAAAAAAAGTTGGCACGAAATTGAGAACACGGCATTAATTATGATCAGTGAGCATCTATGTTTTAGCAGACAGAAGGGTCGCTGTAGGAGGTCTGACATTATTGCATCTTTGATTTAAAAGATCACTATTTTTGAGGGGGAAACACAAACCAAAGAGAGTCGAGCAAGTCTCTCCGCGACAGCTCCGTCACATCCTATTACCTTTAACAGCATGAAGTGAGGAGCCGAGTCGGATAATATGCACAAATCTAATCTATTGTGACATTGCTCTTTTTTTTTTTTTTTGGAATACTACTAAGTGGAAAAAGAAAAAAAAAAGAAAAAAAAAAAACCTTTCCTTATACTTGACATGTCATTTTTCACATGGTGCATTTTTTTACTTTTACATTTCAGTTTTGCACAAATTCTTTGTTACTTTTTCTTTTTTCCTGATTGTCACATCTGTGATTTTCTCACATAAATAACTCTTTTATGCATATGAGCTCCTAGCATGGCTAGTCTGAAAAGTTTTTTTTTTTTTTTCATGAGTAATTTTTTTTAATGAAATGTCATAGTTTTTATCGATTTACATTTATATTTAATGTCTTGGAAAGACCATTGTAACATTTAAAATGAATTAAATGAATAATTGCTTGATGCGTCCGCCACGCTTTGATACCCGTACTGTTTTTGACCGGGTGCCCTGAGTCACATATGTCCCCTACATCAAACGAACGAAAGTCATTAATGTCTAAGTTATAGCGAGAGCTGGAGACAGACATACAGAATTAGATAGGAATTAGCACACATTACCATTTTCATGTTGGACAGAAGGGTCCCATCAGCCATTTGCACGTACTGTATATTAGTCTGGACTCAAGCTATAGGAAGTATGACCTTATAAGGCATAAGGAAGCGCAATGAGAGGGTCGTTTTATGGACACAGGAACATGGGAACGGTCGCACGATATCTAAAAACCTTATACAGTACAGTACAGTACGGAACCTTGGTATACAAATTTACGGTGTTCTTAAGGTGAAATTTTGTATTGTGAAGCGCTTTGTCCCATAGAAAATAATGCAAATGCAGATAATTCGCTCCAGCCAAAAATATTACCAATATTACCCATTTCCAACACTATAATCATATATTTGCATATAAAAACAAATCAAAACATTTATAAAAGACGTGTAAATGAAGTGAAATATGAAATAAACAGCCATTAAATCTCACTTAACCTTCACTTATGATTCCTCTCGGCACCGGCTGCTTTAAAAACCGAACTGAAAGCAGCTCCCTTTTCTTCTTGCTACTGTCCTTGCTGACATTCTTGGGACCCGCGGTGCTGCGTCTTCACTAAATCTTGCACTAAACACACAACATAGCTGGCGTTCGGTTCGGCCTGGTTCGTCTGCTCATATGCCGAAAATGCTTCGTATGCTTGTATGTTCTCAGTAGTTATGTATTATGTGTCGTTCCTTCACCGCCTCTTTTATCTTAGGAAATTCTTTAAAAAAAGCTTCTCATTTTACAGAAAGCACCCTGATTATGTCAAAAAACTAATTTACAGTTTAATTGACTGTTGCAAAGTGCTGACACTGGAGACTCCTTCCCAAAAAAAAGTCTGTTTACACGGATCCCAGTATTCCACACTGGGAATAAAGATGCATCATGTTGGAACAGTCTAGCCCAATCGGGAATACGTTTTCAATGGGAATTAGTGATGGGTCATTCATGAATGAATCTTTAATGTGACTCAGAAGCACGAGTAGTCTACAGTAGGAGTGTGATTCGTTCATTTGTGCAAATCAGCGCAAAACCTCCGTAGGTTATGTACAGGAAACAGAATTGAACGGTTCTCAATGAAGTCTGAGTCGTTCGTTCTTTTGTCATGTGACTCCCATAGACGCTATAAAGTGCAATAGATTCAAAAGAACGAATGACTCGGACTAGAAGATATGATGGTGAGCTGCTCATTCTGTTTATATTATGTTCTTAGCTGCGTTGTAATATTTTCATTAATGGAACCCAAGCCAAAATGTGTGTATGTAGACGTGTTGGGGGTCTGTTTATTGAAAATGTAACATTTTATTTTATTTTATTTCTGGTCAAAAGAACGAAATGAACTAAATGACTCAAAAAAAGATCCGTTCATTTTGACGAACGAGATTCAAAGAACCGAGTCACTAAAATGATTCAAACTTCCCATGACTAAGGGAATGAGAGGGACGGTGTGCAAGTTATTAAGGATCTGTTCGATAGGTGAATATTAGCCGTGTAAACACCTTACATGTTCATTTCTCACTTGTTGGAATATACCTTCTGTATATATTCCTTCTATCCATGTTTTCCCCATGTGGGGGTGATATTAGGTGACGTGACGAGTTTCCGGGAGTTGAATTTGCTTCCGTTCCTGATCATTAAACTCTACGAGATCAACAAACAGCTCTCTCTCACCTGACTGTTCATCATAAGGGCTTCCGCGTGGCGCAGTGGTTAAAGCGCTCGCCCTATCATCCGGAGATCGCGAGTTCGAATCCCGGGTGATGCTGTAACCTCTCGCAGCCGGAGGTCTAGAGAGARCTGATTGGCCGAGCTCTCTCAGAGGGGAGGGATGAGAGGTACTTAGTGCTCCCACATTAATCACGGCTCTACAGCCAGTCAGGGGCGTCTGTGAGCTCACGCGAGTGGAAGGAGCGGATAGCGCCATTCTCCGAGTGTGTGACTCCGCCCCCAACGGTGCGTGAGCGAGTAGTCCGAAAAGATGCGGTCGACTGACGTCACATGGTTCGGAGGAAACACGTGAGAGTCTTCGGCACTCTCGGCTGAGTTGTTGTAGTAGTCTTAATGTGGAGCCCCCTAGTGACGAGGAGGAATTGGACATGACTAAATTAGGGAGAAAATCAGGGGCGGGAAAGATACACAAATTACACTTTACACTTTTTATACACTTAACATAAATTATGCGAGAACCACGTTACGTACATGGCACCAAAGTTTACATTTTACATATTGCACAGGAGATTTGAATTTACATATATTGCACAAGCAAGTTGCATATATTGCACTTCAACCATAATGCACATTAAATGACAGATATTAGATGATCTGATTTTACGCCCATGTTGCACAGGAGTACATTTACATTTACAATATTGTCCGTGTAAGTGTAGCTACTGTTACATAAACTTCTCCTGACAGAAGACAACACCTGATCCACCATCACACACGCTGTTTAATCTATTTGCTTTAGCTACAGTATAAATGTTCCTGTGTATGTTGCTACTGTAGGAAAAAATGAATTATTGTAAGATGTAGAAGATGAAAAGTGTCTCAACACCTCCTGACCACTCCGCATCAAGAATGCAACAACAAACTGTGATGTAAAGTCCTTTCAGTCAGCACGGCTCGTCTGAATATTTATAGACAAACTAATGTACTGTATATTACAGAATGGATGCTTTCGACTCGAAAAGTAATACTAGTGATGGAGCAAGTCCCATGCTCCTGTTTCTATGGAGTAACCCCGGCGCTGGCGCGTCTGTTTCTGTTTGGTCTCCTTGTATCCGTCTCTTCTGTTCTTTCCATCACCTCCTTTGCCTTATCTCTGTACCCCACCGCACCCTCTCTCTCTCACTATCTCCCTCCGCTTGTATTGTTTTTTCCAGCGTAGTCCCTAAGAGTCGCGCTCTAAGAATAGGCTTGCGTGAGTGATCTGAAGTGATCTCTTAGTACTTCAGCTGTCATTACGGTTCACGTGCAAAGTTATCTTTCACATGCAAACGGAAAAAAAAAAAAGAAACGTACGGCTCAGACGTTTGTCACATTTAAATTCGGTGGCATTTAATAGCAGCAGTGAAAGGGCAAGTGCAATTGTTCGGTAACTGGTTGCAAGCGTAGTCGTGCTCTTTTCCTTGCAGCGGTTTGTCATGAAGCTCAGTATGATCTGTAAGGATTAGTTTTTTTTTTTTTTCTTTTCGCTCTCCTAGGTTGCATTGAAGGCAACACATTTCTCCCTTCCACCTTTTATTTGTTTTTCCTGTATTTAAATATTGATGCGAAGTGCCTTTTGTCAGCGTCTGGCGTCAGCCCCGTTCCAACACAACAATGAGCTCGAGTCGCTGTAAAGAGCCCATTGTAGCACGTGGTTATGTTAACGTGACTGTTAAACCCTGACTTTTTTTTTTTCCAAAACCTCTTGGCAGACGTCCAATATAAACCCAATTAAAATTAATCACGCACCGGGCTCTACTACTTTTCCTGGAGAAAATCTAATTGAATTCATAATGGATAAATATGATGAACCAAACCAGGTCATGGTGATGAAAATGGAGTAAATATTTACTAATAGGCATGATTTATAAATGAATACACTAGGGATGAATTGATGCGCTTTTTTTTTTACATCAGAAAGAGTTTTTTTTTTTTTTTTTAATTACTCCCTGATACAGAAAGTGATGATATTAAGTAAATGTGTACTTTTTTATTATCAGTTCAATGTGGGTCGGTATTTTATTTATCCTTTTTTCACTCTGCTTGCAATGAGCTCCGGCTGAATTTTAAGTTTTAGTTGGCACCAAACAAACTAGTCCCACTCCTTGGTTGCTTTTTCAAAAAAATTGTTACAAAATAATTAGAATTACCATCTAGTGGTTGTAAGGAATCTTTTGCAAGAATGGAATTGACGTGAGGTCGGAGTGACCTTGATCTTTGACCCCCAAAATGTTGCATTTTCCAAATGGCGCTTCACAAAGACTGGACACATGAACATGAGGTCACAGTGAGCTTGACCTTCAACTTGACCTGCAAACTGCACTCCGTTCATCCTTGAGTCAAAACGGATGTTTGTACCATATGTGAAGAAATTTCCTCGAGGCGTTCCTGAGATATCGCATTCATAAAAGAGAGATTGACACAAGGTCACGGTGACCTTGCCCTCTGATCATTGACCACCGAAATCTACTCGTTTAATCCTAGAGCCAAGGTCCTAGAGACCTTTCTGCCAATTTTGAATATGTTCCCTTAAGCGGTTCCTGAGATACAATAAGAACGGAAGGATGGAAGGATGGATGGATGGACGGACGGACGGACGGACGGACGGACGGACAACCCGGGAGCATAATGCCTCCAGCTATGAGTGTCTCGCGCACGGAGGCGTAAAAATGCTGGATATAAATTGAAAGATGTATACATTTTGGGCTTTATTAGCTTGTCCCTAATGAGCAAGCCAGAGGTGAAGGTGTCAAGGGAAAACTCCCTGAGACATCATGAGACAGAAGCTTTGACAGGAACCAGAAACTTGAAAGGGAACCCATATTTGGTGAAACCATATGCTGAAGCAAGACCATAACTAAATCTCCTTTTCCTGTTGTACAATAGTCCAAAAAAAAAAAAACACTCTGTGGGATTATTTCACGCTTTTTATGCGAAAAGTATATTGTTAAAATGTAAAAAAAAAAATCTTGTTATAACAAACGTTTCATGCAAAAACCTGAAAAAATATATATATATATACTTTGGTGCAATGCCCACACATACGACAAATCAATGAGTAAGTGAGTGCATGAATGAGAGAGAATGATCGATTCTGGGTTTTTAATAATAATAATAATAATAATAATAATAATAATAATACGTTTAACATTTTAACATGAAAAGTTCATTGTTATAACAAGTTTTTTTTGTTTCTTTTACATTTTAACAAGATATTTTCCTGTAAATATGTTTGTTATTTCAAGATATTTTTAAAAATTTTTTAATTAAACATGAGCCCATAATGTTCACCGCGTATGATGGCTCACATTCTGTATTCAAAAGCTTGATCAAGTTGTTTTCTTTAGGTCATTTTCAGGCTACTGAGTAAAATGTATTCAGTTACGTATAACTATCTTTTTGTGTAGCGATTCATAAATTCGTAATTTATATACTGTATGTTTGCGTTTGAAGTGGAGAAAATGTTGCTGTTCCTCTCTGATCCTGCGGGTGGCGCTCTCTAAATGGTCACGCAGAACAACATCCTGCTGGACCAAATAATTTGCTAAGTTTGTTTAGAATTGTAACGAAGTCTGAAAATAAAAATAGTAATAATATTAGAAAATCTGGACATTTTATAAAATGGTGATATTTAACCAATAACAATACAAATGGAATAATCGCATATGTATAGTAATAATAGTGTATTGTACTGTATCATGTCATCCCTAGTGATTTCCTTCCCTACATTATTTGCCTGCTAACACACAAGATAAGCTAACCCAGGCTAATATATATATAGAAAACAATCTGGGCTTTGCAATGATAAGGATTTCACTGTACTAAACGTGCATTCCTTAGTACGCATCTTAGTGGTGGCCGCGATACTCGTTTCTGATTGGCTGGCAGAAGGTTTTTATTTTCCTGCATAAAGCAAAAAAAACCCTCTAATGTAGATCCAGTCAAATAATTACAGTTCTAAATCACCAGCTCTGACACGACACGTCATTTATAAATACATTAATGAGGTTTAGCTTGGCGTTACCAGCGAACATTTCTCATGAAAACGATGACGTCTGTAATGATGAACATCTTGGAGCTTCTTTATCTTCTGAGGAGCACATTGTACTGTGATAAATCCACCTTCATTTTGAGTTGCTCTAACTTCAACACAAAAAAAATAATAAAAATGCTAAGCCATCCACGCTAAGTTTAATATTAGCATCCGTGTTTCATATTTACTTGAACAGATTCCAGGAAGCCGTGACATATTCGTCAGTTTTACTGCCAGATATTTGAAATCCACTCTTTTCAGAAGAAAATGAAAAAATCTTAGAATTTATCTTTAAAAGGTTGAGAGAGAGTGAACTGACCTCTTGTGCTGTAATTCAGACCCACGTGTTTGTCTTTTGAATTAGAGAAAAGAAAAAAAAAAAAAAAGCTAAAACCTTTCAATGTGTATGTGTACGATGAACCAGAAGTTAAAACATTGAACATCACCTGGAATAAATTCAACCCATTCATGCTAATGACTAATATATTAATGCTAATGTATGGGAAGGGTAACAAGGTGGTACTCTCGGTGCCCACTGTCGCTTTTAGGTTGTGAAGGTGACCTGGCAGTGGCCCTAAAATGCCCACAGTGGGGCAAAGGGCTAATGTGTCTGCAGAGAGCCATTTTGAGCAGGATCCCTGCTGAGAGAGACAAAGAAAAAGAGAAATAATGATGAAGGGAGCCTCAAGGAGAAACAGGAATCATGGAGCAAGCTATTAACCTTCTGCATGCCCATTAAAATCCTGACACAACCTATAAATCCCGTCCATGGAACCATCCGTATCTTGTCCAGTCACTCGGTTTCATTCAGTTTAAGATTTCAGCGCCGTGGCGAGCCAGCAAAAGATCCAGGACGGCGCCCTCTAGGGGCCGCCATACGAACTCTGCGATTAGGGAGCCATTTTCCTCTGCGCCTTTTCAATATTAATGAAGACTGATGAAGTGCTCAGGAGCGCATGTCTCTCAGCTCTGCCGGGATCCGATTGACAATCGCAATTAGCTAACACTCAAGTTCGCTTCCATCACTTTAATTTGACACCAGAAAGGACATAAATAGTCGAGAGATTAAAAAAAAAGGGAACGGCAGAAAAGACAGACTGTGAGAGAGAATTTGGAAACGTCGGAAAAAAGTACAAAGCCTTGAGGAAAGCAAATCGAATGAGTTTCCTTCTCCGGTATTTTGTCGTCTTGCGCTCGCCTCTGTATATATATATATATATATATAGTAAGACATTACATCTCGTCTTTCTTAGTTATTCATCTATACGAATGTGATTGATGTTGTTTTTAATTTGCATTAAGCCTGAATATTTTAAATGTTTACTGGCAGAGTTCAACAGTTGCACTTAGTTGCACTCTCATTATAATTGCATTCTTGAGTAAACAGGTTTTTTTTTTCTTTAGTGCATGGGAAACTTGTTGAAATTCATACTTGTGCTTGTTGGACATAAGCTACAGAGGCGGCGGATACAGATAAACACACAAGCACTACCAGGAAAGTAGTTGAGCTGCACTTAAAATGCATACTCGTTTTGTTTTTTGTTTTTTCTTTTTCCTCCTTTCATGCACCTCGGATTCAGGGGCAATTTCTGAAAATGTCAGTGCAGCATTTTCGGGGTGACTTGTCCCCCCCGTCTCCCTGAAAAGATTAATGTCGTCTGGCTTCTTCACAGTAACTCCCCTTTAAAAGTCAGTGGGAGGAAGAGAAAGGAAAGGGATATGTGTGTGTGTGTGTGTGGTTATGGTGTGTTGGTGGTGGGGGAGGGTTAAGGTTATAATGGACAATCAGTGTCACTAGAGATAACTGGACCTGTTCCATGGCAGCATCCACTAAATATATTGGTCCCTGGTGGTGTTACTACCAACCCCCCCCCTCCTGTGAGCGAGACTGTGAGAGTGTGTGTGTGCACTTTATTTTACTACTAGCCCAGGAGATGTTTAAAGCCCTTTTCCAGTTGACTGACAGATACATTTTCTCGCTCTTCCCACCCACGTCTTCAGGAGGACCATCTTTCCTCCTGTCACTCTCCCTCATTTAGCAGACTAGAGCCAGGAAATGAAAAAGAACCCACAGTTCCCCCAGCATCGTCCATCATCTTCACCCAGGCTGAGCCCGCAGTACTGACCTCCATCCATTAGAGGGCATTATCTCCCATGTCCTAATCCGGCAACATAGAGATCGATTTAGGATCATGGTCACATTCCAAAAAAGTCTCTAAGCGTCCACAGCTCTCTGAAGCAAGGATCAAGTCAGCAAAGATTCTTCAACCCTCTAGGACACTGAGTCAGCATTCTTCAGCCTTTGGAGATCCCATGGGAACAAACCAACATAACTTTATCAGGCTTTAGATATTGAACAAAGACAACTTTCCAGGACTTTGAGGCCAATGTAACTTTTTCATCAGTTGGAGATCCTTGGAGTCTTTGAATTCTGATTCATAAAATCAAAACATCAGAGTAACAGGGGTCAGTGAAATCAAGTCAAAGGAGCATTTTTCGCCTAGAAAAACTCAAAATATTGGGTCACCATGGAGGCCAATTGATCAAATCAACCTACGCGCTTTAGTCCAGCAATTTCTAAGAGATCAAGCCAGCATTCAGTGCAAGCAGCTTCCTCAGTCCTAAAGGCCCAGCAATTAGGGAGTCATAACGTCTTTAGCATTGGGAGGCCCCAAAACTCGACTCAACGTAACCCTGTAATTCCTTAAAGAGCCCAAATCCATAGAAGTTCATCCTTTTGAGGCCAAAGGGATAAAAGTATCATGATGTCTTAACCATGCGTATGGAGGCCTAAGGGTTTAAGTCGAAATAACTTAGAAATGCTGAGAGAACCGATGAAGAAACTTCTTGAACCTGAGGGATCAAGTCAACATACTGTAAGTTCATCAGCTCATAGAGGTCCATGAGAGTCAACAGCCAACAAAATTTCTGCACTTGGAGAACAGATAGATTAAGTCAGCATAACTATTTCAGTATTCCTATTCCCAAGGAATTAACTTTTCGTAGCATATTCATTTTTAAACCCCAGACAATGGTATTGGCCGTTCAGGGGGAGAAGGCCCAAGTTTGGTTTCAGAGCAATGTATCCAACACCCCTTCTCTCCCCCCAATCTTCATTATATTACATTTACAGCAATTGGCAGACGCCCTTATCGGGACTTATGAATCTTATCCGCCTTACAATTTAATCTCATTATACAGCAGTTGTGGGTTAAGGGCCTTGCTCAAGATGCTCAGTGGCATCTTGTTGATGCTGGTGTTTGAACATGGGACCTTCTTATCAGCAGTAAAATACCTTAACAACAGAGCTACTCCTGCCGCAAATTCATAGTCCACGAGCCAGTTTGACTCATAGTGCTGGTGCCAAACCAGGGTAAATAAAAAGGGTCGCATCAGGAAGGGCATCTGGTGTAAAAACATGTATTGCATGCTGTATTCTTACAATGACCCACTGCTGGAAGTGCAATGACACTTCCCCTGTATGCAAAACCAGCTTCGTGAAGACATGGTGTTTTAAGGTTGGAGCCGAAAAGGTTGAGTGTTCTGCACAGAAACCTGACTGAGGGCCTCACAAATCCCAACAGCCATGTTTTAAAATTCACAGAAGAGTGGAGCTATGGGTGCGATTAGTCGTCCATATGGCATACACCACCGACTCCTAGCTTGGAGGTCAGTAATACTGCTAAATGGGATCCATTTAAAAACATCTTGAAAGCCAGAGTGTTCATTACTTTAGGAATTGAAGCATGTGATCTGTAATTGTGTATTATATGAATTGCCAAGGAATTATTTAAACAAAGTCGAAACTTTTGATTGCTTTTAAGTGGGTTGCTGTCTTGACCTTCAGTTGCAAGTAATCACTCTTGTGACATAGATGACACACACTTCTAATTCGTAAATTCAAGTCGTGTATTGGAAACATATTGGAATGCCGGGAATAATGGTCCACTGGAGCAGAAAGTGCATGTCATGTCCAGCCTTTCCATTTCCGTCCTGGAAGACAGTTTACACACAGCTTCAACTAGCAGTGCTACAAGTCCGGATTGACATCTTCATTAAACACTAATGCATCACTCCACCGCTGTCTACACCCTCGCTGTGCATGCAGACAAAACTCGGCCGTGTCCTAGCAACAAAGCGGACAGACAGCAAATCCGAGAGATGTACACAGAATCAGGGATTTCAATTTGTTTACTTCACTTTAGTGCTCAGGCTCATCCGTGGCTGCTTTATTAAAAAGCGTTACACGGCGTACTGTATGCTGGCTCTCCGAAGGAATGATTTTAATTTACACGAGCTTGATTAAGAACGAGCATCTACTGCTGTCTGAAAGGAGAAATTCAAGTGGTGTGTTTTGATGCAGAATGAAAGATTTAGGAGAGCATTTAATAGGAGGCAGATGGTTCCTTTCTGGATGATTCTTGCTATTGCCATTTTTTTTTTTTTTTTTTAAAGTACAGCTAGGACATGACTAGGACACGGCTAAGACACTGCGTAGGATTGTAAGGGACTTACATAATGTGGCATGGCAGTTAATCAAAAACTTGCTATGACACAGAGCTTAGAATGACACAGAATTTGATATGCCATGTCATGGTGATTGATCAAAATTACATACTGTACATACTTCAACTTCTAAAGTCGTGATCATTCCGGCTTTCAAGATAGTTTCATGTGGATCCCATTGAGCATCATTAACGACCTCTGAGCTATAGACCGTACCAAGGAATCTGAGCGGCCACCATTGTATGGGATATCAGATTCTGTGACTGGATGCCATGTTGTCGCATTCCTTCTGCATCATGCATTATGGTTATCCACAGTGTCAAGGTATTCATCCAAAGGTTGGACAGGAGTCAGTGGTGGACACGATATGACCAGAGCATTGGTGGACAAGGAAGAAAGCATTTGATGGCTTTCTTAAGAGGGACAGGACTAGAGAAGAGGATTTAAACTGAAGGGAAGATAGAAGATAGCAAGCCTAGAAGGTGGAGGTAATGGATGCCAACTGCCTGTAAGCACCAAGAAGGCAAGACACGACTAGTGTACAGTACAATGGAGGACCACCTCAATCTTCAGAGCAGGGGCAATGGGAAGTTGGAAAGATTGGGAATTGAAATGAAGATGAGGGAGATGGAAACCAGAAATTGGTGGGAATATAACATAGAGGATCCCAACCACCAATAAGCATCAAGAAGACATGGTGAGCATACTGGCCTTCCACCAGAATTATGGCTTGCTTACCAATGTCACAGTGTTAATCCAACTATAAATAGGTAAGTTATTAATGATCTAGCTAAGGTATCTACCCCAGGCCTGTAAATTTCATCCAGGTCTGCAGAGAATCCTGGGAAACATTCCACCCCCCAAACCCCCACCCCAACAACCCCTAACCCCATTGTGTAGAAGGTGACTTTGAGCCAAGTGCTTAGCGAAACATCTTCCACTCAGCTGGGGTCTTGTATTAACAAGCTTCCACAGTCTCTTGTGGAACAGTGTAGCGCTGGCACTTGTGAGAGAGATAACGAGGGAAAAAGGTGCTGTAGCTCTTATCTTGGTCGAACACTAGCGGGAATAAAGGAGTGCAGGTGCATGTGGAGCAACAATAGTCAGTAATCACGGCGCGAGATGAATTAAATCGAATTAGTTTTAGACAAAAAAATGAGCCCCCCTGAGGAGGGAGCATGGAGAGAGGTGTGACACCGGAGTCTTGGCTGTGCACTCTTTATTAAAGTCTCTGTTCTGGAATAAACGTGAGGATATCTTTGGGGTTCCTGTTTCCTCCTGTTAACTGTGGCATTGTTGGATTTCTGGGAATCTTCTAGATTGCCAAGAAGTCTGTAAAAATAATGGTAAAGTGTGTAAGAGTTATAGATGTAAATGCTACCCATTGATTATGCCTGTAATGGAGGCGGTAAGTGGGTCAGGACATAACTCTAGGGTGACGGGTCTCTCGCTTACCCTCGTTTGCTCAGAAACCTACCTTGTGTTTATAGAGACCTTATGAAGTGCAGACATTACAAAAACCAGCATTTGGGAAGCAACCCATAAACCCATGCAATGGTTATGGGAACAGGGTAACTTTTACCCCTCAGGGTTATAAAGTCGAACAATAAAGCCAACACACGGATTTGGTATCTATGCAAATGAGCCACTACTGAGCCACACCCTCCACCCAGAAAACTGCAGAGATGATCAAGAAGCTGGTCTTCTTGGTGTATCCACTATTTTCCATCACCGCCACCTTCTGCTCTTCATCTCCCTCATCTTCTTTTCAGTTTACGTCCTTATTACAAGCATAATTTTTTGTTTTATGCTGATTATTGCCATCTACTGTAGTATGTTGAATTACTGCCACCTATAGGTCTCACTTTTTCTCCTCGTCCTGGCCTTTTAAAGCTGATTTTCCGTGGCCAGTCTTCCTTAATGAGGTCACAATATAGCCATATGAACATCTAAACATGATTAAAAAGTGAATCTTGAATGTAGGCGTGATCCCACACATCTCCAGACTCTCCAGTTTGATCCTGAGCTCCTGTCTAGTTTCTTCTGGTTGATTTCAGACGATAAGATACCCCTAGTTGTTAATGTGTATACAGTATGTGGTGATCTGGATTCACAGTGACCCTAACCAGGATAAACGTATTAAAGATCCTACCAAACTGCATCCCTTCCTGCCTTTTAGAAGACTCGCAGCAGCAGATCATATCAGACCTCTACACAATGTACGAGCTCAGCGCACCAAATCCATCTTTATTTTACGTGTTTTATTACGTGGCTCATTTTTTTTTTTTCCTCCATTAGTCCAGAAGTCCTTGAAAGTGAGGAGCTGGTCTTCACACTGCCTGCCTGTTATTATGATTGGTGGCAGAGTGTCACTCCGACCTTGCTCTGAAGAGAACGTAGCAAAGCAAGACGAGTGTGTGAGAGCTCGAGAGACGAGACGTGGGTCAGACGAGAAGGTGCGATGTAAAAAAGTTAAGACACGGTCAACACGAACCGTGCCACCGGTGTAATTATTTCGTGTTATACCCTATCCCCGTGTCTGTGCTCATTGTTCATGCTGCGTGTGTGGCGCGCTGAGCCGCTGGTACATCCTCGATCGGCGTTCGCACACACTAACTGGTGGCTGTTTGAATAAGAACTCATTAGGATTACATAGCCATTTAGCTAAGTGACATTGGGTATAATTGTACCATCCATCAATAGGTGTGTAATAACATACTCGGAAGCTCTAAATGTTGATTAGCCCTCGGGTAATTTCACCCACACGTGATTATAATTACTGCGAGAAAGAAAAAAAAACACCATGGGGCAAGGTGACAGTGAGGTCGCCCTCTGCGAGAACTCTGAGCCCGTGTCTGCCAAAAACAACAATAAAAAATCTGGCAACATGACAGAGTCTAGAACTCTAGGAAACTCGTCTCATGTCCACCACAGCACAGGCAAACTGGCGTTATCATTTGTACCCCGGTTATATCCATCCTCAATATGTGAGCCCTTTTTATTAGATCAATATCACGTACTGTTTCATTTCTTTTCCTGTTTGCCAACTCATTACTGCCACCATTTCTCAATCTCGCTTTCTCGCTCTCTTTCATCTTCCTGTCTCGCGTTCGACTCTCTCGCATTCTCCTACGAGTGGGATTCTCCCTGTGGCGGATTGATGATAAAAACACCCCTTGAATCCTCACCTACTGTAACGACTTCAAACAGTGATGATTAAAACAGAATCTGAAAATGACCTGGTTTGGTTACATTTCTTATTGTATGTCTAAATCTAAAGCTCAAGTTTAAAATGTGTTTTTCATCACAGTCTTGTATCCACAAAGCTCATACCAGCGTTACACTAGCACTCCAATCACTTTTAACTCGCTGGATCGCTACAGTACTGTATTTTCTATCCGGCGTTATGCGAGTGAAGAGGAAACGCCTTTTAATGCATGCACTCTGTGCTGAGCGCGTCAGTCAGGTTTGCATCAGTGCGAAGCATTAGTAAACATGGCCCTGTTTTGTCAGATTAAATTCCTTTTGCTGTCAGAGAACAGATTCAGTCTCATCCCTTATTCCCTGTGATCCGAAAGAGTTTCAGAATTTTAAGGTACTTGCAGAGTTCTGATTGGATGATGAAGTTAAACTGATTCGAAGCTGAATTTCACCAACAAAAGCTGAGCCACAGCAGGGAATGACATACGTAAGTCTCGTCCTTATTCCATGAGGGACGTTTGAGTCAAATGGGGACTTCCGATGAACTTTCCGGCGAATAAGGCATAAAAGCAATTGACATTTACAGGATACTTCGAGTACGGTACGGTGATGAGGGTACAGTCCGCCGTACAGTCCTGACCTCGCTCCGAGCCGTTTACGCGTGTTTGGGTCATTAAGGAGTTCCTGGGAGGCCGGGGTTTCAGACGTGATTCGGACAGAAAACTGAGAGAACGCTTTACCTTGATGGTCTCCAAGTACAAGTCAAACACATTCATAACGGTCCCAAAAGTCTTGGTTTGACTTGAACACGGATCTACAATGAATTCAGGTATAAGTAGACATTAAGCATTTTTTTTTTAATTCCCCCACATCCTTACCTGTACTGTAGATGCCACTTTAATGATTTCTAATCAATGGACACTCGGCCATGGACGTTGAAAACAATTCGTTCAAAGAAAAGAGCTTCTCCGAGCTTCTCATCAAGAGATGAATACTCCTTCTCTCTGCTGTTCACATGAACAGAACACATTTTTTGAATACAAAGATTTAAAAAGTAGACTGCTATCGCCTAATTTAATCACTCGCTGGCTAATGATCTGTTCTTAGGTGTTCATTTCATGACTTTGGGCACCGAAGGAGGACGGTCTCTGGTAAAGCGTTCAGTGTCGCAAGCGTGGAAACAGACTAGAGAGAACAAGAGCAATAAAGGAGGAAAAGAAATAAAGAAGGAAAGAGAAAGGGGCTGGTGGTGTAATTACAGCTCTTTAGCATGCAATTAGAGCATTGTCAGAGCGTGTTCCAGCTCCACCCAGCAGCCTCGTTCAAACTTCTTCATCCCGTCATAAATAGTCAGAGCTGGGTAATTACAGACTTTTTTGTCTAGCGTTGAGCATGAATAACTGTGAAAAGCAAAGGGGGTTTTTATTCTTCTTCTTCTTCTCTCTTCTTTTATTCATAAGCAGTCAAATTCTCAAAAAGAAAAATTGTTGAGTAGGAGTTTATAATGTACGTTTAAAAAAAAAAAAAAAGTAAAAGAACAGAAATAATAAAAAAAGGACCTTTCTTTCCCAACAAAGCTTGAGCTATCAGGACCGTGTGGAGGCTTGTGTGTAAATCTCAGTGCAGCCCAGCGGGGCTTTGACAGCGTTGCAACCTTTAGTACGTTCAGTGATAATGCATTAGACCTTGCTGTGGACATGAAGCTGAATTTACAAGCCGGCCTGGAGAGCTTTCCTCGGTGCAGGTCATAAATCCGCCAGCAGGGACAGTAGGCGTCGCGTTCGAGACCCGCGCCTGACTCCACTACTCACCGTCCGCCAGCTAACACACGCTTCTGACACACGTTCGCATTCGGCCTGCAGTTATATGGCACTGTGGTAACCGCAGTTGTATATTAGCAAACAAACCCTGCTTTTGTATTTTTATTTATTTATTTATTTATTTATTTATTTATTTATTATTATGGATCTACCCACCTAATGTGACCTCATATCAGAAAATCCCCTCATGCTGCAGTCTGGGGCGGTGTGGCCCAGCAGTGGCTCATTTACATAGAAACGGAAAGCATTCGGGAGAGTTTGTGGACTGAAAAAATGCATTATCCGAAAGTTAATGGCCCTGACGCGTGGAAATGGCTTGGAGCGAGGTCAGGACTGTACGGGGGACGCGGCAATAACTCCCAGCCGAGTTCCTGTAATGTGGTAGAGTGGGCAGTTGTACAGAGGTCGGGTGCCTTGTCCTGCAAAAACAGAGAACGCCTTTGGTGATCACGCCAAAAGAAAGAGAAGATCAGTAAAGGAGTTCCTGGGAGGCCGGAATCAGACAGATTCATTTCAGAATGATCATGTCTCCGCCGTACTGAGAGAACTTTCTACCTTGATGGTGTCCAAGCACTAGTGAGACACTGGGATAAGTGCCTCAGTGTAGCAGGAGATTATATAGTTTTACTCTCAGAGTTCTGTTATTTTACAAAATCAAAAGTCCCACTTTGACTTGAACATCGTTTGTATTATTATTATTATTATTAGTAGTAGTAGTAGTAGTAGTAATAAGTCAGAACATTTCACATGATCTTGCTAATTCTTGAGTGGCATGGTGGCTCAGTGCTTAGCACTCAAGCATCCGATTCCCGTCCCGGCGGTGTGTGTGTGTGTGTGTGTATATATATATGTGTGTGTGTGTGTGTGTGTATATATATGTGTGTGTGTGTGTGTGTGTATATATATGTGTGTGTGTGTGTGTGTGTGTGTGTGTGTATATATATGTGTGTGTGTGTGTGTGTGT
>QMIH01000264.1:488509-524338 GCA_003987875.1 Clarias batrachus | reverse complement strand
CCGTCCCGGCGGTGTGTGTGTGTGTGTGTATATATATATGTGTGTGTGTGTGTGTGTGTATGTGTATGTGTGTGTATATGTGTGTGTGTGTATATGTGTTTGTATATGTGTGTGTGTATGTGTGTGTATATATGTGTGTGTGTGTGTGTGTGTGTGTGTGTGGAGTTTGCATGTTCAGGGTTTCCTCCAGGTATTCCAGTTTCCCCTTACAATCCAAAGACATACAATTTCCACTCCCAAATTGCCTTTAGTGTGTGATTGAGGTTGTGGGTATGTGTTTCCTGTGATGGATTGACAGCTGTCCAGTGTGTACCCCTCTTTATTTTTGGAGTCCCCTTGGCTAGATCCCAGGCTTGGTGTGACCCTGCACGGAACATTCAGTATAGAGAATATATATGAATGTGAGATCAAATCCCAGACCTGCCGAGCTGTCACTACTGGGCCGATGACGAAGTGTCATTAACCCTCCACTGGTCATTTGCGTAAGTGCCTTCTGATTGCCGTCATTTCCTGTGTTTTAAACTGTCCCCGTGCCTTGACTAGGACCAGGACTAGGACCAGGACTAGGACCAGGACTAGGACCAGGACTAGGACTAAGCTGTTGTTAATGCTGGCTGCTTGTTCTCTGACCCCTGGTACAATTTTCTGACGATGATGTTTGGACTCTCCTCGGTTAAAGTGAGGCTGATCTCATGCCATTATGTCATGTCACTCCACCTCTACTCTGCACTTTTTACAGCTCATAACTTACACAGTACAGCTCAGCTGAGACAGCATTTAACGACTCGGCCAAAATGTGAATTTATATTTAGACCTTTTGTGCGGTAGAGAGAAATGTCTGGAAATTCTGGGTTTAGACTTTCTGAGTTACATGCCGAGTCTCTTGTTCCTTAAGGGGCGGTACTGTATACGGAGTGTGTTGTAGAGTTGGGGGCTGATAAACGCCCTTGTGTATTGTAAGTTGTAAGTGGGGACTGTTCTTTGCTTCATGTGCCTTAGTGTTTTAAATGAATGAATGCGGCAACATAGTGGAAAGACGTAGCATTATGTGTTTGTACTCTTACTCTATAGCAGATTTACCAGTTTCACTGCAGGGTCAGGTGGCAATATCTGATTATTACTGTTAACAATGTCAATTACTAAAGTAGTCGTTGTTACCTTTAATTAAGCTTGTCAATGAAAAAAAAATGGTGGTTATAATTTTCAGACTATCATAAAACAAAACAAAAAAAACTGCATGCATAACTACTTTCCTTTTCATTTCACACATCTTATGTCCATGTCAAACAATGTTGCTTATGGAGTGTGTTACTGTATGGCATCTATAAAACCAGACAGAACTATAACTATAATACGGATGTAGATGCATCTTGAAGTTTGAACTTCATTCCAGACACATTTATAATTTTGGTTTCACTCTGCATCAGATTGAGATTAGACGGAGTGGCCTGATGTTCAAGGTTGAAATCATACTGTACATTGGCACTGACTTGATAATACACCTACTATGCTTAATAGGCACCATGTCTTTATGTCACCTCAAACTGAAGGAAATTACTAAAATTAGGGGGGAAATGTGCTTCGACAGGTGTTTGACAGGTCAGAGCCGAGAATAACGTTCAGCACAAAACCTTTATCGGCCTCTTTCAGCGTCACAGAATTCTAATAGAAAACATAAAGGGTAAAAGAATGGAGCGTTTCGGGCACGTGTGAGCAGCACACCTGAGCTCCTACTCCGTTCTCTCCTCACACACACACACACACACACACCTCCGCAGCACACACACCGGGGGTCGGGCGGCGACTATTAAAAGGGAGACACACATACATAATATGGTACAACATAGTAGTGGTGTTACAATGTTACAATTTGTTCAATCAATCAATCAATCAATCAGTACAGTGGTTTCCAGGGTGCAATTTTGTTTCCTTCCCCGTTGCATTATTTTTTACAATTATTTTTCCATTTTCATTCATTTATTTTTTTTTACTCAGTTGCGAATATGATTTCAAATGTAGCGAAGTACAATACTTCAAACAAAACGTACTCAAGTAAAAGTAAAATTACAGATTTTAAAAATTACTTTAAGTACAAAAAAATACTCAATTACTGTACAGTAACGCGAGTAAATGTAATTCGTTACTTTCCTCTTCTGAATACAAGCTTAGTATCTTTGAGACTTATGTAAATTTGACAGTGAGCACTTTTGTACTTTTACTCAAGTAGACATGGAAGCAGAGCACTTCTACTTTTACTTGAGTAATATCTGCCCTACGAAATCTCAGCTTTTACTGAAGTACAGGATTTGTGTCCTTTACTCATCTCTGAAAATGTATTCTAGTCAGCCACCAAATGCTTAAATGGACTACATTGCCAAGTGTAATACTTAAACACTTCCCAATGAGTCGTTAACCGAGTCAGAAGGCACAAGTGTAATTTAGCAAAACACTTATTTGCATCAGACTTGACCGCCGTTCTTCACTGTACAGTATATTCATTCTAACCAACGGTGCGGCTCTTCATCACGTTCATCTTCATCACAATGTCAAAAATCTAATGTGATATAATCAATAACAAACAACTCTGTATTAAAAACAAACATCTGCATCAGGATACTGCTTCAAATCCAGACACAACAACTCTTATAAGGTTTGGTCTACTGTAAGTAGCAAAAACTATATAGTGTAACAAAGAAAAAGACAGAATAACACTTAAATATGAAAAATGGAAAGAGTGGGGTGCGACTAAACAAAGTAATTAGGGGTTAGACGTAAGGCTGGTGCACACATTTATGAAACGGGGTGGAGACAGGACATGAGCGCGAACAAAAGCACAGCGAAAGAAGACAGCGAAAATTGTCTTCAGGTCAGAAACTTTGGTCTGATATCCTTGATACAAAATTCCCCAAACGGTCTTGATTAATAAAACTCCAAGCTGTAAACTCATGTGAAGAGTCACTCGCTGGCCGTATGGATTTTAGTGGCAGCCAGGCCTATCAGGATTTATTAGCTAATAACACTGTTATGTCTATTAAACTTGATCGGGCTCTTCAGGAGCTGGAGTAACAAAATCTCCAAGCACTGTGAAGTGAAGCTAAAGAGATCGTCCTGCCAATAAATCAGCACGGTCCAGAGTCAGGTGAGGAAACATCTCAGCAGAGGTAATGACGCCTTCACAGGGAGCCGTAGCAGGGGTTAGGCTAATTAGGTTTCGGTTAGTGAGCCAGCGCATGCGGGTCTTTGAGTTCTCTGAAGCTGAATTGATTGAAACCTGCAATCCAAATCAAAAAACCTGCAACTAGAACTAATAGGAGTAGAAACTCACTCAAGTTTCTGAACTAATAGTGCAGCAGAAGAACCATCAAGTGGGCTCTAGAGACTTTTAGTATGTACAGGTTATTATTATTATTATTATTATTATTATTATTATTTTACTCCCATATTAAATTGTTGTTGCATGTTGTAATTAAAAATGTTGTAATTAATGGTTCAACTTTCTTTGGAAATATCAAGAAGCAATGATCTGTAACTGTTTACAGGGTTAGAAGAACATCACTACAGTACAGAACAGAATATTACAGTACATCAGGAGATCTAATTATGCAACAAAACAAAAAAAAGGCAGCTCGTTGTAAGCAGGTGTTTCTTTGTGGATTTGTGGTGAAAGAAGAAAAAGGTTTAAGATTATTAGGGCCCAAGCATTATTACTTCATAGTGCTTGAGCCCTAATAATCTTAAACCTTTGACACTATGGCGTCAGCCCCATTACGTCACAGTGTGTGAAGGGCCCTTATTTTTTCAATAATCCAGGTGCCAGAATAATCTACATGCTCAAAAACTCATAGAAACTGGCAGGTCGGAATCTACTGACGTTAAGACACCTGAGAGTCTGGGCCCTTCACAGGAGCATGTGCTTGGTCCCGCTCATCGCTGCTTGCAACTTTGCATATATTCATTTCTTTAATTATTTTTAATTCTATATCTTTCTAAAAAAAAAACTCCCAGCGATTTTGCTGAGGTGTCAAGTCTGATGCCATTCATGGTTGGCATTGCAGGCATCTGCTGTCATATTAGTCATACATCTTCGTCTTCATCATCATCTACTGTATACGACTGGTCCTACGTACACGGTCGCATGGGGCCGGGGTGGGTACTGTACACCCTGTACATTGTGCCAATCCATTGCAGTAGTCATACATAGTATTCTCCTTGACATGTATGCACACCAGGTCCAAAATATGCTACACATGATTGACTTAAACTCCCAAATTAGTTTGGAGATAACTAGCTGTTGGATGTGCATTCACTTCATTTGAAGTAAATTGAATGAAAATTTTACCAACAGGGTAATACTCAATCACAGGCTTGGTGGGTCTCCTCTGGATACTTCGGTTTCCTCACACAGTCCAAAGATACGAAGATTATGCTGGTTTCCTTGTGTGCCCTGTGATGGATTGTTATAGACTCCAGGCCTCCCACGACCCTGACCAGGATAAGTGGTATAGAGAAGAAGCGAGGGTGGAAGTAAAACACAGTCCAAAGACTGAGCTGAAAGGTGGAATGAAACTCAAAGCTACAGTAGGTTGAGGCACAGGTACTATTAGAGAACCTTGGTCCTTTTAAAACCTAATATTCTGGATCCCATAGTTTGATGAAGCCAGCCTTTTCAATTGCACCAACATTATACCAACGTGTTCAGGAACCAAAAAACAGATTCAGGTTGTTGATTTGCCTAATACTCGGTCTTAAACGCTGGATAAATCTGGATAATTCCAGGACTGTTGGTCTTCTATGCCTTAAAAAGAAAAAGGAGTTTTCGGCTGCATAATATACCAGCTTGGTGGTTGCCATGCAACCGATAAGAACAAGTTATTGGGTGGGACTCGGTCATGAGGAAATTGGGAAGATTTTGTGGAAACATATTAGCATTCATTCATAATAATAACCTGTCTTGATTAAATCTTAATCACGTCACAGTCTTGCCTTTTTGTAATCACTTTGCACTAATAAGATAATTCAGATGCAAGACAAATTGTGGTAGCCTGGAGGGAGGGAGGGAACAGAAATACAAATAGCCTTATTGTGTTTTTTGATTTTAAAGCTTTTCAGGCTAAGGCGTATATTCAGATACAAGATATCAGATGCTTGTCCCAATTCACCTTGGAAAATGCATTCAGATGCAGGCAGAATGAGTGATGCTTATTGGGTGTTAGTCAAGTGTCGGACACGGAGGCTTTGTAAGCTTGGTTATCTGCATGATATCCCATAAGACAAATCTTTTTCTTATGAGTTGTTTTCAATAAATTGTTAATAAGAGCCGATGAGGGTCTTGACTTTAAACCCGGAACGCTATTTGATTTACTTTAAGGGT
The DNA here is from genome assembly GCA_003987875.1 of Clarias batrachus. Classification (NCBI taxonomy): domain Eukaryota; kingdom Metazoa; phylum Chordata; class Actinopteri; order Siluriformes; family Clariidae; genus Clarias; species Clarias batrachus. The sequence continues at coordinate 518,967 of QMIH01000264.1, read as the reverse complement.
TTCATTAGGTAAATCGAAGAGTTTAAAGTCAATCGTGAGATGCTTAGGACGCTCATCGGCTGAAGATCAGATTTCTCCTGAGTAAATCTGAAGGCCAGGCTGTGAAAGTGAGACCAAACAGACAAAGTGTCCTCCCTCAAGTCATTCCCTCTCAGTGTTTACCGTCTTTTTTACCGTGTTTTGTCGTCTTTCTCCTCTGGCGTACCTGAAAGGTTGATTAAAGATGACGTTCCTTGAGTTCTTCATGGACAGGATTAAGATGCGGCATGACTTGCGCTCTCTAATTGAATAATTGCCATTCGCCCACAACGATCCCAGCGCGGGAGCCTCTTCTCATCAAAAGTGCGCGATATTAACCATGACACAAGCTGAACCGGCCCGTAATTAATAGGACGAATCAATTACTTATAATTACATACATATAAATTCAATTTGGAGGATTCCACCGGGACAGGCTCCTCGCTACGGAAAGTGTAATGGAGTCCAACTCCCACTTGCAAAGAAAACACGAAAAAGTCCTGAAACTTGGTAACTGTAACTTTATTAATTTGATACTGATTCCTGGGACATGGAGGACAAATAGGAATATGTAACAAGCTAGAATGTTAAAAAGTGCTACTGAATTTGAGAAGCAGTGCAATAATAATAATAATAATAAAAGAAAATCACCTAATGTGCTAACTTTGAATGCCCAGTGAATTCATTTGCATGGCTCCTAATATTCCACTAATCATGAAAATAATTGCAGAATCAGAATAATCATGTAAACACCTCAGTCTGAACAGTCTGACCCGATCAGAATGAAACTGGTGTGTGACCCGTTAATAATCTGTTCAATACTGAAGTTACAATTATTTACAAATATGTAAATATTTGCAGTGTAAGACACAATCTGTTTGTTTTTGCTTTTCGGAATAAATATATTCTTTCTGCACATATTTGCCCCAAGTTGGGGTAACATTAGGTGACGTCACAAATTTCCAAAATGGAAATTTAGCTTTTTTTTCATGATCTGTAAACCCCATGTGATAACTTCCTTACTTAACTTTACTTTAAACTTGAATGTCCCTTGGGATTCTACAGTTTCCCTCTGGATTACATTTCACATTTCATATGTAGTAAGGCACTTAACCAATCACAGATGAGATTGACTACTTGTAACCATTCATAACACATGACTGTTGGAATTTGACAGGTAGTCTATTCTCTTAATTTGGACCAAAAAAATATATATATCTTTAACTAGTTATACTTGCACATTTTGAAAAAGCTGTGTTCTGATTAAATGCTTTAAGGATGTACTGTAAACCCACAAGCAGCGTGGATGTAAGTCTCATGTAAAGACTTAAATTAGAATCTCTAATCAGAATAATTTCAATCAGTTTGAAGAAATATTGTCCGTTTAGTGTGCGTGTACTGTTGCTTCATAAACAATATAATCACTTTACAATGCTTCTGCTTTTAAGGTTAAACTGAGCTGCGATGTCAGACACACCCAGCACCCCTATGAGTTTCCATTCTCTCTTTGTTGACATATCACTTCTGACCAATCACTGCCAGCAGGAACAGGAAGTTCTCAGAGCTATTTCTTTACACTGCATATCTGCACCTAATCAGACTCCGGTGTAGGAGTGTATGATAGCTTTAAAGGTCCCATATTTTGTCCCATATTTTTTTTTACCCAAAATAACCCCCAGGTATCAGAGCTCCCCAAACGTGTTTCTGGTAGTGCTCCAGCCGAAATACAGCGGTTCCGGTGTATTGCGACATTGTCCCATAGGAAATAATGTAAATGCAAATAATCCGTTTAAGCCACCCAACAATATTACCAATATTACCAATTTCCAACACTGTGATCATATTTTTGCATATAAAAACAATCAAAACATTTAGAAAAGACGTGTACGTTAAGTAAAATATTAAATAAATAGACATTAAATATCACTTAATCTTAATTTTTGATTCCTTTTGGCACCAGCTGCTTTAAAAACCGAACTGAAAGCGGCTCCCTTTTTCTTCTTGCTACCGTCCTTGGGACCCATGGTGCTTTAGTGTCTTCACTAAATTTGACACAAAATGCAAAAAACCTGCAAAAATAATATGTAAGCCTTTTTTGCTTGGATTTCCGCCAACACAAACGACTCCCTGGACATATGTGCAACTTAACCAGCCCTCGGTTCGGCTCGGTTTGTTTGCTTGTATGCTGAAAATGCTTTGTATGCCGGGGCAAATGTTTAGCAAAATTTCAGTTGTTAAGGGCGAACATACGTGCAGCGGGCCGTCACTGTACCCCTGAGGTAATGAACCTGAACCACAGCATGCCAGAGAACAGTTAACCTGAGCAAAAAAATTAGGAGAGGAGCTCATCTTGTATGAGATCATATTAGGAGCGAAATCCAGTTGGCTTGTATAAAAGCAAGTGTTTTATTTACCCCCTCTCTTTGCTTCTCTTTGCACACGAACACTATAAACCCATCTGACCTGCATATTAGCTGCCCTTTAATTAAACTGCGTCTGCTAATACTTTAGATTAGTCAGATATGTTAAAGATAAATTTGTGTTCATTAACGTTGCTAGTTAGCACTACATTAACTACCGTTAAAACACAGTGAGCCAACACGCTGCCATCGACCTCCGACACGGTTTATCAGACTGGTTCAGCTCTCATTAATCATCCTGCACCGTTGCCAGATCGAAGATTGCCCTCCGCTCAGGATTCTCATCCCCCTGAGTTGTCCTGAGTAAACTGTGTTGATATTCACCTTGTTAATGCTCCTGGAGCTGAGGAGTCGTCAAGGCTTCATCAGTACGTTTGACTTTTCCGTCTGATCCTGAATGAAAGGCTCTTCAGTGTAGATTTATTAAAGTGTTTTAAAAAGAAATATTTCTAAATAGAATTTTAAAGAAAAAAAAGCAGACTGCTAATCCTTAAAAATCATTGTTCAGCTACATTTGTTAAGGTTCAGAATCGGACTCCGGTGAGCCTAGTTCGTGAGCAATGCTAGACAGATCTTTACGTCGCCGGCAGTGGAGTGCGAACAGCGCGCAAAACAAGTTATCATATGGTCCTCGTATGCTAATACATCTGTTTCACCCCTCAGCAGCAAACACAGTCTGAGCTCATTATGTGCAGGAGTGGTGTTATTGTGCCTTTCAGCTCAGCATTTCTTCAGAATACATTCTGGTGTATGGATCTATCATTTCTAAATAGTTCCAATCCTGAATAACTGGGATTAATGACTGTGTGTTATTGTGTGTCCCCGTCTGCTGTGTTTTTTTGTTTTTTTTTGTAGTGTGGAAAGCTCATACATATACACATATATACACATGTATACACAGTACTGTGCAAACATTTTGAGCTACCCCTCATTTATTCATATTATATCAATTGATGTACATTAAATGAAAGAAACTCTTAAGCTGCAGAGAGCCAAATGATACAATTTAAAGCCTGGTGTTCATCCAGGTTGCGTTCCCACCTCATGCACAGCATTCCTGTAACTGGCTTTTGGATTCATCTACTGTATGAACTGGCATGGCAAACATGTTTATTCAAGATAAATGAATGTAGTATGAGGTTGAATCAAAAATAATCCGCACTCTGGTTATAAAACTTTTGTCTATCAGCGCTTTCCACTCCAGTCCCCTGTCTCCCCGGTCGCTGCTGTGCAGGTGTGAACGTGTTACATCAGTTCATTTGTAACTGCGGTGCGAGCAAAAATGGCAGCCTTGCTTGTGATCTGCACGAAAGAAGAGCAGCGTGATTAGTGATTCATTTTTTTTTTTTTTTTGTGGTCTGAGGGTGTACCCGGTGCCGGAACAACTCACGGAAGATCAAAAACAGAAGTTTTTGTACTTTATATCTGCAACCTGAATTGGGAGCGATACTCTAAGGAAGGTGAACGTTTCTTAAAGAGAATCCATACCGGTGATGAGACACGGATTCATGACTACGAGTCTGAGAGTAAACGGCGGAGTACGGAACAGAATCATCCTCAATCATCGAGCGAGAAAAAGTTTAAAAGTCGACCATCAGCTGGAAAATTAATCAACACTTACAATCTTCTGGGATCCTCAAGGGCCAAAAGTATTGGAACATCATCAGGAAAAAGGTTCAGCAATCGACAGTGCTCGTTACGGTGAGACGCTTATTGAAGAGCTGAAGACTAAACTTCGGATTAAATGCAGAGGACCGATATCCAAGGGTGTCGTGATCTCACGTTTTTTAGTTATAAAACTCCTCCCTGAAAGCAGAACTACGAGGACGAAGGTTCACTTCTGATGAAGAACTGAAGACAGCGGTGCATTCGTGGCTCACAGCTCAGAATAAAACATTTTTTAATAAAGGGAACATGAAAGCTTGTCGACTGATGGACAAAGTGTATTGAAAAGCAAGAAGATTATGCATTTTTCTTTCCTAAATGTTAATTCAAATAAATTCCACAGGCACGGTGCAGATATTTTTTGAATTTTCCCTCGTATAATAGCGGTGTTTGCTGATGCTGCTTCTCCATGTCCCCCCTCAATTTATCAGTTCTTGGGTACAAACCTACAGACAGGAACTGTAAGCAAGTGCTATCAGAGATGACTTTAGAGTACGCGTTCAAATGCGGAGCTACAAATAGAAGAAGCATCGGGGTAAATCCAGACGTATATATACAGTACGGCTTCATGCAGACATGGTACCTGGCAGGAATTTGCATTTAGTTGACAATCAAACTAAAGTGACTTACCTTATGTCCTTTTCCCATGAATTGGTCGACTCTTGTACTTGATATGGATTGGATAGTGAAGTAGTGGAGCAGATATTGAGTAGTGAAGAGGTCATTAACACAGATAGAGTGATGCAAGGAAATTGAGAAATGAGTGTGTGATGGCAGTAACGAAAAAAGAAATGATGTGTGACTGAGAGGAGATGGAATAGAACGAGAGAGAGAGAACATGGGGTTAGACCAAAAAAAAAAAAAAAAGACTATGGCTATTGTTCTTAATCACTGTTGTGCTGAATCGATAGGCACTCAAGCATGCTTCATTATCTGTAATGTAACTGAAAGGGCCACCATTAGCAGAGCAGGATGTGTGTGAGGGAATTAAAGATCACATACTAGAGAAGGATGTCATAGCAACTTTGATGTGACATTTAGAGAATTCTCAGCATGTTTCTCTTTTGTACGACAGCTTTACTTAGAACGAGTCGAGGTAACACACACACACACACACACACACACACACACACACACACACACACACACACACACACAATGTTCGGAACCGCATGGTTTCTCCAATTATTGTCCATCATCATGGATGTTCTGACCAATACCCAATGTCCTGAACACAACTTGAAATAAGTTACATAAAAATAATTCATTCAATTCACTGGAGTTTCATTCATACAGCGCTTTTAACAATAAATTATGGAAGTGGATTTGAAAAGTGTGAGGAAATGTGAACAGTATAATTGATAATGATCAGGTTGTTCCTGATGAGGGTGACGGTGTTGAGGGAAAAACTCCCTGAGATGGCGATAGAAAGAAACATTGAGAGGAACCAAGATTCAAGAATTTTATTCGTCACATACTGTACATGATTATACAACAGTAGTGAAATGGAATGCAACAAACTCCAGACTGTAAAGAATATTTTTTTTAAGTATGTATGTACAAAAGAATTATTTTGTAATAAAATGAAGGAAATAAAATAAAATAAAAATAAAATAAAACTGGCAGCACGGTGGTGTAGTGGTTAGCACTGTCGCCTTGCACCTCCAGGGTCCGGGTTCGATTCCCGTCTCTGTGTGCATGGAGTTTGCATGTTCTCCCTGTGCTTTGGTGGGTTTCCTCCGGGTACTCCGGTTTCCTCCGATAATCCAAAGACCTGCAGATTAGGTTATTTGGCGTTCCCAAATTGGCCATAGTGTGATTGCGGAAATTCCGGTCCTGAACTATCGAGTGACTGCAGTCACAAGTCTTCAGAAAACAGCTGTCTGCATCAGCCGAGTCCAGGACCGTCTCCATGGTCACGTGGACCCGCCCCCAAGTCACCACACCCATCCCATACAGGAGTATTTCAGCAGTTTCAGCTTCAGTATAAAGGTGGTTCAGAGCAGGAACTATCCTAAAAAAAGAAAGAATTATGTGACTCAGGGGTCAGACACTTTAAATAGGGTAGTTCTGTGACAGTAGGTAGAGGACCTGCACTATGGTGGTGTGCAAATATATTGAATTGAACTTTAGGGCCACTTTAAAGGTCCCGTATTTTACTATTTCTTTAACAAGCTAACATAGGTCTCAGCTCTCCACCAAACTGTGTGTGTGTGTTAATACACCAGCTGAAATACACCTCGGATAATGCATTTTTTTTTTGTTTTGTTTTATACCTCAGACTCGCTTTATGTCACTCCACCTCCAAATGCACCATTTTGATGTCTATGTAAATGAGCTATTCTTGAGCCACGCCCCTTGGGAGACCATCAGCGTTAAGGAGGAATCCAGGGGATTCAGGGGATATCTTCTTGCATGAGGTCACAATAGGGGGAAAATCTGTTTCTTTACATTCTTTGATGCATCTGAATGTCTAAAAATGATTATTATTATTTTTTAAAAGAATTTTGCATAATAGTTTCCTTGTAAAAGGTATTTATTGCATGGTTTGTACCCTTGCAGTTAATTTTTTTTCAGTCTCTCTTGTCGAATTGGTATGTCAAGTCGCTGTAGAATTCAACAGAAGCTTCCCAAACACTCCAAGTGAGCACCATGTTATTAATCTCTGATGCAGCGCGAGCTGTTGGTGATATGAGTAGCGGTGCGAGGAAATGAAACGAATCTCACAGGAAACCCGCAGACGCCAGTGTCAGCTCCGAGACGCAGCTATTGCCTTCTGAAGTGGCCGTCTTTCTTTCATTTAAAGAGTCACATCATGCATCTTTCCTTGGGAGATTCGTAGCTTCTCGGTTTCAGTTTGGCTCGACGTGTTCCTGGATTACCTGATGCATCCTCGAATGCGACAGATGCGTATCCGTCTTATTTCCTCCTTCTACAACAGAGTAATTACTCTGTCACATTTCATCCAGACGTACATCACGGCCATGAGTTGTAAAAGGAAGGCAGGGGTATTGTCATAGGGAAAAAATGGCATGTTTTATTCAAGAGCTGGAAAAAAAATTGTGAAAGGGAAGAAATTTACAGTAGGAGCAATTAAACAACCTCGGCATTTATTTGGGGCCATCCAAAAACCAAAATTCACAAGATTGACACTAGAGTTTTTATGTTCTTCCCATGCTTAGTGTGTTCCCTCCAGGTCGTCCTGTTTCCTCCTCTTGTGATTGTGCCCTGCAATGGATTGGAACCCCATCTAGCTTGTACCCTACATTCTGCCCTACAAGTTCCCTGGGATAGGCTCCAGGCCCCCTGCAACAGGATAAACAGTACATTGATATTCAGAAATCATAAAACCAGAAAGTTCCAAACTTTCCAAAACCAGGAAGTAGAACAACAACAACAATTTGTTGCAAATTAGAGACTAAGGCATGAAAACGTATGAGAAATATACAAGGTGAACGACAGGACATCTAAATATTTATGAACCAAAACAACTGCACACAGCCATAACAAAGACACACAACACAAACTCAAAACCAAACAGCAGTCTTCATGCTAGGAAATGCATCATGTGTTACAAATGAGGAATTAATTTGTTGCTATAAGATGCATAAGTTACTAATCAGTAGGAAGATGTTTCCAGTATCAACAGTAAGTGTTCAACAGTTTGAGGATTTGAACTCTGAGCCTATTGTGTACAGAAACGGCTAAGCTATCTCTTTCTGCATTTATGTCGTCTTCCTCAAATGGACCTTTTCAGTGGCTGGCTAATGAGATCCCAGCGATCACCTGGAGAAGAAGCTGCTCCTGTTTGAGATTGTAAGATTGTGCGGAGTTGCCAAGTCAGGAAAATTTCAATTCAGCCTTAAGGAGAGCCGCGAGCCAGCTCCCACTGGCTCCCTCTAGCAGCCCAGATCTGATTTAAAGCCCTGATGCTTGATTAGAAAGACAAAAAAAGGACCCGAGGACATTCATCAAGCCATCGCACTCTCTTCAATCCCCAAGCCAGGCGCGACTCAAACAGTCATTCCTCAATGCACAAGACAGGTAAGACTCTTCTCTGTCCCGGTACCCAGGTGGTAAAATAAAATTCCCCAGGCTGTCGGAAGAGCCGAGTCACTCCCTGTCTTTAAACAGAGACCGAAGGTCTGCACAGGATCTGCATTTGCTTACTGTCTTACTCTATGAGGAGAACATTGCTAACGGGTACTGTTCATCAGCGCTCCTTACAAGCACCTCTCACAACGTCAAGACTGCTTGCTGAACTCACCATGTGTCTCAAAGCCACCAAAGACTTCCTGGATTCACTGTTTAACTAAGATTAATGACGGCCAGATTCGCCGTGGCGTTAGATGAGGCCTGATTATCTTCAATTCCTTTTCATGTCCGTCTTTAAATCAGGTCCTTTATAACTCATGGGAACGCTTTCTGGCAGGAACACAAAGTGAAATAGTTTAAATATGCTTTGAGGTTGCCCTATTTTCTTTTTTTTTTTTGTCTTTTAGATTCAACTTGACGCCAACTTCTTAAAAGTATTGCCCTTTACAAAGCAGCATTTGCATGAAGATAGCGTCCAAAGCATAGTCGAATTTTATTATTATGTTTTTTTAAAGCAAATTGTTTTATCAAAGACTACAGTAGTGGACACACTTGTAAGACACTCTGGTGTGCGAGCCTATGAAAAGTTTTGTTTGCTTTTGCATCTTACTGATTTTGGTTGAGGGTGGCTTAAGCGGATTAGCACTGTGGCCTTGTACCTCCGGGGTTGTGGGTTCCATTCGTGGCTCCGGGTCTGTGTGCGCACCGTTTGCATGTTCTCTCCCTGTGCTTGGTGGGTTTCCTCCTGGTACTCAGGAAACCAGAGTCCAAAGATTAGGCTAATTGGCCTTCCCTGGAACTCTGAGAACAACAGAGCTGAGCACCAAGCTGGGGGTGGGCTCTTCTTATATGAGGTCATTGAGACTTAAGATTCAACTTGGGATTTGAACCGATGACTTTCCCATCAGTAGGCCAAATCCTGGAAGAACTACCTCTCTATCATCTCACCATCTTTCCTCCATTGGTTACTATTTACTTGACAATTCCTCTTCTCCTGTGGCTCTCCACTTAGTTATACGTCCATAAGCAGTTTATTTCCTAAATCTCAGCCTTGCTTGAAAAGATTCTCCCACCTACAGTACGTAGATTCTGGAGATTTGTACCTCGGGCTTTTCTGTGCTCATCCCTGGACTCTCGTTTACAGAATGTATTAATTTTCAAAATCCTTTCAACACTCCTATTCATCTTACTCCTTGAATCCCGCCATCCCATCCGTCGCCTGGAAAATGATGGGTTCCCGTTTGCATCTTGTTCCTCTCAAGGTTCTTCTTCACGGGGCTGTTGTCTTTGCCTGATTCTATGGAATAAGTGCTTTAGCTGAAATGAGGTGGAGGAAGTTAAGCTAAATCCCAGATGCTCATGTTAAACCCCTCTGGCTCCGGCAACAAGTCCAATATGTATGTAAATGAGAGCTAATCAGTGTTACATGTGTTGAGACTCTCAAATGTGTTAATAGTGTCATTACAGTCTTACCCCACTCTCTTTAATTGCTCTCCCCCTCTCTACGCTATTGCTCTGTATTTCTATCTCTATCTTCCATTTCCCTTGTGAGATCTCACTTTATCTCGTCTCTCCTGCGACCACACTCAAGCTTTCTTTTCCTCCTTTTCTGTCTGTTTTTTTTTCTCTGAACTAGAACAGGTGGAGTATTAATTATGTATTAAAATATACAGAAGCCTAGCCATGATCCACTTCACAGCACACCTTCTCTTGCAATGGACTCCAGCGCTGCCACTCCAGCCATCTCTCTCTCTCTCTATCATAAACCCTCCTTCCCTTTTTCCATCCACGCTCTGTCTCTCTTTTGCACTTATTCTCTGCCAGTCCATGGCTCTCAGAAGTTCAGGGCTGAAGAACTCTATTTCCATACCGGGCACGTCTCTGAGAGTGAAAGGAGCTTTTGTTTCTTGGGCACACTTCCTCCAACAAAGCTCAGCCACCGGAAAGAGAAAAACACTCAAGTAAATGTCCTCAGGTCTTTTATATGTGTGCAAAAGCTCCCAGTTGGGCACTTTTGTGTCCTTTATGAAAGATAAAGATTAAGACAAAGTTTTTTTTCCCCACTTTTGTCACATTAAGAGCATAATAGCTCAAGAATAAATGCATAATTTATGTATTTGAAAGTGGTCTACATTGGTTAAAGAGTTTAGCTTAACTTAGAATGGCTCAAAGTGCCATCGTTCTCCATGGCATACATTCAACAAGATGCTGGGAACATTCCTAAGAGATTATTTTGTTCCCTATCGACATGACGGCATCATGAAGTTGGTCCAGATGAATTATGTGAATCTATCGCTCCGCCACAACCCAAAGGTGGTGATCTGTGATAAGGTGACCCTGGAGACTATGGAGGCCGTTTCAGTATCGTGAACTCATTCAAGAAATCAGTTCGAGATGATTTTACCTTTGTGACATGGTGCGTTATCCTGTGCTCAAAAGGGGATCGACACGGTCAGGAACAATACTCATGTAGGCCGTGGCATTTATAAACCATGCTCAACTGGCACTAAGAGGCCATACACACATACTGTACGTACATTCACACACCATACGTTTCTTCAAAATTACAGGGATTAAAAATGCACAGGATATTACAGGTCCATGAAATAAATTGCAGGGTATAAAAATGCTGTCCATTGTTATGAAAGATTTAAAAAAGTGCTTCTGAGTGTGCAGCAACAAAAAAGGAGAACTTTTGTCCAAAATTTTTAAAAGGCTTAATTTTAGCATCAATTGATTGACTTCTCTGCACTAACTGCTTCAGTCTGTTCTTGAATGCTGCAGATGCAGGGTCTTGTAAGGCATGAGGCAGGAACGCTGTCTGTACCTACTGATTGCAATCACTTCCTCAATGAGAGACACTCTAGGTCAGGGATCAACTCCAGTCTTGGAGGACCAGCGTCCAGCTCAGTTTGTAATTCACCAACATCTAAACACCCCCACCAACTCTGGCAATTAACAGATTAGTTGAATCAGCTGTGTTTGAGCAGAAGAATCACCAGACTGTGTTGGTCACCAGTCAACCATCTACTGTAGGTTTCACTTCTACTCCAAGAAGTCTTGACTTTATACCTTTTGGCAGTTCAAAACCATTCGCTTTTTTGTGGTGTTTATAATCATGGATAGTTTTCATTGTCTCTGTATTTGGAATGCTCTTGTGGATTAGTTTCTTGTGTTTTTTGTAGTTTTGACCAGGAAACTTTTATCATTTATCACAGCACACATTTGACAGGACTTTATTTGTTTATGTGTAGGTTACGCAATATTAATTCATTCTTTCATACATTTTTTTCCTTTTGTTTTTTTTGTTTTTCCTGGCAGGGGTCACAGTAAGAACTGTCTAAAAATGTCAGCCAAGATTTTCCTGTATAATCAAATAAAATGACCTGTTTTGGTGCTTGGTATTTGGCAAGGGCAAGAATCTAGGGGATGAAGAGTGTGTTTCTGGTAGTTTGGGTCTTTGACGAGCATTCTTTTGTTGTGGCTTGCAGTTGAAATGGTTTATGGTGTCTAACTCTAAAGCTTTAGGTCCCAACAGTGGTATCTGGCTAAATTTAAACTCACAACCTTCTCCTTCATGGCACAAAGCTTTAACCAGCTTCATCCACCGTCACCATGGATCCTTTTGTCAGAACACTACTTGTTCTGCTCCATGCTTTTCCCAGATGGCCTTGGTTCTCTTCTTGTCAAGCTCACACATAATCCTAAATTCCATTTACACCATGCTTTTATCAGGACCTGCACATGTCCACCCCTAAGGGCCTCCTTGAGGAGCATGGCGTGCTCTTGGGGACAAGCCTTTTTTTTTTTTTTTTCCCTCTGAGTGTCCCACTCAGCTTACTGGAAGAGGCTTTCAGGGCAGGGCTTTGAAAGGATCCAGGCCTTCTTCAATCACTTCCATGGTCTACAAATAGAAGCAGAGACTTTAACCTTCACGTTACCTCCACTGGTGATTAGGAGAAAGATGGGTGGTGTTCTCCACGTGGCCTGTCATTTAAAAATATATATTTTTTTCCTTTTTTCTTTCTGTGCGCGCTATTATCTGTAAACCAAGCTCATAATCACAGAAAGTTGTTTTCCTTTACTTATGGACCTCTTTACCGAGTAAACGGAACGCGAAATCTCTCACTCTCTGGAAAGCATTGATCCACTAGCAATGGAATAAATGAGTACAGGGAAATAGAGAGAGAAAATGAAATGGGGGGAAATTGAGTACAGACAATGAATAGGACTCTCAGCAAAGTAATCCTTTAATTAAATTAGCCAGAGAACAACAAAGATGCCTCTGTTTTGTTGTTGATTTTCAACCCCCGGTTACTTTCTAGGGCCGTTTTTTTGTTCCGTTCTTTAGAGTACTAGCAGATTTCCGAGGTTGCTAGGTAACAAGGATGGGTTTATTTGCCAGTGCCTGGGGTTCTGGGGTAGCTGGCAGGCTGCAGTAGATGGGGCATTTGGCAAGAATTTACAAAAATGTGATATATTTGTTGAGCTCTGCTTGGTGTGCACCGGTTAATCTTCTTTGCGGCAGTATTTGGTGGCACAGGTGGGTATGTGAAGTATTTTTTGGATTTATTATTTTTATTTTTTAATTGTAAGCAAACAAACATGATTTTAGGTCAACTATAGTTGAGAATTAGGTCATGTGGAATCTGGGTCAAAAATGGCTATAATGCAGCCACTGCTGTACTGTACTGTATTTCATTAAATATTTTGCTAGTACACACTTCCCTTGTCCAACAAGACACAGTTTAACTACACAAATATATCAACATACCAAATGACCAAACAATATAGCACCGACAAACACCAGCGTTCTTTATCTAAATACTACAAAGACAACAATTTTTCCAGTAGACACACACATCTACCATAGAAACATTATAATTGCTCTTAAAAAACAGCAAACACAAACGGCATTCTCCATCAAACACCAAAATCTCCATCACACATCTACACACTCCAACTTCTGCCATTCTACTTACACAGATTATGATCATGTAACATGAAACGCTAATCCTCACCAACAGAGAACAATCTGGATCAACATACTTTATCCCAAACCTATACAGTATGCTCCAACACCTTCCAGAATGCTGATGGTGAGAATTCAACATTCTTGGGACAAAAAAAAAAAAAAGTAAATCCGAGTGATAAATTTTAGACTCTAAACACTACACACGGGTCCGGGACACCATTCTGTACAGCGCTTGATGGATTGGTGTTTGTTGCATTTGTTTTTCTGATTCTAATGCAGAAAAAGTACCACATTCATACTGTATTTAGCAGACGTCCTTATCCAGAGCGAGTAACATATTTTTTTAACCTCATTATACATCTGAGCAGTCGAGGGTTAATGGCCTTGCTCAAGGGCCCAACAACTTGGACCACAACTTGGTGGTCATGGTGGATTTGAACCTGGGACCTTCCGAACCCTAGTCCAATGCCTTAACTACTGAGCCAGTACAAGCCACAAGTTTGGATTTTTTTTCTATGTTCGCGAATAATGCTGGATTATTATTATTTTTTTTTTTTTTTAAACTATGAAATGACACATATGACATTAGGTAATTATGTAACAACAACAAAAGCAACAGTCAATTATTACTGTAAGAGATGAAAGTCAGCTGTTTTTTGAGCTCCATGATGAAACTGTCTCTCATGAAGACCTTCCCAGGAAAGCAAGACCAGAACTGAGCTCTGCTGCAAAGGAGAAGTTCATTTAGAGTCACCAGCCTCAGAAATCACCAATTAACAACCAGCACCTCAGATTAGAGCCGTTATGAAGCTTTACAGAGCAGCTTTACAGTAGCAGATATACATCTCAATATCAACTGTTCAGAGGAGATTATTGTGTGTTTTGGCTAAACGCCATCAGTATAAAATAATAAATAAAAATAAGGAAAGGCCATGGAGTTAGAAGGTTTGTCCAAAATTTGATTGGTCGTATATTGGACAGGATGCCAATCCATAACCGGGCACATACTGTGTGTACTGTACACACAATTAGACTAATCTATATTGTTTTTGGGAGGAAACCGGAGAACCCACCAAGCACAGGGAGAAGATGCAAACTCCACACCCACAGACCCTGAGGAGGGAACCGAACCCGGACCCTGGAAGTGCTAACCACTACCGCCGTGCTGCCTGTGTGTGTTCCTGTGTTGCTATAATTACAGTTGCCATTTGCTGGCATAAATGAAAGCACAACAGTTAAAGAAAGTGTGTGTGTGTGTAAGTGTGTGTGTGTCCACGGCTTTGGGCGAGAGTGGTGGAGGATGACGGCACCATGACGGGCTTTGACACTCTACATAATACACAGAGCTGATACACACTCCTTCTGACAGCTGTCACTGAGAGGAGGAACGCCTCAACCGGCACACACATGCACACTCGCACTCGCTTCTGCTTCCTCTTGTAGTATTCAGCACACTGTGTTCCCCTCCACGTTCTAAAGCCATTCCTTTGGGCTTACACTACACACTTAAAAAGACAGCAAACTCATGAGGAAATAAAGCTATCGCCACCCTCTCCCGTCCCAACACTTCCCTTGGCACAATATCTAATAATGGAATAACATCCAGATAGCATCACTGTCTTAAAAAGATACATTTCAGGTCATACAAATTCCACTAGTTTCCATTTTCTGCCACTATTCTCCATCCATTCATCCACCCGTTATCTATAACACTAATTCTGTGTATGGTTATGGGGTAGAGCTGAAGCTTATCCCAGGGCATACGCCAGGGTACACACAAACACACACTAACATACCCATCTCACAGTATGGGCTACAGGGGAACCTTGGATTACGAGCATAAATTCTTCCGAGAAATGGGCTTGTGTTCCAAAACACTCGTAAACCAAATCAAATTTTCTCATAAGAAATAACGAAAACTCAAATTATTCGTTCCACAGCCCCAAAAAATAAATACATAAAAATAATTAATACAATATATAAAGTAAAAATAAAACAAATTAACCTGTACTTTACCTTAAAAAAAAAGTAAAAATAAATCCCGACAGATAAGTGTTTCCGTTTGTGTGTGTATGTGTGTGTGTGTGTGTGCAAGTTTCACAACAAGCACGCACACAACGGAAACACTGATTTAACAGGGGGAAAAAAAGGAAATCTCTCTAATGAGACTCGCATGAGCGCATACTAACAGAATCACTGCTGTAAAGTAAAAACAAAAAAACAAACAAACGAACCAGCGCTTTCCCTTTGAAAAGAATCACGACAGAGCAGAGTTTTCTGTGTAAGGCAGAGAGTGTCTGCGTGTCTGTGTGTGTGAAGCCGGGTAGGAGGGTGTAAAGGCTAGAGAGTGTGTGTGTCGGTGTCAAATTACGCGTGGGCACACACTTAGGAGACACGCTGAAACAGAGAGGAAGGTGTGGATTATACCAATAAGAGACAAACACTAAGACCCAGCAGGGGAGACGATTACCCACAATTCCGCAGCTCAAGAGCGAGAAAAATCATTGACTCAGTTGTGATCATGCGTGAAACATGACACTCGGAACTCGTAAACCAATACTTGCTCGGTTTTCAAGTCAAAATTTATTAAAAATTAATTCATTAAAAAATGTTACTCGCAATCCGAGGTTCCACTGTATTTGGAAACACATCAGCCTCCACTGCATGCTTTTGGACTGTGGGAGGAAACTAGATTACCTAGAGGAAACCTACAAGCACAGGAAGAGCATGTAAACTCCCTACGGTGGAGGAGCGAGACCACCATACTATTTCTGTGATGGTTCGATGGTTCTTCCAACTAAAAGTTAATTTTTTTTATTAATAAAATATATACAGTATAAAGACAAAAATCTTAGGTTACCCATTAAACACTGAAATGCATAAACATGGACACAGCCAAAGGATGATGGTAAACACTCAACGTTATGCTCCCACCACTGGGCTTCACTGAGATGGGTTGGCAGGGTGGTAAGAAGAGCTGGTTGTCTGCCAAATACAGAGCTTCGTGCCAAGGCCAAAAATCAGATCAGAGCACTTTCGAGTCTTTTGGCAAACGTCAAACAGAATTTCATATGTCTTGGCATTTTTTTTTTTTTTTGTGCAGATCTGTAACGTTACCAAGCTTTAGTTCCCTTGCGATCAGCTTCAAGTTTAATTAATCTACACGGTCACTGACAGACAGCCTCCTCTCTGCAGTGTTGCCCTTGTGCCACATTTTCTTTGCGATTTTTTTTAATGCAATGAATGGCTTTAATGATGCTCTGCAGGACATTTGGCTTTAAGTGTAATTTCCCTGGCGTTTTATCCTGTACTTGTTCTCAGATTTCCTTTGTATCCATGATGCCATTTGATTAGGTATGCTCTTTAATGCAATCTGGATTCCTGCAGGGTCAGGTGTATTTACGGCATTGAGATCACATGACACTCGATAAGACGCACAGTTGAACATGATTTAACTGAATGCTTTCTGAAGACAGCTGATTACAGAAAAAAAATCTAATTCAGGGCAGCAACAATGAGTGACGCCGTATGCAATGCAAGCTTTTTTTTATCGTTATTAGCAAGAAATTTCACAATCTTATGCTTTTACGCACTTGTACATTAAGCAAGGGATAGGCGGCATGGTGGAGTAACGGTTGGCACTGTTGCCTTGAACCTGTGCACATGGAATTTGCATGTTCTCCACATGCTTGAGGGTTTCCTCCGGGTTTTCCAGTTTCCTTTCAAAGACATGCAGATTAGGCTTATTGGCGTTCCCAAGTTGGCCATAGTGTGTGAATATTGACCAGTGGTCCTTCCATGGGAATAAACACAATGGTCACCACTGGCCCCAACAGTTCCTAGTTGGACTACAGAGGTTCCTAGATGGTTGGATGGATGAAAGCAACGGCTCCCCATTGGTCTGACCTGTTCATAAACTTCCTGAAGTTTTTCATGCTGATCTGCTTTTCTGCTCAACATGGCTGTAAAGAGTAATGCTAAGAGTAACTATTCACCTAGCACCAATCCGACACCTTTCCTCTCTGACCTTTCTAACCAACAAGGTGTTTTCATGAACAGAACGTCAGTCACTCAGTGTTATTCTGTTTTTTTGCACCCCCATTTTGTGTAAACTCTAGAGACTGCTGTGTGAAAATCTTTATGTTTTGTTCTTAAGTTCTGTTCTAGTTTAAAAATGATAATAATTCCGAAATGTGCTTAAATAGCTTTCTTTTCTTTTCTTTCTTTCCCTCTCCAGTCCATCCGGGAGGTGACGGGTTACGTGCTGGTGGCTCTGAATCAGTTCGATTATCTGCCCCTTGAGAACCTGCGCATCATTCGAGGTACGCGGCTCTACGAGGACCGCTACGCCCTCGCCATCTTCCTCAACTACCGCAAAGACGGGCATTTCGGACTGCGCGAACTCGGCCTCAAGAACCTCACAGGTACTGTACGGCCTTCGGGGAATGCATTTTAAATCAGGGGTTTGTGATTCGCTTGTGATCGTGAATCTTTAAATATTAAACTAAGGAAATGAAATCACGGCTTCTGCTGGAAAGTTGGCATTTCGGGCTTCTTTCCTGTCTGTTTGCCGGACGCTTTCGGTCTTTCGGATTGCTTGTGGAGCAAATAAGTCTTTGAATGAGGTGAAGGCGCATGAATATGTATTTGATATGTGATTGATTTGTTTTCTCATTCCCATGCTGGAGTTTCAGGAAGGGCGGGTGTGCGTGGTTCGCTGTGTGTTTGTGTGTGTGTGGAAAAAAAAAAAAAACAGCCCGCTGAGCTCAGCTGAATAATTGCGTTTAGAATTAGAGCTGTAAAATCCGGGGGGGTTTGTCTAAAGCGAAAATGGCAGAAGCTTGTTTAGAGCTATGAGTCAAGGTCAAACCCGGGAGTATGTCTGACATTGCCTTTGAAAGAAGGCGCACGTTTCTGGGTTACGCTGTTAGCCAGAGGTATTAAAACAGTTTAATTAGATCCCGCATTCCACGTCTGCATTTATTTGGAATTTGGCCCGTGGCTGGCGCTCACTCGTCATTTTCTCCAACAAATCACATAATTGGCCGGACGTGATCCACCATCAATAGGGTCGCGCTCGGGCGTGCTGTTAAAATGTTTCCCCGTGCCGCAGGGCTTTCCATAACCAAACGCGCGAGAATTTGATCGATTCTGAAATGAAATCTTATGTTCCGAGGCAGTTTTGCGAAACCAAAGGTTTTTCTTAGTGTAGCATTATTGTGCAGAAAATATCCATCGCCAAATGTACTGCAGAAAATGAGAAGGGATTATGAGTACAATCATGCCTGGTTCTGCATGTGTGTGTGTGCGTGTGTGTGTGTGTATTGCCATAAGTACAAAGGACAAACAGTAATAAAGCTCTGTAAAGTGAGCCATGCAACTTCACAGGGAAGGAAATATCCCTGAACCTGCCAGAGGCCAGGCCTGCTATAAACTGTGTGTGTGTGTGTGTGTGTGTGTGTGTGTGTGTGTTTTGTCACATGTATCCAGGCATTTAAAAGGTACAGTAGGGACCATAAATGAAAATATTTAGGTAGAAAAATCTCTGGAGTTCATATAACTACATGTCTCTCAAAAGTCTCCATACGTAAAGGAATTAAACACTTTATACCAAAAAGGAATTTTATTATTTTTTAAAACCACTTCGACATGATTTTATTTGTGTATCTTTACTACTTTGCACTACTTCTAATTATTGTATAAGTTTGACATCAGTGTCTCTCAGGATGAACCCTAATGTGGGATGAATGTTGTAATAAAGTTGTAACGATGTTGCGATGACTTTCACTATGTTTTTCTTTTTGAAGTTGGAATGCCTTTCGGAAGATAAAATGCTGTTGAGATAACACTGAATGAACGACCCGAACACAATGTTGCGAATCCAACCTCAAAACGATGCCGTTGTAACCTTTTATCCAGAGCATTTTTGTTTCATGTATTCATTTACTCATTCAACATTTGTTCGCTCAGCATCAGATCACGTCTCTGGTCCCTTAAGTTCCTACTTTAACAGGGTTTAATATTCACTGATCGGAGATCAGGACGGACACAACAGCTTCCCACACACAGTGTGTGTATCTCTTGTCACGCATCACTTGTTATGTCAAGCATATAATGTTATGTCTGCGTTTCATTTTCTTTTGGGAATATTATCGTGAGGGGTGTCTTACCTTCCAAAATACTCTACTTTAATATGGCTGTCGCCTCCAGGGTCACTCCAGGGTTACTCCAGAGTTAAGGTTCGATTCCCCCCTTGGGTCTGGATGCATGGAGTTTGCATGTGTTTGGTGGGTTTTCTCCAGGTACTCCGGTTTCTTCTCAAAGTCTAAAGACATGCAGATTAGGCTAATTGGCATTCACAACTTGCCCGTAGTGTGTGTGTGTGTGTGTGTGTGTGTGTGTGTGTGTGTGTGTGTGTGTTTTGTCACATGTATCCAGGCATTTAAAAGGNATAAAAGATGAAATGAAAATGAATATTTATTAGTTAATCTTAATTTTAATTATTTTTTTAATTCAATATAAGTGATAAAAGTCACTAACTTGTGTGTGTGTGTGTGTGTGTGTGTGTGTGTGTGTGTGTGTGTGTGTGTGTGTGTGTGGTCATGTGCCCAATATTTCCTGGTATAGGCTCCAGGCTTCCTGTGACCCTGTTTAGGATGAGTAATATAAAAGATGAAATGAAAATGAATATTTATTAGTTAATCTTAATTTTAATTATTTTTTTAATTCAATATAAGTGATAAAAGTCACTAACTTGTTACACAGATGATACACAACATTAAACGAATATAAATATAAATTAATAAACATTAAAATGTGTTTTTTTTTCTTTTACTATTTTGGAAATAAAATAATATAATAAAATGATCAAAAAAATTGTTGATATCTACAAGTAGGTGGCTACGCCAAATACACACCACACTGAAGTTTACAGCAGATTTTTTTTTCTTTAACTGTCGATGTTTGTCACACGTTCATTTCAAAGTAATCACAAATGTATTTGTACAAACCAATAAAGTATGATATTGAGTTTCATGTAAATTAAAAGTGCAAGGCTTTAAACCAGATGCAGAGGTCATAATAATGGCCAGTTTAATCAGCCTACAGGTTCAGGTTAGTTGCTTTACATTTCATCCATCTAATGAGCTGGTGATGAAGAAAACGTGATGCAAACTACAGTACAGTCGTCGAAAGTGTACAGTACACCGTCCAGTGGACATGGATAAAGAGCTAACGTGGAATCGGACTCTAGTTACAATGAAAGTGGTACTTTGAAAATGATGCCCATTATGGTGCCTTAAGTGGTTAGCACTATCAACTTAGCATTTACTCCCAGCCTATTGGCCTTGCCTACGTTTACTGTATATTCACCTCATTTGGCTTATTTAATCTAAAGCAGTTTACAGTTGAGATGGAGTGCAACCAAGCAGTTGAGGCTTGTGTGCCTTGTTCAAGGTAACAGTGCTGGGATTTGAACTCCAAGATTTAACCCCATAGTCGCCACTTCGTCCTTTAATTATGGATTTTTTTTTTGTGACACATTATTCTCTTAAAACATTAAAGAAAGAGCTTTGGTGTCAGCTGTGGGGATCAAGCTTTAGCATCAGTTTTCCCATCTGTTTTTCAGTGGAAATTAGCTACATGTGCTAATTTCTTCAGAACCGACATCAAGTAACTTCTGTTAGTCCATAGTAGTGCACTCAAAACAAACCTTTGATGTCAGCGGTTCTTAATGCTCGAGTGTACAAACTGTAAAAGGAAGTAAGCGTTCAATCCAGCAGTTATGTTGACGTAAAGTTCTATAAAGTAGAATCCACATCATGCATTCCTACCTTCAGCAAATAAGACTGTGCCCTCATGGACAGTCTTGGTGACTCTTCTCTAAAGAATGTAGCTAAACTGTTTGTTATTTGTTTGTTACAGTATTTGTTCATCCATGCATCCACTGATCCATCCACTTTCTACCTCTTATCCATGTCCTAGTCACATGGGCAGCAGGGGGCAACAGAGCTGCCCAGACATCCCTCTCTTTCGCTTGCCACCTCCTCCACTTCATGCATGGGGATACCGAGGAACTCCCAGGCCAGACAAGAGATATGATCTCCCCATCTAGTCGCGGGTTTGCCCTGGGGCCTTCTGTCTGTCGGACATACCTGAAAACTCTCCCTAGGAAGCCAAGTCCGTCCAAGAGGCGTGCTCATCGCATACCCAAACCACCTCAGCTGGCTTCTTTCATGTGAAGGAGCAGCGGCTTTAGTTTGAGCTGTCTGAGCTCCTCACCTTACACCTTAGCCTTGCCTTTTGTTGCTTCTTTGAAGACACAAAACAGTCACTAAGGCGTCTCAGAAGTCACTAAATTTAGTGAGAACGTCATCAAGTTGAGAACAATTTTCAGGGTCATTAAGGTTGCACTTTGACTAACTCTCCAAACTAACAGGTTCTTGGCCAAAAAAACTGCACGAAGTTCACGACAAAATGATGCCAAGATATAGTGGTTGTGTTGATGACATCCCAAGTCACTTAAATGGATTAGTTGAATGTTTATCAGCAGACTGTGGGGGAAAAAGTCAGTCAAAAGCAGAGTTGGCTGGAGTTTGGGCAGTGGGTGGGATTCAAACCCGGGCGTCCACATGGCAGTCGAGAAACCTACCACTGAGCATACTCGGTACTCAGTCCACATTACATAACCACAATGGTGTTATATTTGAAGCAGGGGTCACGCCACCTTCTGATTATTATGCAACACTTGTTTGAATCCTGGTCAGGGGTTAAGGCATTGGACTACATCTACATCTAGGCATTTGGCAGACGCCCTTATCCAGAGCGACTTACATTTTTATCTCATTACATCTGAGCAATTGAGGGTTAAGGACTGTGAGGTTTGAACATGGGATCTTCTGAACCGTAGTCCAATGCCTTAACCACTGAGCTACCCCTGCCCCACTAAGTTGTCCCTGTTAGGCCTTTGAGCAAGGCTGTATAATGAGATTTAGAAAAAATGCAAGTTGCTCTGGCTGGATAAGGGTGTTTGCAAAATACCAAAATGTAAATTCAGATCCAGAGAGAATGAATTTCTGCTAGTACAAGACCTGTATTTTACAACGTAAGTAAATTTAAAGATGAGTACTTTTGTACTTTTACTTGAGTACAACAGTAAATGGAGGACTTTTACTTTTACTTGAGTAATATTTGCTCTAGGGAATCTTATCTTCAAGTACGTACAGGATTTACAGTATGTACTTTGGTCAGAAGGCTACTTCTTGGCCATGTAACACCCTCCAGATGTTTCGGGTGAGGTATTAGAAACAAATCAGGCCCTTTCCAAACAACAGGTCTGGTTGAAGTAAACTTTTAGGAACAATAGCAGCGAGCAGTTTTCCACCATGAGACGGGACAGGTCTCTGTCTTCTCCATCACTGTCTTAGTGTTTTTTTTTTTAAAAACGCTGATTCGGACAATTCTCACATCCCGCTAGCGACTGTTTTCCGCTGCTCATTCGTGCATGCCGGGTCAGGGAGACGTAATGAAATGTCGAGGCAGGTCTAAGTTTGTTGCACTTCTGACATGAAACGCAAGCCGAGAATTATATAAAGATCTGTGTGGGAAAGGGGCTTTGAGCTTTGACTGAAGATCAAATCAGGCTGTAAAGAAACTGCTGAGCTGCACAGCCATTTTTATCCAGTGTTTTCGTTACCATGTGCTGGGTTTCTGTTTCCGACGTGATGCTTAGCCAGAGGCTCTTCTACACCTGCGCAAAAGCGTAGAATCTCCTAGTTCTTAGTGCGCTCCTTTCTCCTGGTACAGAAGCCCGTTATATTGCCCTGCTAATAAGCCATTAAGGTGCAAAAAGCCTGCCTCTGCCATTTTTTATTTGTTTTTATAATTTCTCCAGATTCATATCGAGTCATTTTGCAAACTATGGCATTATTCTTCAAGAAGTTTTTATCTATTACTGCTCTTTATTGCAATTGCAGTGGTACCCCATATTCTTTTTCAGTTCCTTTGAAAATTCACACCATCCTGACTCACCTCTACTGCTCATTCTGCACTTTTCTTCACCTCCCGAACCCTGTTATTATTCTCCACATCCATTGCTTTACTGAGACTGGAAAAGCCAGAGTTAAGTACCCAGCCTGTGAGTGTGTTTTTGCTCATTCTTCACTGAGATGCATGCTGATTGGGTCATCGAATGGTCTGGCACAACTCCGTCTTCTTCCTCATTCGGATCCAACATGGCAGCGGCAGCAGCTGGGGTTGCTTGCTAGACGTCCGCGTGAGATAGGAGAGGAAGTGCAAACACATGGTACTGTTCGGATTTACTTAGAAAATATAAAGGAGGGACGTGAGGCAAGGGCAGAGATGAGTTTCCTCTTCACTATGGAAAATGGGAATAAACTGGTAAAAACCGTATCTGAAAGATGGTTTTGTATTATAGGAAGGATCATGGAGGAGTTCATCGTGGCTGTCGATGGTGTTGGTGCTGCATCCGCTCACCTGTCAGTTGTTATGCGGTGAATAATGTTCCTTTTGTTTTTCACCATAATTTGCTTCTTCTGAGACGCATCAAGCAAGTCAGTTTCATGGTTACAACAACAAAAACAGGAAGGAAAAGAAGTTGTTGTTGTTGTTACCTTCTTCTTCTTCTTCTTCTTCTTCTTTCGGCTGCTCCCGTTAGAGGTCGCCACAGCGGACCATCGGTCTCCATCTACCAACCTCCTGCATGTCCTCCTTCAGCACATCCATAAACCTCCTCTTGGACCTTCCTCTTCTCCTCCTGCCTGGCAGCTCCATCTCTAACGTTCTCCTCCTGATACACCCCTCATCCCTCCTCTGCACATGTCCAAACCATCTTAATTTGGTCTCTCTAACTTTGTCCCCAACCTGCAATATACTCATTCCCAATCTTGTCTCTCCCAAAGCATCTTCGGTTCTGACGCCTCCATATTGCACGACATCACTGCTGGTCTCTCTCACTCCCGTCCTGTCAAAGTTCCCTTTCATTCTTGCCGACACCTTTCTGCCACAGATCACTTCTGCTGCTCGTCTCCACCTGTTCCACCCTGCCTGCACTCTCTCCTTCACTTCTCTACCATACTCCCCATTGCTTTGGATAGTTTACCCAAAATATTTAGACTTCCCCCTCAACTCTAACTTGAAACTGCACCTTTCCCTGACCCTCTCCCTCATTTTCACACATGTACTCCATCTTCTTCTTACTGACCTTCATGATACTTCTCTCCACTGCATCCCTCCACCTCAACCATCTTTTGGGATAAATTCCACCTTGTATGTTAGGATTGCTTACAAGGACCCGGTCTCGGCCGTGATTGGTTGGATGCTTTACCATGTATGAAATGCGAAGCCGATCAGCGCTCCTTCATCCACAGACCCAGAAAATGAAAAACAGGAATGTAAACAGGAACGTGCACTCATCACATGACCTATCGTTACCCCACATAGAATTTATTTATGCGACAATGTCAATTGTTAAAAGCGCTATACAAATAAAATTGAAACGTAACCTGACAACAGATAAACGATCACATGAAGCATTTACACGGCTCATATCTACCTACTGAACAAATGAGCAAAAGTTTACACCCCCCCTCCCCCCGTCATTCCGATCACACTATTCCGTCAGACGATTCCGGCTGATGTGTTTACACGACGCCATTTTACTCAGATTATTATTGGAACATTAGGCTTCGTGTACACGCACACACACCTGCTGAAGATTCCCTCCCGAAAACAAAACAAAAAAAATCACAATCAAGAATTCGAGAGCGCTCTGGTCTAATTATGAGTCAAACATCAGCTGATTTACACAAAGCAGATGAATGAGAACTTTGTACAGTAGTCGTGGCACTCACTGAGTGTGCAGGCGATTTTATTTGAATGCACACACAAATCACACACACTTCCTCTTCTCTGACAAACATCAGAAGCGTAACAGACGAAGAGAGAGAGAGAGAGAGTGAGACGAGGAGGCTTTGAATTAGAGCACGGCCCCTTATTATTATCCAAGAGTGTGTGTTTTTTCTTCTTCTTTTTCCTCTTCTTCTTTTCCCCACACGCTGAGTTTTGCCAAGTTGAAGAGACTCAGGCCGAGGCTCTGAATAATTCAAGCTCTGTGGATTGTTCCGCTTAGCCAGTCCCTCCTGTGGATGCCAGCGGGCGACAATGTAACCCGAAATGCCAGGCTGGATGGCGAGCGTCACGTCGCTGAGGACCTGAAGTGAGCGTTCCACGCAGTAATAGTGGACAATGGAGCTCTATAATGCAGAAATGAGACGGGGCTCGGGGCAGCGAGGGGGAATGTTTCAAATACCAGCCATGCCCACAGGGAAAGAGTGTGTTCGCACACACACACACACCCACACACACACACACACACACTTTCTTCTGTTCTTTTTCTCTCTCTTCTCGTGCCATTTTCTCACCCTTTCCTTTACTGTGCTCTCTTTTTCTTTTTCTTTTTTTTATTCTGTTTGTGTGTTTTGTCGAGATTCGATGCTGTTCGCTTTGGAAACTGTGCTCTCTTTCCCGTTATGTATACTGTAGCTCCCGCTGCGTCCTTGTGTACCTATGTGTGTGTGTGTGTGTGTGTGTGTGTATGTGTGTGTGTGATGTAGGAACAGGTAAATGGCAGCAGTTGGCAGAAGAAGTAACTGTCAGCTGAATGCTGAACCCACTCGCTGCCCTGACATCCTCAGGCAGTTCAGAGCTGGAACACAGCCCAGGCGCACACGCACACAAACACACACACACACACATACACACACACTTATACAACTTCCATTTTTTCTTTCAATCTCCCTTCCTCTTCTGCGTCTCTCCTTCTCTCGGTCTCGTTCTCCCACCGCCTCCACAAGACACGAGCCTCCTTCGTCCTGAACTCTTTGATCCTGCTGTCACGTTATCATGTCAATCCCTTTCATAGGCGCCCTCTGGAGACGTGTAATGTGATTGATCGCGTGTGAGCGATGGTTACAGTGATGAAAGGGTTTAACCTTTAGAGCCCTAAAGGGATCCGGGCTTCCTCTGCGCTCGGGTTTTATTGTCCAGAGCTGAAGATTTTATAGACCTTTATAGAGTGAAAACCAGATGTTGTTGTTGTTGTTGTTATTGTTGGGTTTGGATTCAGAAAATCATAATCACATTTAATGTGCACTAACGGGACAAAGCTCTTGATCTCTGTATCTGCATGATATCACGCGTTGTCCTGCTGCCATGTGATTGTCTGATTTAAACGACTGCAGGTGTGCAGGTGTTCCTATTAAAGTGGACAGTGGGTTTGGTCTACACCGTTGTCTTGTGCATTTTCAGTTCATCATTAAAAAGAAAAAAGGGCTTTAAAAAATATCAAAACATCTACAAAGTTCAATATTTCCTCGATGTTTCAAAGTATGAGGGGTGTTCAAGTCAAACCGAGACTTTTGATTGTGCAGAATAACAACAGAACACAGTTATTTATTTGTCTATATAATCCGCTGCTACACTAATGTACTTATCACAGCGTTTCACTAGAGCTTGGACACCATCAAGGTAGAAAATCTTCTCAATACACTGTGATCGGACTATCTGTCTGATTTATGTCTGAATCGCCGGCCTCCCAGGATTCCTCAAACAGGTGACTTCGAGTGAGATCAGGACTGGCAGAACGTGGCAATGACTCCCAGCCGAGTTCCTGTAATGTGCAAGTGGATCAGGTGTTCCATCACTGAATGTTCCTGGGAGCGACTGCTGTGCTGTGTGCTCCGAGCCACCCCGAGGGGATCGTCATTCACGGATGAACAGCCTCCTTTAAAAACTTTGCACCGTTCAAATAAGAGTCTCATCACTGAACTGTGCTTGAAGTCTTCTGTAAATGTCAATCGCTTTCACGCCTTCATTCACCGGAAAGTTCATCACTCGTCCCAGTTCGACTATAACGACCCGTGTGTATTAGTAATATTGGTTTAAGTTCAATATAGAACTTGCTGTAACTTATATAAAGTATATGAGCTGTAACAGTCCGGTTTCTGATTGGTCAGAAGGTGTTAATCAGTTTTCTACACTGGCCGAGAACTGCAAAACAAAATAACCAAATCACAAACAAAATAAAAATTTGAAGACAAAATAAAAAAACAAAATGACAAAATTTGAAAACAAAATAACAAAACAAAATCACAACAAAATAACAAACCTAGAAACAAAATAACAAAATCGAAAAAAAAAAATCACAAACAAAATAACAATTCCAAAAACAAAATAAATGCATCGAAAACAAATTCAAAAACAAAATAAAACCGACAACAAAATAACAAACAAAATAACAAAATCGAAAAAACAAAATAACAAAACTGAAGAAAAAAATCACAAACACAATAAACCACAAACAAAATAACAAAATCGAAAACAAAATAAAACCGAAAAAAAAATCACAAACAAAATAAACCACAAACAAAAAAAAAAATTGAAAGCAAAATAAAATAAAACCTCAAACAAAATAACAAAACTGAAAACAAAATAAAAACAAAAACAAAATCACAAACAAAATAACAAACCTACAAACAAAACAACAAACCACAAACAAAATAACAAATTCAAAAACTAAATAAAACCGACAACAAAATAACAAACAAAATAACAAAATCGAAAAAACAAAATAACAAAACTGAAGAAAAAAATCACAAACACAATAAACCACAAACAAAATAACAAATTCAAAAACAAATTTGAAAACAAAATGAAACTTAAAAAAAAATCACAAACAAAATAACAAATCAAAAACAAAAATATAAAATGAAATCAAAATTAAAAAGCAAAAAACAAAATAATTCCAAAAACAAAATACCAAAACCAGAAACGAAAAACACAAAAATCAGAAAACACAAGAACAATTCCGACAAATCCCGTGAGGCTGCGGTACTTCTTGTACATCTTATATTTTACACTATGTCACATACTGTAGTCACAGAGTCTCGTCCAAATAGCGATAAGACTTTCACTCGCAAACTATACCTACCTTTTCTGAATTGTCTGAATTGTTGTTGTGTTTTCTGATTTATTTTGTTTTCAGTTTTTGTTTTGCACTTCTTGACCACCGTAGTTTTCTCTGCACTCGAGCGGCTCATTCACTGGGGCGTCTACTGTAGGAGTGAAGCTTTACATCATCGAAGACTCGCTTTAAAAGTCTAGCGTTATTTCACAATGCAAATGGAAGGAGTCTCCAGTGTTCGCCTTGTTAGCGATGTGCTTGATCTAAAGTAGCAACTTATATTAGGTAAGAAAATGTCTATAATCATTGATTTGCTGTTTTGTTTTTTTGTTTTTTTGTTTATTACTTTTCATTTATGGAAGGAGTCTCCGGTGCCAGCGCCAGTCAGGAAACTGCTAGAACAAAGAAGTCATACAAGAGCTCATTTGTTTTGTGGATGTTAAATGTTAAATAGTTGTTCAGTGTGGAGCTGGAGCTGAGTTGAGATCAGACACGCAGGCATCAGGAGCACGGGTCTGATCCACACAGGGCGAAGTGACATGCTCGCTTACTGTGTGTGTGCGTATGTGTGTATGAGATCCATCTTAATTAGTCTTATGCTTTTTCCGACTGCAGTCTGAAGGTCTCCCTTCTGAGTGATTAAGACTGAGAGAATTAAACAGAACTGAGCCGTTCACTTGAATGTGGTTTTAGATGAATGTGAAATCTTTTAATTCCAGCGTGAGCTCAGAGCCGTTACTGATAAAAGCTCCAGCTTGGGGATGTGTCCGTGGGAAAGGCAGGACCTTTAAACTAGTGTGTCCATTTCATCATCATCATCATCATCATTGTCATGTTATTATTATTATCATTAGTAGTAGTAGTTGTTGTTTGTTTATTTGTTTATACTTATCGCTATATACACAGTTAAAATAAAATTTTATATATTATTGTATATTTCAGGGAAAAAAAACTTAAAGTAAAATAAATGTAACTTAAGAACATAATAATAATAATAGTAATAATAATAATAATTATTATTATTAATTAATACATTTATTTATTCATTTTTTTTTCCAGTTAACTGATTTTGCTAATTAGTTAATAAAATGTCTATAATTTTTTATGTTGTTCGTTTACATTTAAATATAATTAATCATTTGTTTTAATACATTTAAACACATTTAAATCTATGAGGGCGTTCAAGTCAAACTGGGACTTGAGATGTACGGTGATGAGACTCTTAGCTGCAGTAAAACATTGGAACGATGCAAACGTTCTAAAGAAGGCCGCATGTACGTGAACGTACAGTCCTGACTTCACTCCAAGCCATTTCCACATGTCCGGGTCATTAAAGGAGTTCCTGGGAGGCCGGGGTTACAGACGTGAAGCAGGCAGTCTGATCATGTCTCTGGTGCCCTGAGGAAACGTTCCGCCAGTTTGACTTGGTGTCCAAATGAATCAAAAATCCCGGTTTGAACGTACCTTGAGTGGGAAAATTATATTTAAAAATAATAATATCTGTGATTTTTATATTAAATGTTTTTCTTTTCTTTTTACTGACGTGATTGTCATTATAGTGAGATTATTTATTTACTCTTTTTTAAGGTTTAAATGAAATTAGAAAATGACTTTAAAAGTTATGATGTCACTGCGAATTAATTAGTAAAACATTTAAACTCATCATGTTCTTTTTGCTCCAGTTTTGACCCTCGACAAACAAACAGATTCTCTCGTCTCAAAGTCCATCGAACCCTAACGCCATCATCACTTTCCTCTCATTATGCAGAACAGAGGCTGATCAATTAGTGATAATGATTTAATGTCTCCACTTCAGCAGAATAACATCCCATTCTCAGGACACCTGTCCCCTCCTGCTGATATCTGTCCTCTCAGTTCCTGCATCTTTTATATCTATCCAATCTCTGATTTGTCCATCACTTCTGTCTCTCTCCCCCCCCCATCTGTTTCACTCTCCCTGTCTCTCTCCCCCTGTCTGTCTCTCCCTATCTGTCTCTCTTGCACTCCCTGTCTGTGTCTTCCACTTTCTCTCTCTCTCTGTTTCTCTCTCCCTGTCTCTCTCTCCATGTTTGTCTTTCTCTCTTTCTCTCACTCTCTCTCTTTGCCTGTCTCACTCTCTCTCCCCATCTGTGTCTTTTTCCCTCTCTCTCTCTCTCTCTCTCCCTGTCTGTATCTTTCCCTTCCTGTCATTCTACCTGCCTGTCTGTCTCTTTCTCTCTGTCTCTCGCGCTCTCTCTCCCACACACGCACACACGCACACACACACACACATACACACACACACACACACACACACACACACACA
>QMIH01000264.1:453464-474690 GCA_003987875.1 Clarias batrachus | reverse complement strand
TATATATATATGTCAAAGGTGTTTAAGACTCACTCTGTCAGACTTATGAACGAATCTGACTTACGAACGTTCTCCCAGAACGGAACTCATTGGTAAGTCCGGGTCTCGTTTGTGAGTCGTTCGTAAGTCAGATTCGTTCATAAGTCCGACAAAGTGAGTTTTAAACACCTTTGACACAGTCAAGGTCTTATACGGCGGCACGGTGGCTTAGTGGTTAGCAACACACCTCCAGGGTCGGGGTTCGATTCCCACCTCAGGGTCTGTGTGCATGGAGTTTGCGTGTTCTCCCCGTGCTTGGTGGGTTTCCTCTGGGTACGCCGGTTTCCACCCACATTCCAAAAACATGCAGGTTAGTGTGTGAATGTGCTTGTGAATGTTGACATTCCACCATGGTCATAAAAATAAATATGATGATCACCATTGGCCTCCACCGTCCCTAATTGGACTACAGAGGTTGCTAGGTGGATGAATGGTAATGACAGGATAAGGATCTCGGTTTGACCTTTCACTGTCCACTCTACGTACATCATGCTTTACATCTATGGATCTCACTTCCACAATCAACACTTATATGGGCATTGGGTTAAGGGCGGTGATGGGCCTTGAACCCTTGATCCTCAGATCAGCATCCCAGAGCCTCAAGGTATAGGCTCTGAGATGCCGGAGGTCCTACCACGGTCATAATGCAGGCATCACCACTGGCATCGGATATACAGTAATGTACATGGAAGAGGTGGGGGTTGTGTATGAGGGGGTACATTGTGCAGGGAAGGAGTCACGACTACAGTCAGCTAAAAATAAACTATTGTTTATGGTAGATTTGCCATCTAATAATCCCTCTTTCTCACAGATCAGCAAATATAACTGCTGTGCCAGTTTAGAGTGTGTGTGCTGTCGCTCAGCTTTTCATCAAAGAAAGAGCAAACGGATTTGAGCTCATATATACTGGATACACTCCTACACACTCTCAAGACTCCCATCCCTCCATCCAATTTCTTCATGGGCATGCCTGTTATGGATGATTATTCATCAGCAAGTTTTTTCCTTAGCTCCATGCTTAATTTTTATTTTTTTATTTTCATTTTTTTTTCTTTTAAATCTCACATCTCCTAGGTAACACAGTGGAGGGGAAAAAAAAACCCAGAGCTACATGACACAAAGCTTGGGGTTTGATGGATGGGAAGCGGATCTTGTGTTTTGTCTGACTGAGGCGGTAAGACTTGGCACAGGCTCTCGTATCATTCCTCATCCAGCATGCCAGGGTCACCAAGCCAACACTGCCAAACAGCTGATAGTGACTGGCACGTTAATGTGGAGGGTTTGAGAAGGGCTGCTCATGTACCAAAGACGCAGTTATAAATGAGCATTCATTATTGGGTAGGACTGTAATTATTCAATTTAGAGCTTCAGTGTTTGTAATTTATATTACTTTATATGCTGATAGACTGAAGATATAGTTTATAGCATCAGATATTTAAGTACAAACTAGAATCAGGAATATTTTTGAGGTGTTTGATTTATCATGAGAGATGCAGATCTACCTGTTGAGGCTCTGGGATGCTGATCTGAGGATCGCGGGTTCGAGCCTCATCACCGCCCTTAACCCAATGCCCATATAAGTGTTGATAGTGGAAGTGAGATCCATAGATGTAAAGCATGATGTAGAGTGGACAGTCAAAGGTCAAACCGAGATCCTGTCATTACCATTCGTCCATCTAGCAACCTCTGTAGTCCAACTAGGGACCGTGGAGGCCAATGGTGATCATCTTATTTATTCCCATTTTACGACCATGGTGGAAGCTCTGGTCAACATTCACACACACGCATTCAGCCACTACTGGCAAATTGGGAGCGCCAATTAGCCTAATCTGCATGTCTTTGGACTGTGGGAGGGAACCAGAGTACCCGGAGGAAACCCACCAAGCACGGAGAGAACACGCATGGGGAAATTCACACATGTACAGGCTCCCAAGGTGGGAATCAAACCTGCACCCTGGCGGTGCAAGGTGACTAAGTAAGCCACCGTGCTGCCATCCTGGCATATACTCTGTACTCTTGTTACCCCTGCATCACACTGAACCTCGTTCCCAATACGGTACGTCCTCAAAAAATTGTTATACCAGTAAGAACTTCTCAGAAACGCTGCATTGTCTCCCTTGACATGGAGCTACCACACTTTTTTAAACACTTTTTATTATTATTTTTTTAATCCTGGTGAGGATGCGATCAAAGCAAGATGCAGGAACAACTTAATTAGGATGCAGTTGACCAGTTCGTTGATGGACTACAAGCTTGGAGCAGATGGGAAAGATTGGATTGCGTTTTGACATTTTTGTGTCACGGTGTTCTTGCTACGTCAATGGAGTTCTCACAGCGCCCTCGGCATAGCGGCTTGTGCGATGACCATGCCACGTTGTAGAAGACAAGTTTAAGTTTATATAATGTTTGGCTTACCACGTTCGTGGCGCACATGCCGAAGGTTATCGGCGCATCTGTGTCACGTTCAGAGAATTTAGTGTTAGCATTGCAATGAAAAGCACAGAGCGCAATGACAATGGCACTTGATATGTGTCTGGTAAGAGCATGGTGTGATCTGATCTGAACCTATTGTAACTCATTTTGATCTCATTGGACCTGCATCATAAGGTTGATTAGTGACAACAAGATAGATGGATTGAGAACCTGACAGCGACACGGCCAGGAAGTACACAGTCTGATCTCCATTTTGACTTCATTCCCGCTGCGTTCTTCAATATTTTTAGGACGAACGGTCTTTGTCGCAGTGTGCCGGGAACCTCAATTGTAAAAAGAAGATATGGTTTGCTAATGTGCTGATGAATCTTGAATCTTCAAGCATGTTCGTACTGTAGTGTTAGCTGCTTGACGTTCGAGTCGATTCCAATCTCCCTACAACTAGACATTTTTTTTCAATGGAACCGGTCAGGCTACGCCAATAATCACAATCAATAATTGTAGCGGTCGCTACACACCCGGAGGATATAAACTAGGATCGAATTGTCACTTTTAAATGGAAACATAATGCCATGGATGACCATACTGGTTTATTATAAAGTGTTATGTTAGAGAGTACTGCAGTGGGAGAGAGTAGTGTGATTTAGTGCTAAATAACACCACGGCCAATACCGTATCATCACCCACAACAGTATGAATACGCACATGGCTACCCCACATATCGACGGTACACACACAGCACGTGATCTGTTCTAATGATAAAAAGCCTCTACTTCACGTGAGCTGGAATATTACTGGATAATGGTAATGGAGGCTGACAAAAAGGGAAAAGAATGGAGCTTTTGGAATGTGTGTGTGTGTGTGTGTGCACTGTTGTCAGCTAATCATTAGGCAGTCAGAGTGCGTAGCAGGGAGTTATGGGTAATTTATGCTCCTCTAGTGAATAGGTCTTACTTACTGGCTGTGTAATGTGGTGTGTGCAGTAGATTTTAGTATCAGTGTTATATTAGTGTTGGTGATCGCTCCCTCCGGGCAGGACACAATCCACCTGTTTTCTTTTACTTTACATATCTCATTTATTTAAATACTTACTATTAAAGAAAAACTGTACATCGCTCCGTGCTGATTGGATGGCTTCGTTTCTCAAAAGACATTTAAATGCTGTAAATTTGGACATTACCTTCACACCTAGCTGTACTGTATGTTTGCGGGAAATGAAAGGTTAGATTATACATTGTTACATACATACATACATACATCACCATTTTCAAAAAAGAAACTTGTGCCAGTCCCGGATACTAGTGCGGCAACTCCACATTTAGTAAGGTTCCTACGAGGTGCGTTCATCATGAAATGTCTGGTGAATGGAAGCGTTAAAGTGATTGACATTTCCGAAAGACTTTGAACAAGATACAGTGATGAGACTCAAATGTTTAGCCGCAGTAAAACATTTGAACTGTGCAAGCGTTTTTGCATGACGAGGTAGCTCAGAGCCCACCGCAGTTCTTCCCGTAAACATTCAGCGAGTGGAACGCTTGATCTTTGTCGCCGATTGTGGAAGAGACGCATCTATCTGTGGGAACTGTACAAACAACATTTATCAAAACCACTTGCTCATTACGGCAACTCGGCTGGGAGTTATTGCCACGTCCCCTGTACAGTCCTGATCTGGCTGGCTCCAAGCCATTTCCACATATTTGGTCCTTTAAAGGAGTTCCTGGGAGGCCGGGGTTTCAGATGTAAAGCAGGGTATCTGATCATGGCTCCAGCGTAGTGGTGGAGTACCTTGATGGTGTCCAAGCACTAGTGAAACACTGTGATAAGGGCATTAGTGTAGCAAGAGATTATATGGAGAAATAAAGAGAGTTTTAACTCTCATGACTGTGTTTTGTTTTTATGCAGAAAAACAAAATCAAAAGTCCTGGTTTGACTTGAAGGATCCCCATACAGTAGTACAGCATTGGACATTAGCCATCAGTGGTTTTGGCAGAGTTCTGCACTTGGAGATTTGACATTTTCATAGACTTAGTGTTACCTTTAAAAAGTTGCCTGCCATGCCTCTCCTGTTGCTATGCCTCTGGGCTTAAAAATACCCAGCACCCAAACCAGAGCTTGTGTAACAACGTGCAATGAAAAGGAACCATTAGTGACCGTAACAGTGTGTGCAATTTAAAGCATTACGAAAATGATGACAAGAGCTATGACAAGAGGGCTAAACTTAATGGACCATGCATATTTTCTTAGCATGTACAGTACAGTATATACCAATCAGATACTTCACCAGTTTCGGCCAAGTCTATTTTATAATATTAAAACCCATGACAGGTGACATGAATAACATTGATTATCTCCTTTGACTGGCACCTGTGATGGGGTGGGATACGTTAGGCAGGAAGTAGAACAGTCTGTTCCTTAAATTGATGGAGTTGGGAGCAGGAAAAAGAAAATGGCCAAGCGTAAGTATCTGAGCTATGTGAGGGTCTTCAAGCTACAGCAGGTCTTATGGGGTGTTCCCAGCATGCAGTGGGTGAGTACCTGCCAAAAAGTGGTCTGAGGAAAGACAATCAGTGAACCGGTAACAAGGTCATGGCCACCCAAGGATCACTGATGTGCATGGGGGAAAGAAGGTCCATCTGGTCAGGTCCCGCAGAAGAGTTACTGAACAAGTGAATGCTGCCTCTGATGAAAAGGTGTGAGCACACATAGTGCCCATGCTGGCCTCTGTCCGACATTGAAAGCCCCTACAATGGACATGTGTTCATCAGAATGGGACCAGGGAGCAATGGGAGAATGTGTCCTGGTCTGATGAATCATGCTTTCTTCAATGTCATGTGAATGGCCATGAGGAAGAAGGATGCACTATGGGAAGAATGTGAGCCAGCAGAGGTGGTGTGATGGCCTGGACAATGTTCTCCTGGGAAACCTTGGACCCTATCCCAGGAGACTTTGGGCACGAGGCAGGGTACACCCTGGACGGGGTTCCAGTCCATCATAGGGCACACACATACAAACACTCACACACACTACAGGCAATTTGGGAATGAATGTCTTTGGACTATATGAGGAAACCAAAGTACCCTGAGGAAAACCACCAAGCATGTGTAGGACATGCAAACTCCATGCTCGCAGATCTGTTGTGGGAATCGAACCCGGACACTGGAAATACACTGCGACAGTGCTAACCGCTAAGCCATGGTGCCGCCACAGTCGAGTCTGTTGTGTTTGTTATCATTCTGAAATGAAGAGAACATAATAGTCTATAATCTAATCCAATAAACGTAAGAGTACTGCT
Source organism: Clarias batrachus (assembly GCA_003987875.1). NCBI lineage: Eukaryota > Metazoa > Chordata > Actinopteri > Siluriformes > Clariidae > Clarias > Clarias batrachus. The sequence continues at coordinate 468,926 of QMIH01000264.1, read as the reverse complement.
CATCTTTCATTATGTTATCCATCAGGAAAATTGTTGACCGAATACTCGGTTTTCATCTCTACATAATGTGCTTTAATTTGCTCCAAACATCATCGAGTTCTCACCCTTTCAGCCAAACAAAAGGCGCACTTGACCTCACTGTGATCTTCGGTAATGATCTGTTTGACCAGTATAGTCATTTGTGATCATTGTTCTTCCCTCCGATGTACAGAGCGGAGAGCCGGTCAGGTCTAATTGGAAGCGAGCGTGTGAAAAAGTGGTCGAGAGCCAAAGAGAGAGAAAAATGTCACCCACGGGACCCGTGATTGCTGCAGTTGTTGCTTATTGAATGCAGCAATTGAGAGTTTGCCTCCTTTATTCTCTAGAATATTTACATAAAAGAAAGAAAAGAGAAAAAAAACAACAGACGGAAGGCCTTTTGACCTTTAACGCTGATTACTAGACATTAAAGCTTCACAGAAATGATGTAGAATGTACAGTCAAGCTAATTTATGGGCAAAGTACATTTCCTTGGCAGGGTGTCTAGGTGTGGGTGTGAAGACGAATGTTCCTCAAGGTTTATCACAGTCTAGAAAAATGATGTAGGGTTTAAGATGAATAAGTTTTCGGTGTCCGCTTGATGTGTGCGAATGTTTTAAGAAAGTAAGGTTTATTCATTCATTCATTCCCTTACCTTCAATAATAACTTTATCCTGATTGGTGGACGGCAGTCTATAACGGGAATACATCTTGAAAGGTCATTATTGCTATTCCATCCATCCATTCATCCAGCAACCTCTGTAGTCCATATAGGCACCGTGGAGGCCAGTGGTGACCATTGAATTTATCCCCAATTCCCTTTTTTTTTTCTTTTTTTTTTTACAGCTGTGGTAGGACCTCCGGTCAACATTCACATACTACGGGCAATTTGGGTACCTGCATGTCTTTGGACTGTGGTTTGTTGTTGTTTGCGCTGCTCCCGTCAACTTGCCACAGGTTTTATGGCAGATAACCCAACCCGTCCATTTTATCCGGGCTTGGGATCGGCACTACATCCAGGGTGGGGGTTTGGGTGTTGGCTGGGAATCGAACTCGGGCCTTCCGCATGGCAGGTGAGAAACCTACCACTGAGCCACCAATGAACTGGGTGGAAACCGGAATACCCGGAGGAAACCCACCAAACATGGTGAGAACATGCGAACTCCATGAACACACAGACCCAAGGTGGGAATCAAACCTAGACCCTGGAGGTGCAAGGCGACATTGCTAACCACTCAGCCACCATGCTATTACATACTATTGCTATTATTTGTCTGTTGTAGGCCATTCAGTCCAGTGTGCTTTTGTGCTGGGATGAAGCTGGAGAGCCCAGAAGAACAATGAGAGTCTTTGGACAGACAGACAGACAGACAGACATTAACAACAGGCTCCAGCTGGACAAACAGGTTTAGAGATCAATTGTTAGGTTCAGTGTTCCTCCCATTAATGAATAAAACTTTGTTTTGAAAAGTAAAGGAAAGGTAGTGGAAAAATCTGGCAACCTGAAAGATAGACTGACCATCATTGTGGTAGATTAGATTTCATAATCTAAAAAGAATCACACCCAGAAAATGGACTTAATCCCAGCTCTTGCATTCATAGCATTTGAACTAGTGTATACAGCCGTTTATAGTTGGGTATATACATTAAAATTGCAGTGTTTAAATGATGTTGCATTTATTAAAGGGAAAAAAAAGCACTGTCCAAACCTGCCTGGCCCATTACTCAACCTGCTATCTTTAAAAATCTCTTTACTTTCATAACTTTGTCGTTAGTTTTCGGCGTCTCAAGAACCGTGAAAGATTTGAAGAACCCCTTCTTATTGCATTTTTCCCAGTATGTGCATAACAGACCACTCAAAAGTGCGCCTGAGTGAAGGGTCTGTTGTTGAGAAGAAAAAGAAGAAGAAAAGCTTCTCCCAGCATGCAGTGCACTGTGTGTTTATACCTCGCTGGTGAATGTCAGAGAGTGTGTGCTGCAGTGTTGTTGAATGGCTTTGATCACCCACAGTGGAACATGTTCATAGATAACCTTCAGTGTCAAACTTTGTAACAATAAAATTCCGAGCTATTGCGCTTCTCTCTCGGTTATTGTTAAGCCTCAGGGCTCTTAAAGTTCACAATAATGTTTTCTCTGAATGTAACCTCATCAGACCAGCTGTTTCATCAGCCAGGCTCGATCGCTGTAGTCTTTAGCGTATTTAGAGCATCGATCTTTCGCTAAAGGTCCTTTTGCAAGAGGAATCTGCCAATGAGTAATTAACAAACTGTAGTGCACCGTCATGTTTATACTGATGTGTAAAGTTGGAGAAAATCTAGAAAAATAGATAAAAATAAAATTTTCTTTAAAGGGCCTACTGTTGGACAAATGAGGAAAAATAGGAAAAAAGGGAAAGAAATATACAGTGGAACCTCGGATTGCGAGTAACGCAGTTTGCGAGTGTTTTGCAAGACGAGCAAAGATTTTTAATACATTTTTACCTGAAAAACTTTACGAATACCGAGTATCATGTATCACGCATGCGCTTCTTGTTTTGATGCCGAGCGTCACGTGATCACAACTGAGCCAACGGTTTTTCTCTCTCTTGCGTTGCGAAATTGTGGGTAATCGTCTCCCCTGCTGGGTCTTAGTGCTCGTCTCTCACTTGTATAATCAACATCCGTGCACGTGTGTACTGTTTACTATAACACTGTGACCAAGGTTAAAGATCCGTTTCCTCTCTCTGTGTCAGCCTGCACTCTTGTTTTTACTTTATATTTTATATTAATTATTTTTATGGGTTTTTTATGGGGTGGGGGGGTTTGGGGCTGTGGGGCTGTGGAACGAATAATTTAAGTTTCCATTATTTCTTATGGGAAAATTCAATTTGGTTTATAAGTGTTTTGATATACGAGCCCACTTCTGGAACGAATTATGTTGGTAATCCAAGGTTCCATTGTAATAAACCTGAAGGGAAGGTAAAAGAAGGAAATGAAATGAGCTGAGAAAAAGGAAAATGAGAAAAAAAAGAGAAAAGGAATGGGAAAATAGAAAAGTAGGGAGAACAATGGATAGAAAAACGACAGGATGAACATTGAGGAAGAGGAAAGGGACTAAAAGGAAGGGGGAAAATGGGGCAAAACAGGAAGAAATGAGAACAGAGGAGAGGAAAGGAACTAAAAAAAGAAAGAGAAAAGAAATGGATGGAAGAACCAAAAGTAAGAAGAGAAATCAAAGGGTAAAAAGAAAAGGGGGAAATGAGGAAAGAAATAGAACAGAAGAGCATGGAAGAAGAGAAGAGAAGGGGAAAAGGGACGGAAATAAAGGGAAAGGAAAACCATAAAAGTGGGAGGGGAAAGTAAGGAAAGGGTGAAATAGTAGGATGAGACCGGACTGGAGTGATAAAGAGATGAGGTTTAATGAGTTTGACCGTTCCCGCGTCACCCTGCGTGGCGTTAGTGTGAATGTCAGCGGTCAGACTGTCCCTCAGCAGCTCACTGAGTTTCATGGACTGAGAACTAAAATGTCTTTATCAGCTGAATGACAGGATTCTGTCCATCCTCTAGAGATCAGGCAATGACACAGTAACCGTGCACAACTTAATCAAGCTTTTGTCGGAGTTTGATCGGCTCCTGATAGCCCGTGGTCAGGAACACGTCTCATCTGTTTCAGCGGCTAATCTCCTTCTGGAGCGAGAGAGAATCCCGACTCTGTAAATAATGTTAATCTGACATAAGCTCTCTACCCCTTCTTTTCCTCGGCAGAAGTACGGCTTAGCCCCCCTCCACCCTCTCCAACAGTTTTCGTAGAAATGCTAAGATAATGATGTGCCACGTCGTGTGCTGGCTCAGCCCCGAGATGTCTCATTGTTCTGGTGATTGGATGGTGAAAAACAAATTAATTTGCCTGCATACTCAGTGACCCGTGTGACACTGCATGGTGTATGTATGGTGTGTATGGGGGACAGGGAAAGCCCAAGCCATCTCTCAGAAGATGAAATATTAAATTACAAACTTGTTAGCTGTGTTATCCTGGAACGGATTTGGCATTGACGGCGAAATTTAATTACGTCCGCGCGCTCTCTCTGCTTCTCCCGTCCTAAAAAACAGAAAGATTTATGTTAGTTATAAAAGCAATATCCGTGGGATTTGTCCAGTCTCTTGAATAAACACGATAGAGTCATAAAGATTGTGTGGGAAATATTCAAGGCTAATATTCAGACCAGGCTGCGGCTTTCTCAATTTACACAACAACACTATTCCTGACATGCACGGATAAAGCACATCAGGGTGTAGCGTCGGGTCGATGGTTCGGTGTCAGGAGGTGGAGTAACTGTTGATCATTTTCTAATAACAGCAACTTTTATTATCTTCACATCATAGCCTCCAGCTAATATATTTATTTATAATTATCCGGAGATGGCAAATTGGTCTTGCAATGTCACCATGCACCTACAGGGCCGAGGGTTCGATTCCCACATCTTTATTATGTTTTCCCCGTGCTTGGTGGGTTTCCTCCGGGTACGCCGGTTTCCTCCCACAGTCCGAAGAATGCAGATGAAGCTAACCGATGTTCCCAATTTGAGTGTGTGTTCCCCGTAATGAACTGGCACCCTGTCCAGGGTGCACCTTGCCTTGTGCCTGACTTTTCCTGGGATGAGCTCCAGGCTCTCTCTGTCCCTGTATATACAGTAGGATAAACAGTTTAGATGAATGAATGAAACTTCTCTGTCTGTGTTGTATTATGGTATTACTCCTGAATTACTCCAGGTTCCCTAGAATCAAAGAATCTCCTAGACTTTTTCCCACACCGTCTCATTTGACCTTTCATGCTCATGTTAATCAAGATTTGTCTTCTGTCTAATAGAAATCCTGCACGGAGGCGTGTACGTGGACCAGAACAAGTTGCTCTGCCATGCCGACACCATCCACTGGCAGGATATCGTGAAGAACGCCCGTCCTGATTACTTGGTGGTTCCATCCAACAGCAGCAACACTTGTGAGCATCTTGTAGAACTTTTTTATTTTATTTTATTTTTTTTTATCTCAGCTTGATAAGATTCTGCTTAAGGGTATAAATATTGCGAAGAACTAATTATCTTTCGTTTACAGCCAGTAATGATGTGGAGAGGGATCGCGAAAAGCATTGTTTCGTCCAGCTCTTTGGTGTTGGGTTTAATGAGCAATAACAACTCGGTTCTTGCGTGATACCGCCGTAGTAAACATTTTAATGACTGAATAGAGGGAGATGATTTCTCAGAATCGTCTGGCGTTATTGTATTGGCCCGGTGTTGTGTTTATACTTCAGAGAGTATCAGTCTGGGGTGTTTTCTGAACCGTCTGACAGTGTGTGCTCAATTCACCTTCTGCTTTTTCAATCGCTTTGATCTTACTTTTCTCTAACGGCAAAAAGAGCGCGACTGTACAAGCACAGTGGAAGCATAATCTGTTGTTTTCTTTGGTCTTTTTCATATCTAAAATATTGACAAGGAATAAGAGATGCGCTCCGTATTGACGTCAAATGGACTGAGGTGTTAGTTTAAAACCACTTTTTTTTCTTTCTTTCTTTTTTTTTTTGTGAACCTTGAGTTACAAGTTGAAAGTTGAAACTCACGTGTGATGGGGCTGAAGGGGTAAAATATAACTATCAGTGTAATGCTTTTGTAATGTCTATGATCTCTATCCAGTGCAGTTGTAATTAACAGTTTGATGGCAAAATGAGATATCTCCAGTTTGGCAGTTTTTAGAAAAATTTGGGTTTTGTATGGTAGTTTTACTTTTCAAATGAAGCAAGTAGTATTAGGTGTTAGAAAATATGTTGAAAAGCACAAATGTCAAACTTTTTTGTAAAAATACAGAGTGATTTTTTGCAAAACGCTATAACTCCACCTCGCAGTTTTGTCACAACGAATAAAACAGCCTGCACTAGTGGTTTTGGACATGTACTGTAAATATGCAGTTTAATTTTTTTTTTAAATATATATAATAATACAAAACATTTACAGCATTATCAGCTTCCTCCTCTACCTGTTGGCAGGGGCGTGGCATATTAGGTCTGATTGAGCATCAGTAAGCTGCACCTACTGTACATCTGTGGTTCCATAATGTAATAATAGAGGAAAGAAATCATAATTGGAAATCAGGACGTGGCAGATATGACCACAGAGTGTTTAGTTTCTGTCTCCTGAGTACTGTAGCCTTTATCTCTCTGTATAACTACCTTTCGTGAATACTACCACTACGTAAATACTGGAATGTGTCAAGGCTTCCAAATGCAGAAAAAAACAGTGCTAGTGGCAGTTCACAGCCTCTAAATCAGGGGTCTCAAACTCAGTTCCTGGAGGGCCGCAGCCCCACAGAGTTTTGTTCCAACCATAATTAAAAACACCTGATCCAACTAAACAAGTCATTAAGGCTTATTTGAAAACTACATGGTATGTATGTTGGAGCAGGGTTTGAACAAAACTCTGTAGGGCTGCGGCCCTCCAGGAACTGAATTTGAGACCCCTGCTCTAAAAGAAGAATATATACTGAAGCAATTTTGCAAACAAAATCCTTTGCTATAGACAACCATGTTGAGTTTTTTTTTTTTTTTTTTCCCAAAATGAGTTAAAGTCCAAAAAATGGTGTTTATCTCATTTTGCTGTCAAATTGTTCATATGTTGATGTTTAAATCTGTGTGATGATATTCCTGTTATTCCTGTGAGATCTTAGGAGGTGTATTAATAGCAAAGTGTCAAGAATTAAAGGCTTTCTCAATGCTATTGATGTTTCGCTACAGGGAGTGTAACACAATTCACACTACCTGCAGCTTTATCTGTATTTGGATTTAACCCTGATACAGTACGTGTGGCCTAAATGATGCCCCTGAAAACGCTGAAAAAAAAAAAAAAAAACACAGTTGCATGTTACATCATAGTGTTGTCAGGGTAACAGTTTTGTCTCGATACTGGTACTCTTGTGAATTTCAATTCTGTCTCTCTCGGAGACACCTTAGGGTTAGAAAAAAAGTGAAAACAGTGTGTTATACCAGAGGCTTAATTAGTTTATGAGTTACCATACCTTTGAATTATTAAAAATTAAAAATGTTCAGAGGAGACAGATTAAATTAAACATAATCTAGGCCTATGTTATGTCAGATTATTTTCAAAATGAAGAGTCTTTGATGGGAAGTATGCAGTATAATACAGTGTGAATAATATAACTTGTGTAAAGCAGTATCTCTTTTATTCTTTAACAGCGGCTCGTAGTTCCTAAGGCTACACCAGGATTTTATAAATCACACTAAAGTTATATGTGTCATCACTTCTTTGAAAATAATAATGAAATGACAAAATGCATATGCGATAAAAAGTAAATAAATCCTGCACCCATGGTGTATCGTACAGTAACACCGCAGTACGTCAGATATCCTGCAGTTTGAATCTTTGTGGAATCTTACCCAGTTGTCCACGTCATGCCCTTTCTAGACGCTCCCTAACCGACTCCATCACTGTGAGCCGCTATAAACAGCGTGAGCACCGCGGTGCTGTTGTGTTTAGGCGCTCTGCTGCGCTTTTTTTTCAAACCGAAATATCTCCGTATTTCACTTTGCGCTCTCCATTTACTGCTGCCATTTCTTCAAGTCTAGTCTCTGAACAAACAGAAAAGTGCTCTGATCTTTCTACGGTTGCGTGCGATTCATTTTAAAGCTTCCTGCGGTTCATATTACACACTCAGTCAGGTTTTTTTTTTTTTTTTCATTCCCTGCTATGTCACACACATGCCACTGCTGCCAACACTGTGCTCAAACAGACCGATGCCTATTAGTCAGACATGCACATAGTAAAAGTGTTGATTATTTCCAAATGCTGGTATAAAGCTGTTTTTGAAATTCTAGTGCTGTGGTACTTTTTTAGTACTAGTGTACCATTCTTCTATACCGAAGAATAAAAGAAGAATATATACTGTAGCAATTTTGCAAATATATATATATATAGTTATAGACAACCATGTAGCTGCAGACAATTTTTTTTTTTTTCCAAACTGAGTTAAAGTCCAAAAAATGGTGTTTATCTCATTTTGCTGTCAAATTGTTCATATGTTTATGTTTTAATCTTTGTGATATTGTTTTGTGGTGCATTCTTGTTATTTCTGCGAGATCTTAGCAGATGTATATACAAATGCTGGTATAGAACTGTTTCAGAAATCCTAGTGCCGTGGTACCGTTTTCAGTCCCGGTATTCCACGCATTATTACTACAGCTGTGGCCAAAAGTCATGCCGACAGTAAAGCATCCTGAGACCATTCATGTGTGGCGTTGCTTCTCAGCCAAGGGAGTGCACTGTAAAAAATAAACGTAAAACGCAGGGAAACTGAGGAAGTCCAACAACGACAACAATTGCGCAGCAAACACAGTAGTGTAGTGGTTAGCACTGTCGCTTTGCACCACCAGGGTCTGGGTTCGATTCCTGGCCTGGCTCGAAAAAAAAAGAAACAATTAAAATCCATAGAATATACAGTGTAATCCTGTACAACCAAAAATGTTGCTACCTTTTTTTTATGGTAAACTTCTGGCAACCACAGCTGCCGTTTTTTTACCGTAAAATTTACGGCTTATTTTTTTACAGTGCAATAATGTATTTTTTACGGTAAACTTCTGGCAACCAAAGCTGCTGTTTTTTTACAGCAAAATTTACGATTAATTTTTTACAGCGTGGACTTAATCACAATTTTGCCTAAAAACAAGACTATGAATAAAGAACAGTACAAAAACATCCCCAGAGAGCAACTCCTCACAACCATCCAAGAAGAGTTTGGTGATGATCAGGGCCTTTTCCAGCATGATGGAGCTCCATGAGGCAAACATCAACATTTTGGGTCCATGTCCAGGAAACTCTTATGTCCAGACCTTAATCCCAACGAGAACTTGTGGCCGATCCTCAAGAGGCGGCTGGACGAACAAAACCCCATAAATCCTGACAAACTCCAAGCAACGATTATGTAAGAATGGGCTGCGCCATTAGTCAGGGCGTGGCCCAGAAGTTGATTGTGAAAAAAAAAGAGGACTGCGACAGTGCAAATATTGACTCTACATAAACTTAATGTAATTTACAATAAAATCCTTTGACACTTGTGAAATGTTTGTAATTATACTTCAGTATACCAGAGTAACATCTGACACAAAGATCTAAAAACACTGACGCAGCAGACTTTGTGAAAATTAATATTTGGGTCATTTTCAAATCTTTTGGCTCCCGGCTGTGCTGTACATCACTCCAGTACGCGTCTGCGTCTTTGTTTGTTTGAATTTGCTTATGCACTCTTCATATCTCTGCGCCTGTAACCGTTCATTCTGAATGATATATATATATATATATATCTAATATATCTCCTACCTGCTCTCCCAGTCTTCCTCTTCAAACAGCTAGACTTGAAAGTGAATAGGAAGAGTGATAGAAAGACTGGGAAAACTTCTTTGAAGCCAAAACAAACAGCGAGGTCACAGAGTTTTTGGGGGAACGCGACTATGTCAGAACAAGAGAGTAGGAGTGTGACGAGACACACGGAGAGACTAAATGAGATGGGGAGAAAGAAAAGAGACTCGACCATTGGTGTAATTATTCTTAAGTGAAGTGGTCCGGAGATGGAGGTCGACACTTCACCGCTCTCTAATCTCACACTGTAATTACACACTAGTCAATTAAAGGCATGAGGTAAAGCAGGCTGTATTACAGAACGAGCAAAAGAGAGAGAGAGAGAGAGAGAGAGAGCAGCAACACCAGCCCTGGTTCTCCGGTGCGGTCGAAGGAATCCAGCATCTCCAGTGAGTCAATCAAAAAGAGCTTAGTGTCTGACTGAGCCGTGGCGTCTCCTCTCACCCACCTGCGCAGTCTCACCGAGACGGAAATCTGCTCGGCTTTCTTCTCAGGCCGCTTAAAACCCCCAGATCTAAACTCTGAGCAGCGCCGATCGTCGGCGCGGTGGGTCCGAGTGTACAGTAGAGCTCGGCCGAGTGATCCGTCCTGCTGTAGAGCAAGTTTCTGCTAATCACTAACTCGCATTTTACGTTTTTTGTAAATGTTCGTAAGTCTCGAAAGTTCTCACCAGCCTGGAGAGGAGATATGAGATCAGAAGGTCATCTCACAGGACAGGGCTTTCTGTGATGTCATGGACTGTGGAGTGTGTCCTTTATACTTAAAGTTGTAGACAGAGGTTAATTATCCACCACTGTCACTTATTATTATTTATTATTATTATTTATTATTATTATTATTATTAAGCTATTATATTAAGTAATGTAATTAACCCATCACTTTTACTGCAGTTGAAACCAATAAAACATGTGACATTTAGCAGTGTGGAGAGAACAGTGTTTTAAATTCTGTTGGAGAAAAATGTATAATAATAATAATAATAATAATAATTTAAAAAACGAATATGCTAACCATTTCTTTTTTTTTTTACAAGTCATTTTATTAAAAGAATAAAAAAAGGAGAAAAAAGAAAGAAAGATCGAGGGAAGGAATAGTAGAAAAGGAAGAAAGAAATTAAGAAGGAGGAATGAAAGAAAGAACGTAGAAATTAAGCAAAGAAGAAACTAAGGGAATGAAGAAAGGAAGGAAAGAGAGAAAGAAAGGAGAGGACTGAGGAGAAAAGTAATGAAAAGGAAGGAAACAGGAATCGAGGGATGCTGGGAGGAGTTATGAAAGAAAAATATGGAAAGCAATGAATGGAAGAAGGAAAAAGGAAAGAATGAGTAAAGGAATGATTGAATTTAAACGTGTACTGTACAGTAAATCAGCAGTGTACTGTATCTGCAGTGGCACTATGATTACACCTGGAGTGGGCGTGGCCTAAACCCCAAGTCTCCTATCCATATCTGCATTTCAATCAGAATTATATATTTTTTCTATTGTTTTATGATGAAATGAATATTATGGGTACTTAAGGACATTGATTGTAACTGTGTTGTGTGTGTGTGTGTGTTTTGTGTGTGTTTTCCAGGTCAGAGGTGCCATCGTGCCTGCAACGGCCGCTGCTGGGGTCCTAAAGAGAGCCAGTGTCAGAGCTGTGAGTCTCAGTCAGTCAGCTGATTCAGCTTTAATCCTAACATTACATGTCTCTCTCTCTGTATGACTGATTGTTTTAACTTCGCAAAATCTTAGAGGAATTAACGAGAGTGTATTCTGAAAATTTTTTATTTTTTATGTATATTTAACAATGGTCATTGTCATACAGTAAATAAGCACGCTTTATAAAGTTAAAAATATGGAGATAACTTTTAAAAGTTTTACATATTTGAGGAAATATGTCTAAATAATTTTCATATGATTTGATAAGATATAGTGTAATAATATAATAATACTTAATATAACTTGTAATATAATGATGTTATAATTATCCGTGTGTGCATGGGGTGTATAGTGGATATAAACAGTCAGTGAAAAATGTAAAAAAATAAATAAATAAATTTTAAAAAATTTGATCAATAATTGCAGAAATTCTTCCACCCATCTTTAATCTAGGCATAAAATAAACCTGTAAAGTGGGCGTGTCTGTACATTGAAAATATTTGTGGGGAAAATTGGGGGTGGGGTGGGGATGGGCGTAAGATAAGTAATAGAATTTTTGTCTATTTGTCTGTTTGTTTGTGCAGGCAAAACATTAAAAAAAATTGCTAAAGAAATTTTAATTCTGTTATTACTGGTGTATTTAGCTGAGCTGTTTGTGGGGTATATGTGGGGTATGTATGGGGTGTTTGTGCGGTGTTTGTGTGGTGTATAGGGTGTTTGTAAGTTGTATGGGGTGTTTGTGGGTTGTATATAGTGTATAGGGGGTATATATGGAGTGTTTGTGGGGTGTATTGGGTCTATATGGGGTATATTTTTAATGGATTTTTTGTGGTGTTGGTGGGTTGTTTGGGGTGTTTGTGGGGTATATAGTGTATAGAGGGTATATATGGAGTGTTTATTGGCTGTATGTGGGGTGTATGGGGTATATGTAGGGTGTATGGAGTGTATATACTGTAGGGTATATATGGGGTATTTGTGGGGTATATATGCATATAATATATGTGGGGGTGTTTGTAAGTTGTATGGGGTGTTTGTGGGGTGTATATAGTGTATAGGGGGTATATATGGAGTGTTTGTGGGGTGTATGTGGGGATGTTTGTGGTGTGTATGGGGTATATATGGGGTATTTGTGGGGTATATATGCATATAATATATGTAGGGTGTTTGTACGGTGGTTGTGGGGTGTATGGGGTGTTTGTAAGTTGTATGGGGTGTTTGTGGGTTGTATATAGTGTATAGGGGGTATATATGGAGTGTTTGTGGGGTGTATGGGGTATATGTGGGGTGTTTGTGGTGTGTATGGGGTATATATGGGGTATTTGTGGGGTATATATGCATATAATATATGTAGGGTGTTTGTACGGTGGTTGTGGGGTGTATGGGGTGTTTGTAAGTTGTATGGGGTGTTTGTGGGTTGTATATAGTGTATAGGGGGTATATATGGAGTGTTTGTGGGGTGTATGGGGTATATGTGGGGTGTTTGTGGTGTGTATGGGGTATATATGGGGTATATTTTTAATGGATTTTTTGTGGTGTTTGTGGGTTGTATGGGGTGTTTGTGGGGTATATAGTGTATAGGCGGTATCTATGGGGTCAGGGGTAGTTCAGTGGTTAAGGCATTGGACTACGGTTCGGAAGGTCCCAGGTTCAAGTCCCACGACTACCAAGTTGTCCCTGTCGGGCCCTTAACCCCAAGTTGTCCCTTGAGCAAGCCTCTTAACCCCAACTGCTCAGATGTATAATGAGATTTAAAAAAATGTAAGTCGCTCTGGATAAGGTCTGCCAAATGCCTAGATGTAGATATGGAGTGTTTGCTGGCTGTATGTGGGGTGTCTGGGGTACATATGCGGTGTTTGTGGGGTATATAAGGGGTATATTTGGGATGTATGGGGTATAATGTACATTCTGAGCGAGAGAAATAAAACAGAACATACACTTGAGATCAGAGACGCTCTGACTTTGAAAAGTGAAGAACTCTCAACCAGGCAAAGAACCCTTAAGGAAGACATTTTTCAAAGAGTTTACTTTGTTTTGCTCGGAAAATCGAGGCATGAGCCTTTTTTTTTTTCTTCTTCTTTTTTTCCCCCTTCAGACGACGTCTGGTTTTGTCAGTTGGCCCGAATGTAAGTCGTGTAATAAAGCGCTGCTGTGTTGCTCTCCCTTTTGCCCGGGAGAAGTGTTCATCACCGCGCTGCTTTCCTTCCATTAAAGTCTGAGCAATCGATGGCCTGAAATCTCAAATCTGGCAGCTGTAGAGAGCCGTAGTCTTCACGCTCGGGGTTCAGGATGCAGAACGCAACACTGCACATATTCCTTCTCTGTCAGGCGATCGGTGTGAAAATCGAGCGCGCGGGAACTCGAACAAACTTAAACAAACTTTGTTCAAATAAGGGTCAGATTAATGTTTCTTTTTTTTTTTTTTTTTAAATCTGTGTGTGTGTGTGTTTCTTCCCTAAAACCTGCCCTAATTAATCAAACTGTCCTGTCTGCATTCTCCGTCTCGTGTCTCTTTATTTTACAGATGTCTCTTTCATTTCACGCTGTGCTTTCCTCCATCTGGAAATGTTCATTTCCTCTGTGTAGCTATCATTTTCCACCTGACACCTTTTCTATCTCTCTCTTCCTCTCGCGTGTTGTTTTCCTTGCCTCTCTGTTTCATGCTTTTAGTTCCGTGGTGTGTCTCGAGCAGCTTTTAGTGAGGTCTGTTACTGTAATTTTGTCAATCTTGCCAGACAGCAGCCTTATGAACACTGTTGTTTTGTGCTCTTTCTTTCTTTTTCTTTCTTTCTTTCCGTCTCTTTCTATTTCTCGGGTGTGTGTTTTTTTTTTCTTTTTGCTTAAAACTTATTTTCTTCCCTCATACATTTTGTTCCTTCAATCCAATTGTCTCATCCCAGGTGCAACTTCCTGAACATGATTACAGTGCGGTTTAATTTGCTTTTGCTTTACAGCGATTTTTAACAATCGGATTCATCACAAAGCAGATTTACAGAAATGAAGCAGACGAGGGAAAGAAATAATATCTGATTATATTACGGATTAGAGGAGAGCTATTAAGTTAAACGGGGTCTTTTTATAGATTGAAGGCAGAAGCGATGATAAGCGCTGAGTCATGATGAGTTTCCAACACTGCTGTGGGGTTTAAGGGCAGGTTAGACTTTGTGTCTTTTCTCAGGTGTTAAATTTAGATTTAATTTCTTTCCGCAAATTAGATCAACCTGGACGTCTACAAAATTGGCCGCTAGATTTTTCTTTATTATAATTTTTTTTTTTTTTTTTAAGAGCAGTGCTGTATGAGGAGATGAAGCAGGATGTGAGTGCGTGTTCTCAGCCTGCCGTTTAAAGTCCATTACCACAAGAAAAAAAAAAAAGCTCGGAAACTCCGACTCGACAGACGGAACCGCACTCTACAAAGAAGCTCGTACGGTATAAATAGACGCGCTAATGATGAACTAAACTAAAACCAGATGGATGCAATTGAGACACATGAAAGTGACAAGACAATGTGTGGGGACAAGAGCAGGGAAGGAAAACAAGCAACGGGAGCACGGGCGATGCTGAGGAAAGCGACGGGATTCATCACAATCTAAAGGAAAAATACATATAATGTAGGATGTGACGCCTTCATGGAGTAAAATGTAGAAAGAATCGTCGTCCTGCATGTTTTACCATTTGACTTGAGCTATATATTTCACCACTTTTATTTAAAAAAAAAATTTTAAAAGGCTGATAATTATTTCATTAGTTGATTGAAAGTTGCTCAGCAGGGGGACGTCCAGGCCCAGCGGTTGAGAAACACTGATTTAACGGAGAGAAAGAGAGGAAAAAAGGAATTTCTATGGAGAATGAAGAAACTCGATTTCCATACAAACAAACTGGGTTGTTGATCTCAAATCCTAACCTTAACCTTTAAACTCTTCTATATGAATCGAGTCCTACAGTATGTAATGTTGTATGTATTAGACTGGAGGAAATATGGAATGAAGCACCATGCGTTTTGCTGTTGAAGGAAAAAAATTATATGTAATTATAATGATAAAATATTATTTAATGCGATGGTGAGATCGTCTTTTCTTTATTAACATGCGAAGTATCCATTACTGTACATGTAATTATTATTATTATTAGTAGTAGTAGTAGTAGTAGTAGTAGTATTTTTTGTATTACCTCGCCACATTCTTTTACACTTGCATGATATCTAAGTCAAGTTTATTTCAAGTCAAGTTTATTTATATAGCGCTTTTAACAATTGACATTGTCGCAAAGCAGCTTTACACAATAAAAAGAAGTAAGTTTGTATGCAATGTGTATGAATCAAAATGATGAGATTGTCCCTGATGAGCAAGCCGAGGGCGACGGTGGCAAGGAAAAACTCCCTGAGATGGTAATAGGAAGAAACCTTGAGAGGAACC
>QMIH01000264.1:432086-452400 GCA_003987875.1 Clarias batrachus | reverse complement strand
ACACACACACACACACACACACACACACACACATACACACTTGAGAACTTGAACATGCATGGTGAACCCCTCCCTCAGCAGGGTCACAGGGATTATCTATACGTGATCACGCATACAGAGAAGGTAAACACAGGAATAGAGCGGGTAGATCAGGGAGATTATCAGATGGTAATGACAACAGGGGGGGCGGGAGGGGGGGGGGGACATTAAAAAACAAAAATCTTAAGATAAACACAGGAAATCTTAAGTCTTAAGTTTTGAATATTCATAAGAAATGATCTCTGTAAAAATCTAAATGCATTAAAATGCATCAGTCTCTTAACAAATATTACTTCTCTGGTTTGTGATAACATCCAAGACCTTCATGTGTACAGTATAAAAGACACTATATATATATTACCATTTACCAGTATAGAAAGGGTAATAAGCGAAGGCCAATAAGAGAAGTTCAAATTGCTGTAGTTTTGTGGGCGTGGCCAGTTTGATGCATGCAGATGAGCGTTGAGATGTCATGAGCAGAATATGTGTCTCTTTTGCACTGGACATTTAAAGAAATACATGTTTTTCTAATGAATCAAATCAATCAGCTTATCTGAACTGTGAGACATGACTCTTTTGAACTTTGAATGACTCTGTGCGCGTGTGTGTGTGTGTGTGTGTGTGCGTGTGCGTACATTTCTTCAAAGGTCTTGAATATCTGCAAGATTTTTTGGAATTGTGATATAATTCTTTAATGTTATATTGAGCCAAACAAGGTCAAGGTCACAGCAAGGTCAAATGTCTATATGTTTATTTTTTTAGTTTAAGTAGCATTTATTAATTTCAGTAATTTCGGCTATTACACAATGTGCCACAAAGTCACATGATTAATTTTAGCATTTTATTCTAAATTAAATTTATTCTAAATGCTGACCCTCTCTCTCTCTCTCTCTCTCTGTTCCTCAGTGACTAAGACGGTATGCGCTGAACAATGTGACGGTCGTTGTTTCGGTCCATACGTCAGTGACTGCTGCCATAAGGAGTGTGCAGGAGGATGTTCGGGTCCCAAAGACACAGACTGCTTTGTATGTATACACACACACGCACATATTTTTCTGAGATATGTTAATGTTGCTAATTATTAAAGGTAGCTTGCTATGGTACATTTCCCATAATCCCTTGCATCACATCATGTTGGGAAAGGACCATCCTCTGAGGCCAGGACCGGTTGCATGATTGACAAGCCAGAAGTAGCTTGACATTAATCTCCTTTTTTTTTGGAACATTTACAGGTGACACAGTGGCTTAGTGGTCAGCGGTGTCGCCTTGCACCTCCAGGGTCTGGGTTCAATTCCCACCCCGTTGGGCATGGAGTTTCCTCCAGGTTCTCCGGTTTTCTCTCATAGATTGGGCTAATTTGCATTCCCAAATTGCCCGTAGTCCATGATGTACCCCGCCTCGTGCCCTAAGTCTCCTGGTATAGGCTCCAGGCCCCCCATTATACAGGAGAAAGTGGTATAGACCAGGAGTGAATGAGTATAAGTGAAAGATATAAAAATATCTGTTTGCTATTGTTATAGCTCACACTGCCTGTTCCTGATGCATCAGGAGAGTGTTCTATTAACGTAAAAACACAGTTGCTTTCAGTCAACCATTAGACAGGTGAGATCGAATCGACCGATGCGTATTTCTCTGGAATGTGTCATGGTTTGAGATATGGATCATCAAATGTTTCACTTTTCACAAGCCCAAGATGGAGAGAGAGAGAGTCTTAACGCCGGGGTGTTTTAGCCGAGACGGGTCGAACTCGAAACCCCTTGCTTCATTCCATTCATTATGATGTTTGAAATCCGAAGGCGGTTTACGGCCGCTCAACATTCCCATGCGATCGAGAGCGTATGGAAGCTTCGCACCTGCAGCGAGACCACCCACGTCCTGCATGAGTCACTGTGGAGCCTGATTTCAAATCAACACCTATCTGCTGCACCTGATGCTAGTCAGACCCTCGTCAGGTCCTGGCAGCGGCCCGGAATCCATTTTTAGTGAATAATGACACGAATTTGTGTTATTTGAGTAAAATCAAATAAATACAGGACTGTGATTTCAGAGCCTGGGTTAATATATTTAAGATAATCATATATTAAAGGTTTTGGCCCTTGAAGTTAAATGTAAACAGTGTTGCTTTGAATTCATCATTGGTGTTTAATAGGCCTGTTTTCACACTTCTGTCTGACAGATGTGAAAGTGTAAATAGTAACGTATAACAGTGAACAGCGCCAGCGATTACAGCTCGCACCCACTCCCACGTCTCCAAATGCATAAATCATCCGAACGTGGGTTATTATAGGGTTTATTATACAGTACATACCTGTGAGTGCGTGCTAGAAATCTAGCATTTGGAATCTCACAGAGTAATACGATGGGTGAGGGAGAGCTTGGTGAATCAGATGTCAATTAAAAAAAAAATAATAATAATAATAATAATAAACTTTTGGAGAGGAAATATGGGGGAAAATAATCATAATCTAACTTAAATGGAATTTGTAAAATAAAAAGATATTGTTAAATATGTGTTAAAGTATTATGTAAAATTATTAAAATTAAAACTAAATTTAATTACATTAAAAATGTGGGGGGAAATGCAACTAAATAACTAAATTGTGAAACAATTATGATCTAAAAAATAAGAAATAAATTTCAAGAAAAACACATGGCAAAAGGAAATATCATGAAATTGAAGTAATGAATTAATTATCAGTATCATGTAAGATAATTATGTGGTTAAAAAGGTAAAATAGGGGCAGTGGTGGCTCAGTGTGTTAAGGCTCTGAGTTACGAATCGGAAGATCTTTGGTTTGAGCCCCAGCTCCGCCAGGTTGCTGCTGTTGGGCCCTTAAGCAAGGCCCTTAACCCTGTCTGCTCCAGGGGCGCCGTAAAAAAATGGCTGACCCTGCGCTCTGACCCTGGCTTACTAACAACAAGGTGGGATATGCGAAGAATAAAGAATTTCACTGTGCAGTAATGTATATGTGACCAATAAAGGCTAACTTAACTAAAAAAAAAAAACAACTTGCTCAAGGGCATAACAGCAGGTTGTAGAAAACTATGGAGTTTCTAGAATTTGACCTTCACATGTCCTTGGGCTGGTCCTTAATCTGCATGTCCAGTTTACAAGTTGAGGAGGACTCGGCCCTCAATCCCAAGTGGTGATGTGCTTCATTTTACAAAATTAAAAAATGCTATCATAATCTATAACTTTATGACAAAACAGCTTTTAAAAATATAAGACGAAACAGCTGTGTGCGTGTATGTATATATATATATATATATATATATATAGTCAATGGGAATGGGAATAAAATATTTCTGCTCCAATGATAATTTTCCTGTGATTTTTCTGTATTTTCTATCTTCATCTGTTCCAGACATGCACTAACTTTAACGACAGCGGGGCGTGTGTAACGCAATGTCCTCAGCCCTTTGTCTACAACCCTACCACCTTCCAACTGGAGCACAACCCTCGCGCCAAATACACATACGGAGCCTTTTGCGTCAAGAAGTGCCCACGTAAGTCCCGCAGCCCAGACCACCACCACCTCTGCAACACACACAAACACACAAACTTGTCTCATCTTGTCCCATTCTGTAGGAAATCCGTGACATGTGATGAATCACACTTTTCACTATACAGATGTATGAACATATAGACAAAAATATTGTGTGTGTCCCCTCAGGATGTGAGGGTGAGAGAAGATCTTGCATTCATATAGTCAAATGTTTACAGGCTTTGGGTGAAGATTTTCATGGTGTTTTCTCAGTGCATGTGTGAGTTATTTGTGTGTTATTGGTAGGTTTTGGTGTAGTGGTTAGCACTGTCGCCTTCCCACCTCCAGGGTCCGGGTTCGATTCCCGGCCGGGTTCCCTTCCCGTCTCTGTGTGCATGGAGTTTGCATGTTCTCCCCGTGCTTGGTAGGTTTCCTCCAGGTTAGACTTATTGGTGTTCCCAAATTGCTGGGTCTGTGTCTGAATGAGTGTGTGTATGTGTGTGTGTGTGTGTGTGTGTGTGCGCGTGTGTGTGCGTGCGTACCCTGCAATGGGATTGGCCCCCTGTCCAAGGTGTACCCTGTCTCATGCCCTAAGTCTCCTGGGATAAGCTCCAGGCCCCCCATGACCCTGAATACAGGATAAAGTGGTAGTGAGTGAGTGAGTGGTAGGTTTTGTGCTAGTAACCAGCAGGGTTTGAGTTCACATCCCACTGAATCAACAGTCTCAAAAACCTAATCGCAATTGAGAATTCAACAGGTCTACATATGAACTAATAAATATAGAAATAAATAAAAAGTCTCGTCTCAAGCCTGTAGCATACAATATGTTGTTTTCACGTACATGTCTCGCTATTTTAAACCACCCCTTCACGTGTGGGTGTCGCTAAGAAGGTGAAGCCGTGAATAGAGCGAGGTGTGAGACAGACGCATAGAGCAGGAGGCCTGTTCTCCTCCTGGTTGGATTTTCTCTCAGCGGCACAGAGATCGCCCCGTGATGAAGGGCTTTAGCATGGAGCGATTCGTTCTCCTGGAGCTGACTCACTCCGGTTCACTGCAAGGCTGCTGATGTTTATCCATCTGTCTCGCTGATGTGCCGTGCAGCTCTCACTGTGAAGATTTCTCTATAAAGTGGCACCACTTTAGAATGAGAAATGCTTGCAATGGTTTATGTGGATTAGAAAGCATTCAGGTGGCTCGATGAAAAGCTTCAGCTTGTTCCGTTATATATTTATATATAGATCTTGAAAGACTATGGCGGTGTTGTATGTGAGTACAATTTCTCTGTCCTTCTTGCAGATAACTTTGTGGTGGATCACAGCTCGTGCGTCCGTGCGTGTCCCAGCAACAAGATGGAAGTGGAAGAGAACAAGATAAAAATGTGTATTCCCTGCACTGACATATGCCCCAAAGGTATCCACTCGCACCTGTAACTCACGATCCAAACATGCCATTCATTTAAAATATGCCCTGAAGGTATACACACATACCAGAATCTCTCTGCTGAACCATTCAGTTAACCCAAAATCAGACCAAGAATAAGTCACACACACATTTGAAACACACATATTTAACCATTCTCCTCAAAAACTTAAAATCTGCCATGAAGCTGTCAGGTCACACTGAAAACACACACCACATACCTAAAGGCTCATATGCCCTAAAGGTACCCACCTACACATGAAGCTTACATTCGAACCAACCAACCTTAAATTCTCCTCAAATGCAACCATACAGTGCTGTACACCGCAAAGCCTTGGTTAACAGAACATTTGCCCCAGAAGAACTTAAGAGTTTAAACAGACCCTTATAACAATAGGCTTATTTCTAATATGTATTCATCAATTGTCAGTCAGTTATTCTCTGTGGCAGCAGGTTCAGTAGGGCAGTCCAGATGTCCCTCTCCCCAGAGTTCTTCTGCTCTTCCTGAGGGCCCTTGAGGGGTTTCCAGCTAAGTACGATATATACTCTCTTCAGTCTATTCTGGGAGTACTCAGGAACCTCCAACTATGGTGTTCGATGGATCCGGAAACCAATGAATAAAAGTTACTCAGGAGCCATCTAAATCAGATCCTTGCAACATCTTAAAATCAGTTTTCTTTCAACATACAGGAGTAGAAGCTCAGTTTAGTTGTCTAAATTTCCCACCCTATCTGTAACCCTATCTCAGGCAATAATTTCAGCGAGTTGTGTTTGCAGTCTCATTCCTTTAAACATAGGTAAGGGGTAGAACCTAGATTGACTGGTAACTTGTACACCTTGCCTTCTGGCTCAGTGCCCTCTTTATTGCAACAGTCTGGTACAACACCTGCATAACCACTGAGGCTGTAACAAATCCACCAATCTGATGCTCCATTTGACCCTTACTCGTGAGGAAGACTTGGAGGTGCTGACTCTCATCGCAGCCGCTTCACTTTCCACGGCAAACCAACCACCGCAGTGCATGCTGAAGTTCATGGTCTGATAAAGCCAACAGAACCATGTCATGGGCAAAAAGCAGAGGAATGATTCTGAGGTCCTAACACCGGACATGCTTCTTCCCTCAGATGCACCGTGAGATCTTGTCCATGAAAATCACAAACAAGACCAGAGAAATCCCTTGAGACAGCCCTCGTGGAAGTCAACACACTAATACTAGGATTGACTTCTTGCTGAGAATACAGACACAACTATCTCTTCTGTCATATATGGACTTTTGCCTTGCAATAACAACCTCCACCCATCCATCTAGAAAAATCTGTAGTCCAACTAGGGATTGACTGGGGACCATTGTTTTTATTCCCATTTTACAACTGTGATGGGACCTCCAATCAACATTCACACAATGCGGGCAGTTTGGGAACACCAATTAGCTTAATCTGCATGCTGTTGGACTGTGGGAGGAAACCGGATTACTCGGATGAAACCCACCAAGCATGAGTAGAACATACAAACACAGACATCATGACGAGAATCAAACAACAGTTCAAGGCAACAGATCTAACCACTAAGCCATTATGCCACCAATAACAACCTCAGTTCTCTTATACAGCCCTTCTGCAGTACCACCACAAGACCCCAAGGGATCTGATAATAGATCTTCTCCAAACTCACAAAAAAACCCCGGTAAACTGGATGGGGTAAATCCCATGACTCCTCCAGTAGTTTTGCAGGGGAGAAGAGTCAGTCCACTCTTCCATGACAAATAGGGAGCTTGCATTGTGTCTTTTGAATTAGGGTTTTTTCAAATGATCCCAAGCTCAACCAATGCTTGGAACGCCTCATTCTTTAGCCTGACTGCCTTTGTCACCAGCACCAGGTTTTCAGGTTGTCACCACTCAGGTTGAGTCCTGAATTGCCATTTCTATGGAGGATTTGTATTAACCCACACCAAACGTACTTAAGTACATCAAAAACCATTTGGTACTACTTAAAATTTGCCCTCATACCCATGATACCCATACTGCTTAAAAAACACTCAACACCCGTACCAATTTTCAAATGCAAAAAGCAATTAATTCATACATTAAATTGCCCCAAAGATGCCTAAGGACCTGAATGATACCAAACAACATTTTAACACTAAATATGACCTAAAGGCAGCCTACACCACCAAAATTTGACCCAATTTGACCTTCTGCTATGATTAGCATAAAACATTAATACCAAAACTGACTTGCTTTAAATTATTCCTTCATTTAACACATATCCCTGCAGGCCTCCGAGTGGCGCAGTGGCTAAAGCGCTTGCCCTATCATCCGGAGATCTCTAGTTCGAATCCCGGGTGATGCTGTAACCTCTCGCAGCCGGAGGTCTAGAGAGAGCTGATTGGCCGAGCTCTCAGAGGGGAGGGATGAGAGGTACATGGTGCTCCCGCATTAATCACCGCTCTACAGCCATTCAGGGGCGTCTGTGAGCTCACGCAACGGAGGGAGCGGATAGCGCTGTCCTCCGAGTGTGTTACGCGAGCGAGCAGTTCGAAAAGATGCGGTTTGGAGGAAACACGTGATAGTCTTCGGCCCTCCCGGCTGAGTGGTAGTAGTAGCCTTAATGTGGGAGCCCCCTAGTGACGGGGAGGAATTGGACACGACTAAATTAGGGAGAAAATCGGGGAAAAATCCAAAATAATAATAATAAAAAAAAAAAACACATATCCCTGCTGAAAAAAACAGCTTAGACCAGTATGATTTATATGCTGGTCTATGCTGGTTAATACTGGTTAGTGCTGGTTTGATGTTGGTTTAGCTGGTGAACCAGCATAACTGATGGAAGATCCATCATAGGCCAGCATGATTTATATGCTGGGCCACCGGCAAGGTTTTGGTAGTTAAAAGTGGTTACCATTTTAGCTCATTATCTTGGTTTTCAACAGCTAGTACTGAAAATAAAGTGTGATGTAAATGCATGGACTGTGTAGTGTTATTTTTAAAAGGATTTACATACAAGAGACAAAAATAATCCATCTACCAAAAACATGTAAATACATTATTTTACATTTATTAAATATCTGTGGGCTGTCTAAAACCACAACACAAACATTTTATATAAATGCACTTAAAAAAAAAAAAAGTAATCTATGAAAATCACTGAAAACTGAAAAAAAAAGACCATCATAGCTGGTTACCAGTTTGACCAGCAATTATACCAGCAGGGTTACCAGTATACCAGCATCAGCACCCTGGGGTCAGCTGTTCCAGCGGTGGGACCACTTGCATTTTTTTTATTTTGGTAACCATCAAAATAACTTAAAATGTTCCATCATTTTTAACCATAAAAATTCTTTTTGAAACGGGTCACTATAATGAACTAAAATGAACACACACATATCCATATAATCCATATATCTATATATCTATAAATATATATCTATAGAAATCTTAGTGTCTACTTTTAAATGTAGCAAGCTTAATCAAAAATAAATGTTCTCAGTTTATGTAATCCATATGAATCTAAGAAGAGATACAGTCTTTCTGCCACACTTCATTCACTGATAATGACCTGAGACAGGACACGCCCACACGCCATTCACAGGGAAACAGTCAGGGTAATCTACATACAAGGCCACGCCCCCAAAACACACACACACACACACACACACACACGGTAGATCCGATAAGTTTTCTGCGCGTGTGGAAGATGTTAGGCGCTGTACAGGTTTCTGRAGCTCTACAGAATGTTCTGGACAGTGGGAGGAGTTTAGATTTACCTCAGAACAGCACTGAGACTTAAACAGAGAACGAAGGAGGAGAATCCAGCAAGCTGTTACCATGGGTAAGTTATTAAATCTAATATAATCCTTATTCTGATAATATAAAACTAATGTTAATTTATTTTTCCTAATTTTCTCACAAGCTTTTGCCAGTTTATGTGAAACATTGGCATTTAATGTCACTTATATGGTTTGGTTAGCATGTAGATAACACTGCTAAATCATGCTAACATACTGCCTTATGTAGCTTAGCACAAACAGGTTAGCTCAGTGGCTAAGCTAATGCCTTACATATGTAGATTACAGATGGTTGTCAGTATCAGCTAAATTCTTATTTATAATATATTTTACCCCGTTTTGGATAGCTTCATGTTATGGTAGCTATTTGGCTCAGTTTTTAGTTAGCTTATGACACTGCTATCTATAATGTTATTTAGCACAAACCCTTTAGCTCCTGTTGCCTAAACATTGTAAAGTTTGTGTTGTCTTTATGCATGGTCAATAGTTATTCATGATTATTGACAGTAAGTTTATTACCATCATGTTTATGTTTCCTTTTTCCTTTTTTTATAAACTGTTGTAACCATGTAAATGATCAGCCACCTGTTTTATAGAGACCAAATGCAAACAAGCAGGCAAGAAACAGACGAACCATCACTATGTCATGGGAACCTCGACCACGACTGGGGTCTGGATTCGGGACGGATCTCTTGTATTTTTTTAAGCTGTTGACCACACGATAAGACTTCACCTGTGACTGCATACAACCAGCACATGGACTGACCTCAGATGTCAGGAATGTTACCACTGCTGGACACAGGGTCTGTGTAAATTGCAAATCAGTTTATGGTAAGCAACCATAAACACCATGGAAATGCCAGGTATGCGATATTTACTTGTGTATTGAGTTAAACAAGAACTGCTTTTCGAGAGAGGCACAAAGATGTATGACTGTGTATAGGGTGTAAAAGTTGGCTTTTACAAACCTAACACCCTTTCTTCATAGTGCATTGTTCCTGTTCCCACTGTTTTACCCTGAATGTCTGTTTGCACGGCCATATTTACAGTATGGCAAGAAATGTGCCTTCTGTATATAAGATCATCTGTGTCACTCTCCCTTCAATCCTGGATGTTTACTTTGCATTAGGTGAAAGAGGTGACATTTATATGTTTTTAAGTAAGAAAAATACACAAATGTCAGGACATGTTAGAACTACTTTAGGACCCATAAACCTGCAGACCCCTAAATAAAGAGTGAAGGCCAAGCTCACTCATTTACACTCCTGTGGTGTGAAAGTAACTGTGTGAAAGTGTCCCTGAGAGGTTGGTCTCATGTTTTTTAAATTTTTTTAATTAATTTTTTATCAAAACTTATTTGCTGTTCATTGTTAAATTATTATATTGTTACAAATATACATACAGTATTGTATATATTGTTACATATTACACATTGTTAATATTGTTTGTGTTGGCCAATAAAGCTGATTTTATACTGATTCTGTTTTATATTTTATATATATTGGATGACAATCTTCCATGTATTCTGGCTTTTATACCATACCAACATTAGATGGGGTGGTGAACAACATAATATCATGGCACTATAATGCAAAATATATGCTGGTATGCTGTGGACCAGCAAAATGTATGCTGGTCGCCAGCATACCAGCACCAAAACACAACGTATGCTGGTATAATGTTAACCAGCTATGCTGGTCTATGCTGTTCTTTTCAGCAGGGATTACGCATATTTTATTTTATGGCTTTGTTGCCCCAAAGATGCCCTGTGGCTGTTCCTCTTCAAAATGTTGCCGTCTGTTTGTTCATGTGTGCGTGCGTATGTGTCTTGCAGCATGTGATGGAATCGGCACGGCGAGTCTTCAGGCGGCCCAGACTGTTGACTCCAGAAACATTGACAGATTTATTAACTGCACTAAGATCAATGGCAACCTGGTGTTCCTCATCACGGGAATCAAAGGGTAAGAGCTGTTCTCTAACTGCCACGGATTAGCACTGTTTAAATCCATAACGCTAATCTCGTGGACTACCATACTACAGATCAACACGAAATACAGTGATGGCGGCATAATCGAATTACATAAAGACTGCTTAACTTTTATCATTTATGATGGCTTTATGTCTTCATTTAGATTTCTATTGCTTTTCTTGTGTGTATATGTATATATATATTAAACTCCATTTGCTGAGTCTCAATCAGAGTGAAATCTGTTCCTTTTTCTCATATGGTTTAATTGTGATAACACAATTAAAGAAATGACAAAAAAGATACCTTTGTCAGGGGTAGCTCAGTGGTTAAGGCATTGGACAACGGTCCGGACTACGGTCCCACGTTTGAACCCCACTACCACCACCAAGTTGGCCCTATTGTGCCCTTGAGCACGGCTCTTAAACTTAACTGCTCAGATGTACAATGAGAGAAATATGCAAGTTGCTCTGGATAAGGGCGTCTGCCAAATGCTTTAATGAAATGTAAATCTCAACTCCTATTAGTTAAGAATAATACCTAATAATAACCATTAGACCGCCACCGCCACCTAAAGTTGCCGCCTATAGATGTTCCGCTGATAACCCTGTCTACCTGTAAATCTGTGACAGGGCAGGGGTAGCTCAGTGGTTAAGGCATTGGACTACGGTTCAGAAGATCCCAGGTTCAAACCTCACAACCACCAAGTTGCCACTGTTGGACCCTTGAGCAAGGCCCTTAACCCTCAATTGCTCAGATGTAATGAGATGAAAAAAAAATATATAAAAAATGTAAGTCGCTCTGGATAAGAGCGTCTGCCAAATGCCTAGATGTAGATGTAGATTGGCCATCACATAAAACATTCTGCCGATAAACCTGTTGACAGGCTGTCTCATTCAAATAAATGATTGTCATGTGGATATTCCAATATTCTAATGGTTACGATGGATTTTTTTTTTTTTTTTACATGAAATCCTTAGCAGAGGATTTTCAACAAAATGGCATTATAGGTTTCTTTTTAGTGTCAAATGTCACATAGAAGTAAATGATTCACTGCAGCTGAAGTATTAGGTGAAAAAGTAGGCGATTCTGACTCAGATTGTGCTTTGGAACCCAGTGACAGTGATTCAGAGTCTGGCGAGAACAGCAGTCGCAGCAGAAGTATCAAAAGTGAAAGTGAAGCCGGCGCCAGGATTCTGTACTTTTTACTTTTTACTGTGGGTCTAAGGGTTAAAGGCGTGTATGAATGTGATTCCCCACGTTCCTACCTGCCAAAAGCTGGCTACCACACCAGCAATGAGGACACAGCAAGGTTTGATTCAAACCATGCATAGGTTAATATTTCTGAGGATAAAGGATAACATGATATAAAAACTTAGAAATGCTGGAGTGTATACATATAAAAAGAAAATGAATGGATTCTGATGTACATCATGTAAGATGTAGGCTAGAGTGTCTAGAATGCGAAGCTGTCATCTCATGGGAGTGTGAAAAGCACAGTGATGTACGCATCAAAAAGGAAAAAAAGGGCTGTGTTGACACGTTATCAGCTGCGTCTGACCCCGGGGTGTGGGAGCTGCTTTTAACACCAAGGCTTAAAACCAGTTGCAGTTCATGTAGTCTCTCAGGACAATCTCAGCCTCTCAGATACACTTTACTTTTCATCTCTCTCTCCCTCTCCATCGTTTCACCTCCCTGTGCCCTTCTGTCAGTATGATCTGTTTTATTGGGCAGATTTACAAGGAATTTGAGTTGTCAGTTGCTGATTTTACAAGACCTACAATAAAATTGACATAATGTATTTATTAAACTGCGTAAAGCACCGAGATACCTGTTTATTAGTTAGACCTAGTTATATCTATAAAGTCCATGCATTTTATAGATGTACACTATATCACTCATGCACAATGTCTTGGCCCTTATTGAATCAATCTGTTACTGGACTATTCTAGAACTGACAATAGATGTTATTTGAATTAAGGTTGAAGTTAAAACACATGTACGGTATTTTAAAAAGAACACCAGGATGAGAATAATCACCCGCGTAGACAAAGGTCACAGACAAGACTGCAGCAAGTCTACAGTATAATAACAGCTACCATAATACCTATTGTGGATGTCTCCAGGACCCTGAAAAGCCCTAGAAATGTTAACACCCAAGATATCCTCAATACCTGTTAAGGGTTCTTGACCTTCTACAGATTAAATGAAGTCTAGACAGCATACCCACTGGCTTGTTTTGGTCTTTTAGATATCCTTGGAGACACGGATCAGCCATAACACTAACGCCACCACCAGGTGAATTGAATAACATTAATTATCAATTATATACCAGTAAATAAACTGGTGACAGGATCATGGGCGCTCAAGGCTCATCCATGCCTGCGAGGTCCAAAGGCCAGCCTGTCTTGTTTGATCGCACAGAAAAGTCAATGCACCAGAAACTGCCGGAAAAAAGTCAATGCTGGCAATAATAGAAAGTTTAGAAGACCCAGAGCATCATAGCCTTAGCAGCCACGAGTTCAAGGTTGTCGATCTGGCCTCTCTAACTTTAAGTTCTTAGATTTTGGTTTGGTGCCACCGTGGCCGCTCTGCTACTGGGGAGGTGCTGCTCTGTTGATTTACTACTCATGTCCAGGTGCCATCACGTCATCATCACACCCCAGACAAGCCAGAGCGCCCCTGGTGGCACAAGGGTAACCCAAACCCTAAGTTTACCTTTAGGTATTTGGCAGACGCCCTTATCCAGAGCAACTTACATTTTATCTCTCTTTATTTTATATCTGAGCAGTTGGGAGTTGAAGGCCTTGCTTAAGAGCCCACCAGTGGCCATGGGGTTTAAACCTGGGACGATCCAAACCGCAGTCCATTGCCTTAATCACTACTCTACCCCAGACTCCCCAGCTGTGCTAAGGTCTAGTGTCTAGCACTGCGGCCGTTTATTGTAAGTCTCCAGCGTCTGCCAGTCCTAAGACTTGCACAGGAGGCTGATTTCTTATTTTCAAATTGCTTGTAGTATAAATGGAGGAATGGATGGTTGTTTTTTGTTGCTAAATGTAATTCACCTAGCTTAAAATACATATAAACTAAATACTGCTGCAATTTTCAAGGGGCAGTTGCACAGACACAGTTCGTGACCATCGGTTTTGGTAGCGCAGGAAGATATTTCTTGGAAATTATAAGCAATAATAAGCATCCATCCATCCATCAAACCTCTCCATCCATCCATCCATCCATCCATCCATTCATCAAACCTCTCCATCCATCCATCCATCAAACCTCTCCATCCATCCATCCATCCATCCATCCATCAAACCTCTCCATCTATCCATCCATCCATCCATCCATCTATCCATCCATCCATCCATCCATCCATCCATCCATCAAACCTCTCCATCCATCCATCCATCAAACCTCTCCATCCATCCATCCATCCATCCATCCATCCATCCATCCATCCATCCATCCATCCATCCATCAACAGCATTACTCCTTGACTTGTGCTATCTTGCTTAACTTGTGCTATAGTCTGAAGATTTATTGAATCACAAAAGCAACACAAAATACCTAAAACTAGCTGTAAAATCATCAATAAATCAGAAGCAAGGTTTTCTTCCTTCTCTCTCTTTTCTCCTCCGACTTTGTATTGGGAACGGTCACCGTGTGCACGCAATTCTGAAATACAGACGTCCACATAATAGCAATAAATCTAAGCTTTGCAATATATTTTATAAAAGAAGCACTTTACCCGTGTTGGTGAAAATATATTAGATTTTATTTCCAATAGGTTTCTGTAAAACAAAATATATGAATATTTTCAAATTTTGTCTGTTTGTTTTTATTGCTGATGTTGATGTTCTGTGACAAATAAAAACATAATAAATTTTGGATAGCAAGTAAATCTAGTCCACATGTGTGCCCTCTTCACATGCTTTTTATTTATTTATTTATTTATTTTTCGGATGCTTATTAAATGTTGAACTCTATATATACTGTATATATGTATGTATACATTTTTTTTTTTCATCTTTTTTGCCAGTGATGTCTACCACAACGTTGAAGCTTTGGACCCGGAGAAACTCAACGTCTTCCGCACCGTCCGAGAGATCACTGGTGAGATGCTTCAGCTTTTTGTTATGTTTTTTAATCTTTTCAAATTTTTTTTCATATTTTTTTTCATATATTTTTTTAGCCTGTTAGCGTCATTACAACTTTTCCACGAGCAAAAACAAACCTCATTTTATCAACGGAATGATGAACCACATGACCCGAATGACCTGTTCTACCTCGCTCGCGTTCAGCAGAACCATCTGTTCTCGCGACTAGCATAGCACTAGAGTCACACTGAGCTATTTGGTCGTGTAAATGCTTGTACGATGCTGACCATCTGCTTTGTTGGATCTGTTTGGGTAAATCAGTTGATATCATGCCTGTTCATCATCTCTGGTTTTGGTTTGATCTTTCTTCCCTGGATTTGCATCTGAACTTTGCCTGTGCCTGAAATGCATGTACTGAATTTGAATAGGAATTAAATGAACCTAAAAAAGCAAAGGAAAAAAAAAACATGCTGTGTTAAAGTTCATGTGGGAAGCTGTGATACAAAAAAAAAAAAAAGTACAATTCAAGAAAATCTGCCAAGGACAGAAAAGATTATGCTGGTATTGTATAAATGGTAGCGGCATGGAGGCACCTCCAGGGTCCAGGTTCGATTCCCGTCTTGAGGTCTGTGTGCATGGAGTGTGCATGTTCTCCCCGTGCTTGGTGGGTTTCCTCCGGTTACTCCGACTTTCTCCCAGAGTTCAAAGACATGCAGTTTAGTTTTGCCGTACCACAAAACTAAACCCTGTAACTCGATACCTGTACCACTTTTGGGATTCACACCTTTGGTCTAACGACGAAAGTGTACAGTAAATGCTTGTCCCGCTTGTCATGTTGCAGAGTAACCACAAACCCTTCTGTCCTGAAGACTTTCCTGTCTCAGAAATTGTACGCCTTTATGTGTGACTCTCCCAAATCATCCAAAACGGCTCAATAAACGTCTCCGTATATTTAGGGACTACTTTGAGAACTACTTGGAGATCCTCAGTCAGGGTTGCTGTTAGGGAAAAGGAAGCAACACGGTCTGTACTGAGAATCTCTGCGGTCGGGTGTCACACTGTCTCTGCCCGGCTGAGACAGACAGAGAGAGAGAGACAAGAATTCACATTTCCATCATCAGTTGTCTTTCTGCTGGAAGACTGCCGGTCCAGAGAAAAAAAGAAGAGTAAAAGAGAAGGTGAAGAGTGAGGGATGTCTTTTTTTCCCCTTCTCTTACACTCACTCCGTCCCCCTTCCATCCATCCAGAGGAAGTGTACACTTTGTTTTTGTGCTGCATGAAGCATCAAAGCAGCTGAAAAAATACTCCTACTCTCTCTCTCTCTCTCTCTCTCTCTCTCTCTCTCTCTCTCCTGTGACGACAGCAGGGGACGGATCGTATGCAGGCAGGCAGGCATCCGTGTCCCTCTGTCTCACCTCCTGAAACACAAAGCTTGACAGAACAATGTCCTCTCTGCCAATGTGTCATTTCTGCTCCGTGACCTCGGCTCAGGGCTCAGGGTGTTTAAAAAACACCAGATGGACAGATATATATGTCTGTATATATACACACACAAAAACAAGTAGTGTTCAAGTCAAACAGGGACTAAGTAGCCCCTTAATTATTTTATAAGAAGTATATGTCATTTATACTACTATACAAAAGTCTGAAAATTATTAATAATTTCTTCATATTTTGCTTCCAAAGAGTCAGACTTTCTTGTATTTTTAATGTAGTCTAGAGGAACAGTTCTCCAGGCTGCGTGAATAACTTTTTGTCTCATCATTTTCAATCCTGTTCCTGTACCTGAGCAGTTTTAGACGATTGTTTTTTGTTTGTTACCTCACACAGTGACCTATGAATCATTAAAAACCATCTAACTTCAGTCCTGAGCCAGTGAGAAACAGGTGCAGATGATCAGGAGGTGATTAGTGTACTGACTGCTGATGCTGAATGCTGAGTGGTTGGAACAGACGAGAGGGGAAATGAGGTCGCTGATGAGGCTGTTACATAAACAATACATTTTTTTTTCTATTTTTTAGGCATAAAAAAAAGAGTTCCCATTTCTTTAATGTAACCTACATTATAGTATATAATTTAATTTAATATTAAGAAGCGAGGAGGGCTAAAGACTTTTTCACAGCACTATAGACATAATGGACCGGGCTAAAAGAAGGCGCGGACAAAGGGTTTGGTTTTGAAACTGCTTAAGAGATGCTACCTCGCTCTGTATGTATGATTAATGTGGTTAAGATTGAAGTGAGAAAGCCAGAGGGCCTGATGATGGAGCTGCACAGAGAAATCCAGAAATCCAGATCCAGATCCATACTCTGCCCTGCAGGCCACCGGCGTACCCGCCTCACTTACCATGTGGGCTCGCTGAGTTCATCATGCCGGTTCATGCTTAGAGACCGTTTAAATCTCTCGGCTAGACAAACAGCGATACCTCGGCATATGAATTCAGTCCGTCCCGGAGACTAGTTCTTAAGGCGAAATCTCCGAGACGCATTGTCCCATCGGAAATAACGTTAATGCAGATAATCCGTTTCAGTCGGACGAAAATATTTCCAATATTACCCATTTCCAACACTATAATCATATTTTAAATAGTATAAAATATATCATATACAATAAAAACATTTAGAAAAGACATGTAAATTAAGTAAAATATTAAATAAATGGACATTAAACCTCACTTAATGTTAATTTATGATCCCTCTCGGCACCGGCTGCTTTCATTTATCTAGTCATCGCTTTTTGACCAAGACTTGTGCGGTGGATGCTCACCATAGTCACTGATATGTTAAAGGAGATATTTACTTAAAAGGTTTGGAAGGAGTCTCCAGTTTCAGTAATTAGAGGTAAAGAAAACAAAAGTTTACAGTTTGCCCAGCAAGCTGCCTTTGCTTTAAAATCCAAACTGAAAGCGGCTTCCTTTCCTTCCCGCTACGTCCTTGCTAACATCCTTGGGACCCGTGGTGCAAAGTCTTCATTAAATCTTACAGAAAATGCAAAAAATACAAGGTTTGAACGGCTCCCGGACACACATGCATCTTGGCCAGCGTTCGGTTCAACTCGTACGCCGAAAATGCTTCGTTTGCCAAGGTGACAGTATATCACTAAACAATGGTTTAACAGAGCCTTTCTCTGTATGATATGGTTATGGTCTGTAAAATATATATAAATGTATGGTTTATACAGTATATTAGCCTGATAATGCTAGCATACGGAAGCTATCTTAGCAAAAAGATAAGCGTTTTTCTCTAATTGCTAACAAAAATAGAGTCCTGAACTTGGAGACTTCTTCATTATTTTTAAGCAAATGTCTCCTTTAACATATCAGTGATTATATTGAACATCCACCGCACATGTCTACGTGAACGAGCGATTACTACATAAAGTAACTACATAAGCTACAGTATATCCGCTACATTTCTATAAGCATGCTGGGTTAAACCTAGCGCAAACAGCGTGTGTGATTTATTAGCAATAGGCAGTTGCCCTGCTGCTATTAGCGTAACACTGACAACCCTGACCTGTGCATCATTTATCAGTGCAGATCCTGTTAGCATACTACTGTTAGCCTAGCCTGTGTTTCTATGTGTTTGTGTAATTTATTAGCAAGGTTCTGTTAGCATGCTGCCGTTAGCCTAACGCAGACAGGTGCTCAGCGGGATCTCGTTAGCGCCATTAGGATGATGGGGGCTTGGCTGCGCACATAAAATAAACAGATAAAAACACCAACAAGGCAAGTGGCTTGCTTACTCTTGGGAAATGCTACACACACACACACACACACACACACACAGTGACACACGCTCGTGCATGGTCTGCACTCACACACACTCGCACACTTTTGTGTGACTTCCCATTGCTGCAATTTTGTCATTAAGGCAATTAGTGTCAACAGACGGCACACTAGCAACACATCACCATGGAAGACAGGGCCGTAATCTGCCTTCACAACCCACAAGGGGCTCGCAAACGCACTAATAACAGTTAGAGGACTCATTTAAAGATATGGAGGCACATTTACCAAGCGACGGAGTGGAAGCGGGGACGTTCCTGGATCGGTGTTCACGTTTTCTCCACTTGTACTGTCACCACATGTTAGAGAGCAGGGGAAAACTAATCATTACGCTTTTGCGCGCATGTATGTGTGTGTGATATTTTATTAATACTCGTCAGTTCCGTTTAATCCGATTCTGCTTCTACAGATCTTTTAACAACATTATCACAAAGCGGCTTTGCTTTGAAATCTGCGTTTATTCACCCAGTAATCGAGGCAATGGTGACAGCGGCAGGAAATAAATCTTAAAATACAAGATGAGGAAGCGCACGGGATTGTGGATAAAATGTGTCTGTACAGTAGCTATACCATCACTTATCCCTCACAGAGCTTTGATTAAGGCGCCCAATGCCGTAATGGTGGCCAAGTCAAATGTGAAATGATTCCTCACTCTCACAGAACCACTTTTTCCCAATCTTGAACCTGGAACATGTGCTGGTGATTCAGTACATTCAGGTGGTCATGTGACTTCATTTGATCTCCACATAACGTTGCTGAGTCTCGACCTGAGCGACTGAAGCGACCCCAGATCATAACACTGTCTCCAGAGGCTTGTAGAGTGGACACTATGCATGATGGGAGCATCGCTTCATGCGCTTCCCTTCTCACCCTGACACGCCCATCACTCTGGAATAGGGACTCAAAATGGACTCATCAGGTCACATGACCTTTTTCCAATCGCTCCAAAGTCTAAACTTTATGCTCTATTTCAAACTGAAGCCTTCCTATTTCTTTTGAGTCTCTTTAACACGTGATGGACTACTGCTCGGACGGTTCCAGGCTCAAACCCCTGCATCACTGTTGTCATTTTTGGGCCCTTGAACAAGGCCCTTAACTCTCAACTACTCCGATGTGTAAGGAGATAAAACATGAGTTGCTTTTGGATCAGGCTAGATGCTGTAATTGTAACAAGAGGTTTACTTATGGCCAGACAGCGGTTTTGTCCCAATCCTGTGAATTCTTATTACAGTGCGTACGTGCGTACGTGTGTGCGTGTGTGTACGGAAATGCTCTTACTTTCACAATTAGACATAGCCTGGATTTCCTGATTTTTATTATTATTTTTTTTATATAATTCAACTTCAGCAAGTTTTTAAGTGATCTCAGAAGGTGTTGATTTATTTTTTTTCCATCCCCAAGGCAAATCACAGGCCTAAATTTGTGTTTGTTTTGGTTTCTATGGTAACAGCGCATTCACAGGGGTTGATCGGATGCACGAAATTTGTTCTAAGCCTAATATTTATTTGCTAAGGAGGATTGTGCTGGTGTTTTGCATTTATGGAAAACCTGCGTCTCCAGAATTTATTATTATTATTAGTAGTAGTAGTATTAGTATTATTATTGTTGTTGTTGTTGTTTTTATTATTATTGTTATTATTATTATTATTATCATTATTTTTATTATTATTACTATTGTATGAATATCCATATCCAACTATACATTGTGCTTCTCTGTCCATCTCCTTCATTATGTAA
>QMIH01000264.1:398534-432045 GCA_003987875.1 Clarias batrachus | reverse complement strand
ATTATTATTATTATTATTATTATTATTATTATTATTGTTGTTATTTTTTTCTGAATGCATTCAAGCTGCAAAATAAAAACCTGTTGGGAACTTTCAATGCCCAACACGATTCCCTTAAGAGATGATTTAGGGGTCAAAGTTTATATTCGGTGTCAGGACACAGAGCCAAACTCAAGCTGTGGTTCATTTGAGCTCCGCGTGAATTCATCAGCGATGCAACTGCTGACAACATGCCATTTTTTTTTTTTTTTTTTTTTAATGTAATTTGGGTAATTTATGTTCACCTTGTCCTTACAGACCTCGGCTTTGCTCCATATGCACAAAAGATCTCTATTTTAATCCCCGTCTCTCTCTCTCTCTCTCTCTCTTGCACTCTACCTCATCTCCTTTTTCATCTCTGCATCTCTATCCTGTTTGTCCTCTCCTCACTCATATCCTCAGTGCAATTCCCTCTCATGAAATATTCAACATTTCAATACATTATTTAAATTTCTAAATAATCGAATATCCATGCCATTAGCCCGTCTTTCAACTATCCCACTTAAAAAAAAAAAAAAAATCAAGAAAAGGTCCGGGATATTAAGAGGAGTTCGGGGCAGAGAGCTTAACACACCAGCCTCAGTTTGTTTAATCTGTGTTTATGCTCGTTAATATTTATTGCTTATGGTTGTTGGTGTTAATTGCATCTTCAGCGAGATATTGTTTGGACATTATAGAGTTCAGCTTATTGTCGCTGTTTCATTAAGAACTTCCCGTACACCCGGGCTGTATGTTAGGTTTTCGGCATGCGGTGTAATCTTCCACTTTCTAATTTGGATTTTTAATTTAATTTCTGTAAACATAATTGCCTTTCTTGATGCTTCACCAGCGCTGTAGTAAATCCTGGGTTTGGCTCACTCTCAAGTTGTGCAGAAATTTAAAGAAAGGATGTAGATGGGGAGAGAGAGGAAAGAAGAGTGTGGAAGGAATACAACACAGAGGATGAAAGAAACAAAAACAGGCTGGGTGAGATGGTTAAAGGAAGGAGGGATTAATGAAGGAGGGGTGAAGGGCAGAAATAAAGGCAGCAGTAAGAGGGAAGGAAGTGAGGAAGGAAAAAGGAAAGAAAGTTAGGAATGTAAAAGGAAGTTGGTAAAAAATTTAAGCATGAAAGGAAAGATCAGCAAGTGAGAAAGATGTATGAAGGGACAAAGGAAAAAAATAAGGACAAAGACAGGACAAATGCAGAAAAGACGAGGGGAGGAAAGAAGGAAAAAGGGATGTGGAGATGAGATGAGAGGACACAGGAAAGAATGTATGCAGGAATTGTGAAAAAAGGAAAGTGAGAAATAAGAAAGTGATAAAGCAAGGAAGAATGAATGGTGATGTAAAAGGATGGAAGGACAAAGGACAAGGAGGGACGGGAGTGTGGAAGGACTGAAGAAAGGAAACTAAGGGAAAGCAGGAAGGAAGTTCAAAGAGGAATAAAGGTCAAGGGAAAATTGTAGAAAAATGTAGAAAAGATTTTTGAAAAATTTAGAGGGATGGATCTTGGAAAAAGTCAAAGTAGGAAGGAAGGACGAAAGGATCAGGGATGGATGGAAATGAGAAGGAAGACGCATAGGAAGGCAGGAAGGAAATACAAGGATGATGGAAGGTCAAGGGAAAGAAGAATACAAATGAAGAAATGAAGGAAGGAAGGAAAGAAGTAGGTGGAACAACCAGGAAAAACACTGATATTATGATTTCTCTGGTACCTTGACATGGGCGTCTAGACTCAGACTCGATACCGTATGCAGGAGTAGTTCTTGAAAAATAAAAAACAGCCTGTGCTTCTGGACCTAGTGCAGATTATTAGGGAAACATGCGGCATGACGTCCTCATTTCCCATTCAGCACTCGGCCGAGAGGCCTGACGTAAATGTGAGGGTGAGCTGACTCAGAGCTGATGTAGAATATGAGTGTGTGCATGGTATTAGTCATTTCTGAGACTGATGTGCTTGTGTTTTTGTCTGTGTGTGTGTGTGTCCTCTCCAGGTTTCCTGAACATTCAGTCGTGGCCGGAAAATATGACCGATCTGAGTGTCTTCTCTAATTTGGCAACCATCGGAGGCCGATCGCTCTACAGGTAAAATCACACTCTGTTTAAACCAGCGTTTTAATGGGAGCTCTGTCGCTTTGGTCATGTGACCTTAATAGACGCGGCTTGTTTAGCCGATTGACGTCCGTTAATCCATGGCTAACAGTCCATGGAATAATTATTTCTGTAATAAGTCTTATAGATAAAATCTCAAAGATAGTTTGACGCTGTTGTCAGAATGTCAGGAAAATTTTACCCTGTACTGTGCTGTCTGGAAGCGGTAAGACAAGTCTGAAATGAGCCAGACTGTATCACTAAATGAGAGAGAGAGAGAGAGGGAGAGAGAGAGAGAGAGAGAGAGAGAGAGAGGGAGAGAGAGAGAGAGAGAGAGAGAGAGAGTAGATCAATGTATCTGCCAACTTGCGTAAAGGGTCTTGGGTTCATTCCCTTAGTGCCCTACGATTGTACCAATTACTGCCTGTCACACGATACAGCGCTGAAACACACCGGATCTGCCAGGGTAGAGAGAGAGAGAGAGAGAGAGAGCACGGGAGGAAATAAAAGTGAGCTCACAAGAGCAATGGAAATAAGAAAAGACGCAGCCTGGGGAGAAACATGAGTTAAAAAGGAAACAAGCAAGGGAAAAAATGGTGCATGGTGTTTTCAGGAATACATTTAAAAGAAAGATAGATGTTAAAGTGAAAGAAAAAGATTGAAAATGAGAAGAAGAAGAAGAAGAAGAAGAGTTTTGGAACGAGACATAAATAGGGAAGACAGATAGGGAGGAAAGGAGGAACGAAAAGAGAAAACAGCAAAGAGAGAGAGAGAAAATGAAAGTAAGACAGAAAGACAGCTGGGAAAGGAAGGAAGGAACAGTGAAGAAGTGGGACAAATGAAGGGTCCATTAAAAGGAAGTAAGGAAAAGTAAAACAAAGAGTTGGCAGTAAGGAAGTATGAAAAGAATGTGAAAGGATTGATGGATGGATGGATGGATGGACAGAAGGAAAGTGGGACAGATGGAAGGAAGGAACAATGAAAAAGGGGAATCAGTGAGGGAGCCAGAAAAAGGACATTAGGAAATTTAAAAAAAAGAGGTTGGACATTGGGAAATGAATAGAAGAGAAAGAAAAGAAGGGAAAAGGGAAACAGGAAGGGAACGCGCATAGAGGTTAAGGAGAAAGGAAGGATAGGGAAGACACAACAGGATGGAAAAAGGAAAGCAAGGAATGAGGTGAAATGTGAAGGATGGATGGTGGATCAAGAAGAAAATAAGACAAGAGGATGAGAGATAGAAAGATAAGAAAGGAGTAAGAAAGTGATGGGAAAGAAAATAAGAAAGATGTCAGGTGAATACCACAAGAGGTAAAGCAATGAAGTAAGGAAAGAACAAAGGGAAGAAGGAAGTAAGAAAGGGAAGAAGGAAGTAAGGAAGGGAAAATGTACAGTAAAGAAACTAAACAAAGGAAGGACCGAGGGAATGGAAAAAAAAGTAAAGATGAAAAAGACTAGACCGTATAAAAATGTAGAACTTAAATTAAGAGGAAAGAAAGAGAACAGAAAGTGAATGGACATGGAGGGTAGGGAGAAGGAAAGGAGAGAGGGGATAGGTAATGCAAATGAAGATGGGAAAAGTAAGGGAGCGGGAAAGAAAGAGAAGATGTGAAGAAATGAAAGGAAAGACTGTATGGGTGACTGAAAGAAGAGGAAACATGATAAGATGGAGGGATAAAAAGAAGGGAAGGAAGTGAAAGGTGATGGACAAGGGACGAAAGAAAAAAGGAGAATGTGGAAGAAAGGATGGATGAATAGAGAGGAAGGAAAGTGGGTGCAGATGGAAGGAAGGAAGGTACAAAAGTGGAACAGAGAAGAAAGGAAGAAATGAAAAATGGGGAAAGAAAGGACAAAGTAAGAAGGAAATGGAAATGTTGAGGAAGGAAGGATGAAAGAGTGGAAAGGACAAATAAATGAAGGACAAGAGAAAGGAAATTGGGGACAGATGGACAAATGGAAGAAAGGAGGGAATGAAGGTGCATTGTGAAATAGAAGGAAGAAAAAATTACATTTTTGGAAAAAATGATGGAGTGAAAGCGGGAAATGGAGAGGAAGGAAGGATGGAAAGAAGGAAAGCAAAGAAATGGCAGGAAATTGTGAAATGAATAGAAGGGAAGAAATGGAATTTTGTAATGAATGAAGAAGGAAAGAAATAATGATGAAAGAACATGGAGGGAGGAGGAGGGGGGTTACTGATTGTTATTCTGCTCTGGTCTGTTTCAAATCCGCTTTGCTCATCCGGACGTGAATCAAATCACCATCGCTACGGCAACAGGTGTTGATTCCTGTGAAATATTCATGGATTAATTTGTCCCTCATGTTTCTCGTCTTTCCTCCCTCAGTGGAATCTCTCTGTTGGTGCTCAAGCAGCAGTGGATCTCATCGCTGCAGCTGCAGTCCCTGCGTGAGATCAGCGCCGGCAACGTCTACGTCACCAACAACAGCCAGCTGTGCTACTACAACACCATCAACTGGACCAGCCTGTTCCGCATCCCCGCGCAGAAAGCCCTGATCCGCAACAACCGGGACCCGAAAGAGTGCAGTAAGTGCCGATGTCACGTCCGGCCGCAGGGCTTACAAGTACGCACGAGCTCGATCACGTATGCACATCAGGACCAGCGCTCTACAGAGCCTTGCATAAGTATTTACCCCCTAAGCTTTCCACATGGTGTGTTCAAGGTGTCTTCCCAGGAAGACAGAGCAGAAATAAAGAAATTTATTAATATTAGGATCCAGATGTGCGTTCAAATGTGCGTTCAATACTGCAAATGATGCTGGTGCTAGCCTCACATACCCTGGAGGACATTGCTGCACCACGATGTGTCACAGATACAAATTGTTACTACGATTTCCCAATGCAAGGATGGTTCTGTAAGGGCAGTCTGCTGCTGGTTTTGTGCTCTCACACTTAACCATCACTTTGAGAGTTCTTTGTGCTGTAGTTTTAGCTTAAAAAATAATGACTGATCATGACTGATGAAGGGCTGAGGAAAAGAAAGGAAGGGAAAACTAAAAAAAGAGTAGGCAGTAAGAAAATGTGGAAATGAATAGAAGTTGAGAAAAAGGGGACAGGTAGTAAAGACGAGTAAGATGGAAATAAGACAAGCTAGGAAGGAATGAAAGAAGTGAAAAATTATGGTTAGGGAAAGAATAAAGTAGAAAAAGAAAGGTGGAAAGCAGGAAAAGGAAGGGAAGAAAATGTGGGGAATGAGAGAAGAGTGGTAAGCTATAAAGGAAGGAGTGAAGAAAGGTTGGAAAGAAAGAATACCTGAAGGAAGGAAGGAAGGAAGGAAAAACCTGAAGAAGGGGAAAAAATGAAGAACTGATGAAAAGAAGGAAGGAAAAGGAAAGGGTTAGGGTTTGACAGTAAGGCAATGTGTTGAGAAGAAAAAGAGAGTGGGCATGAAGAGTAAGAAAGTAAGAAGAAATGATAGCAAATACAAATGCAGATGGAAAAGTAAAGGAAAGGGGGTAGGAAGACAGAAATGGAGGGGAAATATGAAGGATGGACAGAGAAACAAGACAAGCTAGAAAGGAATGAAAGAAAGGAAGAATGATGAGTAAGGAAAGAAGAAAAACAATAACGGAAAGCAGGTGAGAAGGGCAGAAAATAGAGATCAATGGTCGTAAGCAAGGAAGGAAGGAAGAAAGAAAGAAAGGAAAGAGGGGAATTAAGGAAGGACTGATGGAAAGAAAGGAAGGAAAGGTGGCAAAAGGATCAGTAGAGAAATGGAGAAATTAAATGGTAGGTAGATACTTTTGAAATTCATTCAAAAACGTTCATTAGCAAAAGAAGAGAAGGAACAAGAAAGTGAACAGGAAGTGAGTGGGCATAGAGAGTAGGGAGGAAGGTCGGGTGTTTTTACCAGGAAGAATGGGCAAAAATAAAGAAAGAAAGAAAGAAAGAAAGAAAGAAAGAAAGAAAGAAAGAAAGAAAAATAAAGATAAACCAGATGTGCAAAGCTGACAAGCTATCAGGTCATCCATGTATAACTCATTTAGAGTTGCCCTCAAATTCTCTTCTCAGGTGGCTAATGGGGGTATTTTGGTTACATCAAACTGCCAGGAATTAACACTGGGCTTCTCACCCAAGCCAACATCTGGCAAGAAAAATGGGTTGCAAATTCAAGGTCAAGATCATACGTTACCTCTGCTTTAGACGAAACCTCCTCCAGCCCCCTCACAGTTTCTGAATAATGATTATGTCCGTAGGTGTATCTAAGTGTCTTACCTCCTATTCGGTCCCAACTACACCACCTCAAGCATGAGTCAACCTCTGGGATTCAAATGCAGCACGACATCTTCATGGTCAGCAGCTTTGTGTTCGAAGCTGTCAGCCTTGTTACCCCAGGACACGCACTATGCCATTACCCCCTGCTGCGGACTCCTCCTGCTACACTCTGGTTTCATTCTGGACCAAATGAATGTGACTCAGTAGGAAGACTCTCCTTGGCTGGATACTCTCTCTCTCTCTCTCTCTCTCTCTCTCTCTCTCGCTCTTTCCCTGGATGAGGGCACTTCACCATGCCTAGCAGGAGATCAAAGAGCCCCAGCTCCTTCCCCAGCTGGAGGCGATCAGAGGCCAAGAGGACCAAAAGACTATGAAGAGTCATGCAGAGTCATCCTTCCTCCTCCGCTGTGGTGTGTCTACACTTGAAAAATGCCAGTGCCAGACTTTTGTGGTGAAGGTTGTGAACCCCCCCCCCCATCACACAATAAACCCCCAACCCACAATAAAAAAGAAAAAAGAACTGTAAGGTAAAAGAAGACCACTGTGGAAGTGCACAAGGAGCCTACTTTGCTTACTCTGTCAGCAACAATGCAATTACCCATTCTCTGCAAATGTCGAGTCATCTTGTGAACTATTGAACGAAATTAATTGCAGGGAACAGCCGCAAAAGTTTTTCTTTTTTCTTTTTTTTGACATTTCAGAGTTCCATGTCCTCCAGTGGAGCCTATAATCGCCAAAGAGAATTGCACTCCCTTCTGCACATCTTTGTCCTTTTTTTCCAGCACAGAGTGATGTTTATGACTCTTTGCAAAGGCTGAAAGGTTTTGCCTCTGCTATTTTTCCCCTTTTCATCATGCTGGATGTTGTGACGCAACACAAGTCATTATTTGAGGCTGAATCGCAGTTTCAAACTTGTTGATGTTTACTAAGACAGTTTCTCAATACTTTTCAGCAGTATGATTTGCTTATCGCTTGTTTCAAATATGCCGTGTTTAGTCAGTACCCTGTTTGGGTTGTCCTGTGGTTCCTTGGGGAGGTGAGGACATGGGAATCACACTTGGGTGTTGAACAAAACAGCTAGAATGAGACTATTTGTGGGAGG
The DNA here is from genome assembly GCA_003987875.1 of Clarias batrachus. NCBI lineage: Eukaryota > Metazoa > Chordata > Actinopteri > Siluriformes > Clariidae > Clarias > Clarias batrachus. Next base: position 424,603 of record QMIH01000264.1, on the reverse strand, counting down.
TGGTTTTGGGAGATTCGTGCTGCTAAGCTGACCCAAAGGAGAGAACGGTGGTGCGGTAGAAATGCCATATGTTCGGGGGATTTGGGCTGGCAAAGAGAATAATCCCTTGATTCAATACACAGAGTCTTTTAACCAAGTATATATATATAATTTTTTTTTTTTTTTACCTTGAGTTGGCGCAAACTCTGGTTTCTTCAAAATTCTTTGCCAAAAAGTTGACCTTATTTTTGACCAACGAATGGAAGAGTTAAAAGTATGCATTTAGTATAACACGTCATTATTTATTTATATATTCATTTATTTTTCCATCAATCCATCCATCTATTATCTGAAGCCAGTCCCAGGGAACTTGGCGCACAAAACAGGGTACAGTCTGGTTGGGGGGCTACCCCATCCTAGGACACAAACACACGCACACAATCATACACTATGGGGAATTTGAAATTGCCTACATGGTCTTGTGCTTGCATCACTGTAGGAGGAAACCGGAGTGCCCGGTGGAAACCCACCAAGCACTGGGAGAACACACACACACACACAAGCAGAAGACAAGGTCCAAACCCTCATCCCTGGAGATACAAGTCACACCGGTGCAAACCACTGAGCCACTGTGACCCCTACATAAAAAATAGCAGACAAATCTGACCTTAACCATTAAAATAAAAACGGAAGGAAACAATACTAAAAGCATATGGAGAACCGAAAACAACAGCACACTTAAGCAGCGCCGTCCAACCCAAGAGGATATTTATGACAACAAACTGGTGTTAAAGTGCACTGAAACGCTGAACCCAAAGCCAGCGCTTAAAAGTCTCCGAGCGTTCTCCTGGCCCAGCATTTTTTATTTCTTGTAGACAAGTGCCTTTTGAGGTTAATCATTTCCATGTTGACAAGAAATCCTTTTGCCCTGATTATTAATGTTTCAGAAGAGTGGTGGCAGGCATCAGAGGAAAATGTCATTCAGTAAAATGTCACTTAGCCTTGAAAAATGGCTGTCATTCTGAGTCAGTGCTCAAATTATATTGGAACTCGCAGGGTTCCTACCAGGGGGCGATGTCAGACCAAAAGCTGATGGTCAATTACTGTAGCTCTGAGCTATTGATAGAAGACTGAAGGAATTGTTTCTGATTCTGTATCTAAACAACACATGGTGGTGGGGTTTGCATGAGTGAGAGACGTGGGCTGTCATTTTTTTTATTTTTCAGTACCATTTCTGTTATCTCAATTTTTTGCTATTGTAGTGGTTAAAAAGAATCATTAAGGCCGCCGTAGATCTTTCTTCTCAAACATGAATAATGAAAAGTCATTCTGGGAGTGACGTGATGAATTATTGGTGTACCCCAAGATATTTTTAATATGTGGAACAAATGAAAGCAAAAGTTATACTATTTATTGTTAAATAGTTGCTCTTGTGGTAAATTATGTTGTGGTTTGTTAAATTATGTAAGATATAGCACTTTTATAGACTTTAAAAAAGACATTTTGGTTTATATAGAAAATCACTTTGGCCAGTCCAAAACCATCCCAAGAATACCTTGGCACCCACAACCACCCCAGAATCGACTGAATACCTACCAGAACAACATCCAGACCATTCCAGGCTCCTCATAACCACCCCAAATTACCCCAGATACGTGATTAAATTGCTCCGCAGCCATTCCAGGCTTCTCAAGATCACAAGAGTACTTGCTGAAACTACCCCAAGACCATCCCGTGCTCCTCTCAATAACCCCAAAATCATTCATGTACCTCCTGAAAGGGTATCATCCATCAAAGGGTCCTCGCAACCATCACAAAAATCACCCAAGTACTTGGCCTAAATGAATTAATTAAATTGAGTTCTGTTTATTATTTATATAGCACTTTTAACAATGGTCATAAATCTACTTTACAGTAGTATGTGTAAAACCACCCCAGAATCCCCCAAATAACTTACATCACCAGGTTCCTCTCAACCACCCCAGCATCACCTGAATACCTACCAAATCTACCTGAAGACCATCCCAGTCCCTCCACACCAACCCAACTTGCCTGACTACACACTCAAAATACTTCCAGAGCCACCAGAAATAGCCAGAAGACCAACCCAAACACCATATGACCACCCTGATAGATAATACTACAAGACAAGATTTTCGTAAATTACTTCAAGACCACCCCAAAGTCCATGCCAAAATCAACCCAAGATCTCTTAAAGCTGCTTAAAGACCCAACAAGATCACACGAAAACCGCTCAAAGAGCGCATCAAGAGCATCCCAGAACCACTGCAAGACCAATTCAAGACTACCTAAAAGGACTACCCCAAACTACACTACAAACCAACCTCAAATCCTCTAAGACCAAACGGAAACACTGACTGGAAACACCACTGGAAAATAGGAAAAAAAAAAAAAAAAACTTACCCTAGACCCCTCAAACCTATCCAAGACCACGCTAAATAAATGGCCCGTACCCCATCTATATTCTATATTTAGGTTTTAAAAAATAATTTGTTTAAAATGTACCTTTTACCAAGTCTGCTAATTCGAAACACCCGTCCTGTGGTTCAATATGGTTTGAGAGGATTGCAGGTGTATATTTGGTATAATGTTTGTGTGTACTCTGTGTGTGTGTGTGTGTGTGTGTGTGTGTGTGTGTGTGTGTGTGTGTGTGTGTGTGTGTCAGCAGGATTTTCACGCAGCTGCTGTGTTCTGTTCTACAGTGGGGCCTCTGTCTGGACCCGTCTATCCTTTCTGTCTCTTACGTGTACACACACACACACACACACACACACACACATCAGCATTTCTAACCGAAATACAGCAGGCAATATCAGCAAACTCTCAGCGAGTGTAAAATATGCATGACTACAGCAGGATTAGCGAACCCAGATGGCGTGCAATGAGCTCAGTCAGTTTCTGACAAAAGATCTTACGTTCCCGTCTAATGCCTACGGACACCTGAAGGTGCAATCAGAAATCACTTTTCTGTATTAGCAGATGTGCAAGTCCTCAATCAGGAACTCACAGCACTGTGTTTTGATGGTTTGCTGAGCTCTGTTGACAAAGCAAGGAGCCACGAATCAATGTTCTGATACACATGAACTGATGGGCTTTCTGTTAATATTATAATTTGGTATAATAATGACCAAATTGGTGTAGTGGTTAGCATTGTCACCTTGCAACTCCAGGGTCCAGGTTCGTATTTACATGTTTCGTAGCTTTCGTATTCCCTCATAAAAAAAATGTTTTATGCTGAGCTGAGAGTCATGAATGCACCGCTGTCCTCACGTCTTCATCAAAAGTGAATCTTCTGGGCCTCCGAGTGGCGCAGTGGTTAAAGCGCTCGCCCTATCTTCCGGAGATCGCCAGTTCGAATCCCGGGTGATGCTGTAACCTCTCGCAGCCGGAGGTCTAGAGAGAGCTCATTGGCCGAGCTCTCTCAGAGGGGAGGTACTTAATGTTCCCACATTAATCACGGCTCTACAGCCAATCAGGGGCGTCTGTGAGCTCGCGCAACGGAGGGAGCGGATAGCACCGTCCTCCGAGTGTGTTACGCCGCCTTTTCGAGCGAGCAGTTCGAAAAAGATGCAGTCGACTGGCGCCTTCGGCACTCCCGGCTGAGTGGTAGTAGTAGCCTTAATGTGGAAGCCCCCTAATGACGGGGAGGAATTGGACACGACTAAATTAGGGAGAAAATCGGGGAAAAATCTAAAAAAAAAAAAAAGAAGTGAATCTTCGTCCTCGCAGTTCTGCTTTCAGCGGACCAAACAGGTGAAGGTCTGATGGAGGGAGATCAGGACTATAGTGAGGACGCTTTAACACCTCAGAGTGTCGACAGTGTGGGCAGAAGTGTACGGACGCGCATCGTCATATGAGATCACGGCGCCCTCGGATATCGGTCCTCTGTGTTTAATCTGAGGTTTAGGCTTCAGCTCATTTGTTGAACCCTTTTCCTGATGGTGTTCCAATACTTGAGAATCCCAGAAAACTGGAAGTGTTGATGAATTTTTTCAACTGATGCTTGACTTTTAAACTTGTTGTGCGTTGTACAGACCATCATTGTGTACACTTACTGGAGTGATGAGTACAGTTTGGGCTCCAATTCACCCAAATTGTGAAAATGAGCCTCAAAAAACTTAAAGAAATTGGGTCCACTGGAAAAAAAAAAAAAAGAACTGTTAGCAATTTTTCCTGCCTAGGCTTTTTTTTTTGTCAGTCATCCATGAAGGAAATCAGTTGCACTAGGAAAACACCAACAGAACTGCAAATGAGTCTGATTAGACGTGCGGCGCATGGCTGTTTTCCCTTTAATGCCATCTGGAAGTGAGAAAATAAGCAGATTAAGCAATGATCGATGCACCCAAGACTAAGACTGTTAGACCTAAAAAAAACACTGCTATAGGCTTATACTGCTGTACAATATAGACAACATACAGACAAACATTTCAGGAATATTAATACAGTGAAGTAAGCTGGAAAAACAAACAACATTCACTTTATTGCTGATTTATATGTGTTAGCGTTGGCACATGGCGGATCATAGTAAAAACAGGAGAGCTAATCAACATCTCTGTCTTACTGTTGGCTGCCAACACACCTCAAGCCAATCAGTTTGAGGGCCGAAGGTCACATGACCAGCTAACGATCCAGTTTGGAGCAAAAGAGAGGCGATAAAGACACTCAGTAGCGTCACATGCACATAAGTCGAGCTGTCTACTTCTATCCTTGAGTCATTATACAAGCACACACAGCAATTTATTGCCTGAAGTATGCCTGGCTTCGGTACTATAGTTGGCAATGCGCCCCCTTCATAAACTAGTTAAACTAGTATGTTAGCTAGTGGCAAACTGTTAGCATATTTAGCTTTACAGAGCTGTACATTTTGTACATGCTGTATGATTTCCTACTTGCACGCTGTCCCTCGTTTTATCAGAAAACAGAAATCACTGCCATATTGTTGGCGGATTCTTCCGCTGTTGTGTGGTTGAGGTATACATACATGCGAGTGTGCTAGGATATTTAAGTTTACTTTAAAAGTTCAGTTATAGTCGGATGAACGCAGCATCCTTTAGACATACAGAGTGACTCATAAAGGCTGAACGTATGCAACGTACATCATCCTGCTTTGATTTTAAAAAATCATACAAGTCATTAATGAAAATCTGTTGACATGCATGATAGATGATGCCGCATTGACATGTATTGTATATTTGTGAAAACATGAAATACCAGCGTCGATAGCATGCAGTGTGTGTCACATGGAAATAATGATATAAAACCACATGGTTTCTCACCGCTCGATCTTGGACGACTCAGAAATCTTTAGCGTTTAATCAGGAATCTTTTGTGCGCTGAGGAACACTGACTGCATGCTCTTACTGCACTGGCTCGAGCTTGTGCGGCAGGTAAGGGAGAAAGGGATTGTAGAAGGGCAATGTAAACTACTGACAATTCTCTTTATTTTGGTTCTTTATTTAATCTGTACTTCACATTACGTGTGTGAGCATTTCCAAAACCACCCCAACCGTCCCACCCTGGGCTACCCCAACCAGAACAGCCTTAAAATCACTTCAGTATCTGCCAAAACTACCCCTAGACCAGTCCAGAATCCTCACAGCCATACATGAAAAGCCACCCGAACTACTCCAAGAACTACTCCAAGACATCTCAGTGGGTGAAGGCTCTGGTTTACTGATCAGAAGGTCCAGGGTTCGAGCCTGAACCTGGAGTCTTCTGAACCCTAGACCGATGCCCTCCAGATCAGACATCATTAAGATGAGCAAAACTATGATACTAAAGAACTGATGAAACAAAACAGCTCTTCCTATCGTTTCTGTGTGTAACAGGGAATATCTCATGTATTTCTTTTCAGCAATGGACCGCATGGTGTGTGACCCGTTGTGTTCAGACGCTGGGTGTTGGGGTCCCGGTCCGGATCAGTGCCTCTCCTGCCGCTTCTTCAGCAGGGGGCGCATGTGTGTGAAGTCCTGCAACCTGTACTACGGGTCAGCTGTCTAATCTGTTTATTCCTTTTACACACACACACACACACACACACACACACACACACACACACACACACACACACACACACACACACACACACACACCACACATTTTGTTATACCACGCTTATATTAACAACTCTGCTTCTTGAAACTGAAAGAAGGTTGTGAAGAGGTTTTGTTTGTTAGTTTCTGAATGGTAGAGTGTGAAGTTATTTTAGCCCGAACCTGAGCTTTGATCCTGAGCTCGAGTTACTGTCTGTCTGAGGATCCACATGTTGGTCCCCTGAGTCTGAGCAGGTTTCTCCTGGGGTCTTGCTGGTAGACAGACTGGCTGTGGCCTCTAGTGACCAGCGTTTTTCCCAGAGCGGTCTTTGATCTGTATATACTGTATAAAACGCTTAATGAAGCTATTGGATCTTCTAGAACGGTGCCAATAATTCTGAATCTGACTGTATCGTACAGAGTCTCTATGTGAAGCAAGATTACTGCATTACTTCTTGTTCTTTTACCCCATCTGTTTCACATGTCATCACCTGGGGAGTCTGTCTGTCTGTGGTTATCTAACATTAAAGTCCCTTTGGTTTCTTTCTTTAAATATTCTTTCTTCCTCTTCTATTTTAACTCGTTTATCAATCCACCCATCCATTCTTCCATCATTTCTTTCTTTCTTTCTCTTTTTTTTCTTTCTTACTTGCCCCCTTTTTCTTGCCCTTGCACTTATTTCTCTTCATTCTTCCTTAATGAAGATCTTCCTTTTCTTATTCATTCCTCCAGCTTTCTTTTTTCTTTTTGTCTTCTTTCCTTTTTTATTCCTTTGTCCATATTTCTTTCTTTCTTTCTTTCTTTCTTTCTTTCTTTCTTTCTTTCTTTCTTTCTCTCTTCTTTTTTTCTATTCCTTCCTCCATCCTTCTTTCTTTCCTTTTTTCTTTCTTTTTGTCTTTTGTCCGCTCTTCTTTTTTCTATTCCTTCCTCCATCCCTTTATCTCTTTCTTTCATTTTTTTCTTTTTCTTTCTTTCTTTCTTTCTTTCTTTCTTGTTTTCTGCCTTCCTCCAGTGTCTCTATGTGAAGTTATATTATACTCTGTTCTTTTATCGCACCTGTCTCATCTGTCATTACCTGGGGAGTCTAACATTAATACCTTCTTCCATCTTTCTTTCTTTCTTTCTTTCTTTCTTTCTTTCTTTCTTTCTTTCTTTTTTCTGTTCTCTCTTTCTTCTTTTCCTTTCTTTTTATTTCTTGCAGTTTGCTCAGTTTAGATGATGGTCGGTCTGACTGTGATCATGACTCTGTAATGCTTCCCTTTCCCATAAGTATTGTTTGAGAGAGAGAGTGAGAGTGAGAGTCAGTGAGGGTAGCAGTGAGTTATAACTGTAACTATAACTGAGGGATTATGATCTGAGCTTAATGTAAATTTATCAAACATCGCCAAGTGACATCACTGTTAGTTTTTCATAAGATCACATGATGATTCAGCCATATTACATGAACCTGTTCATCTCCTCAATTTACATAGGAGCGTTTCCATGGAAACACTCTAAAAGCTGATTTAAATCCTGTTTGTTACCTGTTCTGCCCCTTTTCCCTCTCTACTTCCTCCCTACCGCTAATATTTCTTTCTTGCACGATTTCACTAAAAACATTATCTTTTTGTGGATATGAATAATAATAATAATAATAATAAACCCTAAACTCCGCCCCCATGGCCTCTGAAACTCACCGGTCTCTTATGATGATGTCCTTTGACTGACGTAACCTCTTCTCATGAAAGATTTACAAATCTCAAAAACATAAATTTTTTTCATTTCTGTATACGAGTCTGTATTAAAGTGCAATTCACGAAAGCACGTCGATATTAAACGGGTTCTGGATGAAGAACGGCATCTTTATTGCGTATACATGCTGACAGTTAAAGTGCACTTTGTCAAACACAAATATGAATCAATCTCTCTCTCTCTCTCTCTCTCTCTCTCTCTCTCGCTCAGGGAGGTGCGAGAGTTTGCGAATGGCTCCGTGTGTGTGGAGTGTGACGCTCAGTGTGAGAGAGCCGAAGATGACGCTCTGACCTGCACCGGACCGGTGAGTTACAGCTCAGTGCCTCTTTCCTGAGATCCACGTCCGGTATGTAGAGTATAACATCAGCTGTAGTCAGTCATCATGTACATCATGTACGGCCTGTATGAGCTAGAAACGTAATACAGAGAAAAGATTACAAATTCTCATTTATTACATTTATTATGGTAGTTTTTGTCCCTCTGTTTTAAAAAGAAATGAAAATGAAAAAAAAAAAATCCCGTTCACATAAACAGTGTTTCGAAAATGACTTTTAACGAAACACAAAAGCGGCGTGAGCGTGCTAAGCCAATTAGATGGCGATAGTATTTAATTCCGCCTCTAGCTGAGAATATTAAATAAACTTTAATTACAACGATGTGGCAATTCCATGCAAAGGTCAGCTTTACCATGTGGAGAGAAACAGCAGGCGTAATTCGTAAGTGTAGCGTTCTCACCAAACCACGCCGATACGCTGGAAATACACGGCGACTGCAGTACGTCTGTTTGTACCGACTTTACATTTACTTGCGAGTTAAACAGTAAGGTCGACTACTGAGCATCAAAAAAACACAAAGAGGCACAAAAATGGTGAAAACTACAAAGAAAAAAGAGCAAACAAAATGTGTTTAATAATTCCTGACTGTTTTTTTTTCATAATAACTATTCAATTGTTTCATGTTAAAAAAAAAAGATTCAAGGATGTCCCTTATACACAAGGGGAGTCCATGTTAAACTGAGATTTATTGTCTCATGGGCAAAAGAATGATATTTACAGAAGACTTCAAGCACAGTGCAGTGATGAGACTCTCAGCCGCAGTAAACTGTCCAGCAAACATTCAGCGAGTGGAACGCCTGAACCTTGGAAACTGACAGATAAGTCATTGCCAAACTGCAGAAGAGACGCATCTGTGTGTGTGAACTGTACACACAATCATATTGTAGAATAGAATACTATAGAATGGAATAGAATACTGTATAATACAATAGAATACTGTAGAATAGAATACTGTCGAATAGAATAATGTAGAATAGAATAATGTAGAATAGAATAATGTAGAATAGAATATTGTAGAATAGAATACTATAGAATGGAATAGAATACTATAGAATAGAATACTATAGAATAGAATACTATAGACTAGAATAATATAGAATAGAATACTATAGAACAGAATAGAATAATGTAGAATAGAATATTGTAGAATAGAATACTATAGAACAGAATAGAATACTATAGAATAGAATAGAATACTATAGAATAGAATACTATAGAATAGAATAATATAGAATAGAATACTATAGAACAGAATAGAATACTATAGAATAGAATACTATAGAATAGAATAGAATACAGTAGAATAGAATACTATAGAATAGAATACTATAGAACAGAATAGAATACTATAGAATAGAATACTATAGAATAGAATACTATAGAATAGAATACAGTAGAATAGAATACTATAGAATAGAATACTATAGAACAGAATACTATATAATAGAATACTATAGAATAGAATACTATATAATAGAATACTATAGAATAGAATAGAATACTGTAGCATAGAATACTGTATAATAGAATAGAAGAATAGAATACTGTAGTATAGAATAGAACAGAATATCTTTATTGTCACCGGAACGTGAGGGAAATCCAACAAAATTAGGTGCTAATACATATTACACAAGACACACAAATGACACTTTACACACTTTATACACAATATAAATGACTAGAAACAGTTAGACGTATGGCAACAAAATGTACATATATTGCACAGGAAATTTTAAATTTACATGTATAGTGAACTGTAAAAACATAAAAATATAAATTAACGTATCTTGCACAAAAAAGTTGCACAGGACGTTTACATTTACGTATATTGAAATATACATTAACATATACTGCCCAGGAAAGTTGTACATATTGCACTTTACCCATATTACACGTAAAGTGACAGATATTGCACGTGATTTACGCATATGCAGAACATGATTCCCAGAGAATTTCTTCTGCACTTTGCATTTAATGAGTTTGCATTAAAGGAGTTCCCAGGAGGCCGGCGTTTCAGATGTCAAGATCATGGCTGTGACGTACTGAGAAAACTTTCTGTACCTTGATGGTGTCCAAACACTAGTGAAACACTGGGATAAGTGCATTAGTGTAGCAGGGCATTATATAGAGAAGGGAGTTTTTATACTGTAACTCTCATAACTGTGTTCCGGACAAGCAAAAGTCCCGGTTTGACTTGAACGCTCCTAGGACACAGATTCAGACTTGCTGTAGATCTTTATAATATCAATACAGGATGCAGCAGACAGTCTGATTTTGATGACTTCTTTCTGTGCTTTAAAGCGTCATTGCGTATGCACTCGAGTGGAGCGTGAATCATACAGTAGCTGCGTTCCTTCTCGTCTAGTCTCGCTCTCCTCTTTGAGAACTGGCAGACAATCTGCGATCAATCGGAATTCAGGATGAAATGTAAACGTACGACGCAGGATTGATTCCGCTTCTCGTTGATTTGGCTAATCCAGCCGCGTGGCGACGCGCGGGGAAGATAGATGGCGGAGTTTTCAGGACGGTAAGTTGTTATGGAGTGTGTAAGACGCCGGCCCCTAAATTCCGTCCGCTGTGAGAGGAAATCAATACCGGCCGCTGTGTAGCAGAAAGCGCCGCATCGATGGTCCAGGATTCTTTTTTTGTTCCTATTTTTCTTTTCCTTTTTTCCTCTTTTTTATGTATGTCATGCAGTAAAAGATAGCTCAAAGAATCTTAATAAATAAAGGGATAATCATTTAACGGCTGAGTGTTTAAACGATGACGAAATACTTTTTCACAAAAAATTCCGAAAGCGTATTTCATTTCTCACTTGAGCTTATAATATTAGTTATATACCGTATATTATAGTATTTAATGCAGCTAAAAACAGCTGAAGTTGAAAAGATACTTACACACACTCCAAAAAAGGAAATCAAACTTTTTCATATTTGTACGTTTGATGTTTACTTACGTCCTACTTCTTCAGTTCCACCTAAAAGCGTCCAATTTCATGAACACTTGAAAAAAAATCCTTAAAAATAAATAAATAAGCCTGATATATTAAAAAAAAGGCACAGCTTGTAGAAACTTCCTTATGAAGTAAATACATTTTTATTAATGCTGGAAACTTTTCATTTATTAATTTTTTGATTTTTGATTTTTGTGTAATTCTAAAGCAGATGATAAATCATTTTTCATGGATTATAAATGTAGGATAAAAAAGCAAACAAACAAACATGAAAGGACAAAAATATGTCTGATTGAGAGACAGAGAGTCCTAAATGTGTTTTTTTTTTACTTGTGCACACACACACACACATAGACACAAACACAAAGACACACACATGTGTTTGTGTCTATGGATGCGAGGCTTTATAGAGTGTCATTTGTTTTGAACTCGGCCACCTGCAGAAGCAATTAAAGCTGCTGGAGATAGATGGTGGGATTTCTGGAGGTTTATGTGGGAGAGCCGCGGAGAGGTTGAGCAGGTGACCTGAGCAACAGCTGCATTAAAGAGGAGATTGATGGTATCTTCTGGCTGAACAAGCCTTAGAGGAGCTTTTCAGCCGAGTCCCATCGCTCTGTTCAGTGCGAGTGCAGTGTGAATATCCAAGCCTTACACTTACACTTAAGTGGAGAGTCTCTCACACTGAGCGAGTTGCACTGAGACCGGCTTCGTGCACGGACGTGTTCTCAGATGAACACACACACACACACACCGTTTATGCACCTGCTGAACTGAGGCACGGTGTTTCTTCATGCTGTTTAGACTCAGCCTATTAATGCTTTACCAACGATCTCTAGAGTAATAACTGTGCCATGAACAGCATTAACACATGAACACAGACAAGACAGTGATTCCAACACATTCTGGAGAATTTTAATAAAATAATTAAAATCAACAACAATTATTATTATTATTATTATTATTATTATTATTATTTTGCAGTAGTAATTCTATTAATTGCTTCTTTCTTTCTTTATTTGTGTTTGGTTGTTTTTTTAAAAGTTTTTTATTATTATTATTATTATTATTATTATTATTATTATTATTATTTTGCAGTAGTAATTCTATTAATTAATTAATTACTTTAGCTAGTTAGTTCCTCGGTTATCGATGGTAGCACTAGTTACATATTATTATTATTATTATTATTATTATTATTTAGCAGTGCTAATTTATTTGTAGTGGTGTAGTGGTTCGCACTGTCGTCTTGTGGGTTTGATTCCCTGTCTCCTTGTGCATGGAGTTTGCATGTTCTCCCCATGATTGGCGGGTTTCCTCTGTGTACTCCGGTTTCCTCCCACAGTCCAAAGACATTTAGGTTATGTTAATTGGCGTTCCCAAATTGGCCTTATTGTGTGAATGAGTATGTGAGTGTATGAGTGTGTGTGATTGTCCTGCGATTGGATTAGCACACTGTCCAGGGTGTACCCCGCCTTGGGCCATAAGTCTCCTGGGATAGGCTCCGCCCCCCGTGACCCTGAATACAGGATTAAGCGGTATAGATGATGAGTGAGTTTTTTTATGTAGAAGAGTTGTTTGTACACTCAGTATAAAGCGGCCCCCTGCTGGCTCCCCAGTGTAACGACGTTCCCAGGTGAGGGTCACGATCATGTCAGAACCGTAATGTCTCGGGGAAAATGTTGTTTTTCTGAAAGCATTGCAGGAGGGAAGTAAAAAAATCTGATGTGCTATTTCCCTACAAAGGAGCACTCTCAGTGTGTGTCATTGCTCAGTCGGAAGTGTTGGCTGTGTGTACGTGTGTGTGAGTGTGTGTGTGTGAGGGTTGATGAAGCTGTGTGACGCTGGCGCTAGCACTCGTATTGATATCCAGGCTAACTGAGTGTCTCCTCTCCGCTTCCTGCGCTGCCTATATTACTGCTATAAATCCCGACCGCCTCATTGTTATGGTCATTGTGTGGGCAGTGAGCGATGGTTATTATCCGCGGCCTGGTTGCGGGTGTTTTATAGCTCTTCTTTGCTCTTTTATTTCTCTCTCTCTCTCTCTCTTTTTCCTCTTTCTTTCTCTCATGGTCGCCTGGTCAATTTATTCCAATTCAGCTTTATTGGCATGACTGGAGTGCATGAAATACATTACTTCCCATGCACGGGATATTAGAGTGGAGAGGAATACAGCAACAGCAATGATATAGATCATACATAACTATGTATATTGCAGAATGGATGGTTAAAATGAGGATTCTTATGTCATGTTTATTATCTCTCTCTATCTCTCTCTCTCTCTCTCTCTCTCTCAGGGCCCTGATCATTGTGTAAAATGTCTTCACTTTAAAGACGGACCTAACTGTGTGGAAAAATGCCCCGATGGACTTCAGGGGGCCAATAGTTTTATATTTAAATACGCAGAACCCAACAAGGAATGCCGTCCCTGCCACATCAACTGCACCCAGGGGTACGGAAAATGAATAAACCAGATCTATTTTTAATAAATACAGCTGAAAACACACCACACACACACACACACACACACACACACACACACACACACACACACACACACACACACACACACACACACACTAATAAAAATATCTCACTATTCAGTCTACTCCTTCTGCTCCATTCCCGTCTCACATTTCCACTCGTCCCATCTAAGGATGCACACGCATTCCCTTTCCCGCCGTGTACAGTGTGTATGTGTGTGTGTGTACGTGTGTGTGTGTGTTGGATGATGAGGCTCGAGGCCTTTGATCTGGCGAGAGGTGGAGGGCTGATGTGTGAGAGAAAGATGAAGACTGATTAAAGGAACGAAGCTTAATGCAGCATCAAAAGAGCTAAAATTTGTTCTTCACCTGAACACTGTGACAGCCGAGTGTGTGGCTGTAATCACACACACACACACACACACACACACACACACACACACAACACACAACACACAACACTCTGCCTCATTTGGCTTGGGGACAAGTGAGAAGAAGACTGTAAAGGACGGATAGGGGATGGATGATGGATGGATGACTGGCTGGATCCGTGTGTGTGTGTGTGTGTGTGCGCGTGTGTGCTCTTCCATGCAGTTAATTACCTAACTATTCCTTACTGTACATTCACCAAGCCTTCTACTTATAAATATAAACAGACAGAGAGAGATGAATGGATAAATGTACATGTTGTTAGATGGCTTGGTGGCTAGATGGAATAATTTAATGAGCAAGTTAAATTGAGCTTAATTAATTAATAGATGGTGGGGTGAAGGGATGGGTGGATAAATGGATGAATGGATGGATTGGTAAGGAATGCATGGGTAAGTGAGTGTAATGGTTGTTCACTGGATGAATAGGTAGATAGATGGATAGATGGAGGCAAATGATGAATGGATTGATGTATGGATAGAAGGATGGACGAGTGGGTGGTTTCTTGGATGGACAGATGGATGGCGTTTGGATGGATGAATAGATGAATGAGTGGGTGGCTATTTGGATGGATGAATGGATGGATGGATGGATGGATGGATGGATGGATGGATTGATGCAGGGATGACTGGATGAGTGGGTGGTTAAATGGTGGATGGAAGACTGGATGGATGAGTGGTTGGTTGAGTGGGTGGATCAATGGATGGATGGATGGGTTCATTGATGAATGGCTGGATGAAAAGTTGGATTGATGGATGAATGCATGGATGGTTAAGTGTGTGGATGGATGTATTGATGAATGGATGGTTGGATGGATGGATGACCTGAAGGGTGGATTGATGGATGGATAGTTGGATGGAAGGATGGATGAATGAGTGTGTGGTTGATTGGAGGAACAGATGGATGTACTGATGAATGGATGGATGACTTGAGTGGATTGATGGATGTATTGATGGATGGATGAATGAGTAGGTGGTTGTTGGGTGGATGAATGGATGGAAGGATGGATGGTTTTATGTGTGGATGGATAGATTAATAAATAAATGGATGGATGGAGTGGAGGCTGATGAGTGGGTGGACAAATGGATGGATGGATGAATGGATGGAGAGACGGTGTAAACATGATCACAGCACTCGTTTACATTTGCTCCTCTATTTTCTCTGTATTGGTTTATTTCCTCTGTTCTGTGTTTCAGATGCACCGGGCCCAGGCTTCAGGACTGCATCGGCATGATTGATAGGTAATAACATACTGAGCTGTTCTTTTCTGCAGCGTTAGTACACACGCACACACACACTCTCTCTCTCTCTCTCTCTCTCTCTCTCTCTCTCTCTCTCAGAGGACGAGTGCTGAAGGTGTTTCTCTACCTGTATTTTCTAGAGCGTCTACTGACATAATGAGAGAGACGGAGAGGGAAAGTTGTACACTGACTCGACCATCATTGTGTGATTAATGGCTTGCTGTGAGGCTCAGTGTAGACATGTGTTTTGTGTGTGTGTATATATGTGTGTGTGTGTGTGTGTGTGTGTATACTCTTGATAAATTGATAGCATTTTCTTTTGTTCTCATGGGGCAAAGGGAACAAAGCACCACTAACTACTGTGCACAAATGGATTTCCAGTTCAAGACTGGAATATTACACACACACGCGCACACACACACACACACACACGCACACACAGGCACACTAAATCCCCGGCTCCCATTAGTACATAATGCCTTTACATACAGTAGGCGTATTAGATGAAGTCAAGCAATCAAGAACTGTCAGGAATTTCGTTTCTTCTCTAATCCCCAGTTCAGTCCGATTCGGGATTTGAGAAGGAAATGTCATCTTCGTTACACCTTTCTTTCTTCAAATACAAAAAGTCGCTAAAGTTAACGTAACAGCGCGAGCGCTATGCGCCCACGTGTGAAGTGATCATGAATACGGATGTGTGTCTTCTCTGTGGGTGGGCGCGTGACGGATGGGAGCTTCACGATGCGATCGATAGTCAATTAACCAGACAGATCTCATCTCGGCAGTGGATGATCCAGCAGTGTGTGAATGGGAAGTGTTTCTCTTTTATGCAGAGACACACACACACACACACACACACACACACAACTACAGCCCGTAAACTACACCTCACACACTTGCACGCTCTCTCTCTTTTTTTTTTTTTTCAGTTTGTTCTTATACATCACCCTCACACACACACACACACACGTAGTGAATGGAAGCTACGCACTCGTAGTTTGTCTGAGTTTACTGAAACTTATCTGGTATCTGATTAAATCAGGATCAACGTAAGTTTGGAGGTTAATTGCACCACGCGGTGGTTTAATTACTCAAGGAACAATGAGTACGAAAGAAAAACAATGAACTCAAAATTGTAGTCCCGGAACATAAATGATTCATAATCGCTGTAAATAAGTCACTTTGAAGTGTTGGCTTGTCAGGTATCGTTCATTAAACATTACCGGCTCCTTCAGAAGAGATCGTTTGCAGCAGTTTGGAGACGCGTCTACATGACAGAAGAACAACGTATAGGACATTTATCATTTCCACTCATCTTCTGTCCTGTACTCAGGATCACAGGGACCTCGAGCTCATCCCAAGAGAGTCATTAAACAAACTACAGGCAATTTGGAAACGCCAATTAACTTAATTTTGAAGGAAACCGGAGTACCCAGAGGAAACCCACCAAGCACAGAGGGAACACGCACACGGAGGTGGGAATCGAACCCGGACCCTGGAGGTGCAAGGCGACAGTTTGTGCCGCCATTATCTCTTCCACTTGGTTGGAAATAACATCACTGCCACTGCCAGGTGAACTGAACACCATTGATTACCAATTACACACCAGTACACTGGATCATGGGCACCCGAGGCTCTATGAGAACCTTAAGCCAACCAGTCCAGTCCAATCCAATCCCACTGAAAAGCCAATCCAGCACAATTTGCTGGCCGAGATAGAAAGATCCCAATCTGATCAATCATCCATTGGATACCCCAGACAAGTCTAATGGATCCACAGAAGCCCCTCGTTGCGAACCCACAGCACCCGAAGGATCTGGTGCCAGACACCACAGCACACCCGCAGTGAGCCACGCCCTAAAGGCTCCAGAGACACGCAGGTGGCACAAGCGGAAACCAAACCCCAGGTGGTTTTTATTTTAGTAGTTTTAATGCTTTGGCTGAAGATACATTGGTACATTGGTGAGATATTTCTTCACAGCTCTGTAACGTTTTAACTTAATTACTCTTGAAATGTCAGTGTCGACATCAAGAAATGTCAGCGTTGTGACATGACTCATAAATTGAAGCTTCGTGTTGTGTCTAGTCCGGGCTGTATAAAGGTTGATTTCCCACTTCTCCCCGTCTGCCAGGACTCCCCTGATCGCAGCAGGCGTGATCGGCGGCCTGTTCGTGGTGGTGATCGTGGCGCTGGGCGTGGCCGTATCAGTGAGAAGGAAAAGCATCAAAAAGAAAAGAGCGCTCAGGCGCTTCTTGGAGACGGAGGTAAGATTTCTACAAAATCCCGTGGCCAGAAGGTAAAACGAACAAAACAAAATAAAAAAATAATAATAATGCAGTGTTTTTTCCAATAATTCTGAGAAAAAGTGTAATAATCCAGATACAAAGTGATAGTTATGAGATAAATTATTATAGGTCTGTCAAAATTGTTCAGTTTAACCATGTAAATTCAGAGCTCAGTATTTTTAGTATAAATATTTATTCTTTTCAAGTCAAGTTAAAATTAAGATTTATATATACTACAAATACTGAGCTGGTATCTCATCATCATAATGAATTAATATGACTATTCCAAATTCTAATCAAATTAATAAAATATTTCTGACCTACAAAACGTATAACTGGGTATATATAACAATTTATATAACAGTTTATATGAGTTTATATAACAATTATATCATAATTATGCAAATAACAATCTATAGTTTTAAAGGCAAAGTCATATTTTAAGTTATAGAGTCACAATTGTGGGATACCCACTTATAATTTCATATCATTTATAATTGTAATAGATAATATATCATATAATTTGATCATTTATAGGTCTTAAATATTTTATTCATTTTCATAGAATTTGCAATAGTCATATTAATTAATTATGAGATACCAGGTCAGTATTTTGAGATACTATCACATATGTGTGCAAGTGCCGTGCCATAATTAGACCGTTATTTATTAGTTATATTAGTATTAAGTAAATATTTAATAATATTTCGTTACATTTAATTGGATACCTAATCTTAATTTTGAGCCAAAATTGTTGTGACCCAAAGTCATAATTACTGAGAAAACTGAGATAATGAGATAAAGCCTTATTTATACATTGTTTTATAACATTTTGAGATACTTTGTGAGATTCTAGTCATCATTATTGTATTCCAGGTCAATATTTTGAGATCACATAATTCTAAGATACTGAGTATCTTACTAAGTAAATATTATGCAACAATTATGAGATAAATTAGAGTTGTAAAATGAATAGTCATAATTCAAGTTAGTAAGGAGCATTTACTGTATTAGATACCCAGTGATGATTTTGAGAGACACAGTCATTGTGTTTCAGGGACACATGATCTAATCATTTTGATTCATACAAACGAAAAATTTTCTTTTAACTGTGTAAAGCTGCCTTGTGACAATGACAATTATAAAAAGTGCTGTACAAATAAACTTTAATTGAATTTTGAGATTAAAAAAAAATCATAACTGAGTTTGATCTCATAATTTGAAGATAATAAGTTAAATAAAAGTTAATTTGGTCATTATGAGATTAAACCAGTAGTAAGATACCAACTTATTTACAAGATACTCAAGAATTAAAATTCAAAGTTGTATTTTTTTTTATTATTATTATTAATGTTTGGTATAAAAGTATAAATATGTAATATGAGTAATCCATAATTTTGTGATTACAAGTAATACATTTGGGTTATAAAAAGCAGCTCTGTTATTAAAAAAAAAAAAAATCAGTATATATATATATAAAAAATTATGAATTAGCATTTTTAAATTATGACGTCTAATAATTATCTCATAATTATGACTTTTTTTTTGTAGTTTTGAAGTTATGACCCTGCATCTCATTGGTATCATATAGTGTATAAATAATAATGACTAGTTTTAGTGTCTCACATTGTTTATTATTACATTTCATCTCATGTTTATAATGTATTGTTCCTTAAAATGACATTATATTGAATCCATGATTTAAACTCGTAACTCTGAGATAGGATTTTACAACCATGACTTGTTTTCTCCGGATATGATGCAGGGTTTTTATTTACTTTATGCCCGAAGCAAAACGTCCACAGATTTCTGTGTTTTTCTCCTCTCCTCTTCCTCCTCGGCCGTTCTATTGTAAATCCCTTAATAACGTCCTGTTCGGCTCCCAATTCTCCTGCTAATTACATCAGCAAAAGGATTCATTAACAACGACTCTGCATGAGATCAGAGAGCAGAGAAAGGGGCTCGGGTTCCTCCAGCTGAAGGAACTAAAGAAGACCCTCAGGCCTATCTGTCTTCCTTTTCACTGTTTATCTCGTCTCATTCATTTTGTGACGGCTGGGTTCTGACATGTCAAGGAAGTTCTTCATCACCCTCGGGCTATGAGAGAAACGGAGAGACGGAACGAAAGGACGTGCAAAGTGAGAAAGGAGTTCGGGGACACGCGCAGAAAAAAAAAACCTTAAAGTCCACTCAAGTCTTCTTATATCTTTATAAAGACGTGGGTCTCTTCTGGCTTTTTGAAATACAAATAGGGAGGACATTTCTGCATGTTTTTAGGAAAGGAGGAAGGAAGAAGAAAAAGGAGGACGATTGAACGGAAGGAGTGAAGAGAGAAGTGAAGAAAAATAAGAAGGATGGAGAAACTAGGATGGGAGAATCAGATATCAGATAGATAGAAGGATGGATGAAAGGGAAGAGAGAAGGTAGGAAGGAAATGCTTCTGGAATGATAAAGGATGAAAAGATATTTTAAGGAACAAATGTAGAGTGGAATAAAAGAAAAGAAGGATAGATTTATGGAAGGAAGAGAAGGAGAAATTGAGAGACAAAAAGGAGATAGAGACTAGAAGAGGACAAGGGGAAGGAAGGAAGGGCAAATGAAAAGAGGGAAACTGATATGGTATAAAAGAGGGATAGAAACATGGGAAGAAAATGGAAAGGAAAGAGTGTAGAGCAGAGTGAAAAATAAGAAGGAACAAAGGGAGGATGGAAGGACAAATTAAAAGAGATATGGAGGAAAGGAAAATAAAGGACATACAATAGGGAGGGGTGAGGACGACAGGGAAATAAGAGGGAAAGATAGATCTAAGGAAAGAAAAAAGGAATATTATTTATATTAACGAGTAGTGTGAAAAAGATGGAGAACATGAAAAAGACAAGAACGGAGGAACGAGGGATGGGTAGAAGAACCAAGGGAGGAGTGAGGAAGGGAAATAGGAAGGAACGCATCAAAAAAAGGAAGGACGGGAGGAAAGAAGGAGGGAAAGGGTGATGGAGGAAAGGAAGGATAGAAGGATGGAAAGTAAAAGAAAATAATTTTTCTGTGAAAGAAAAGTATGTAGAGTGGAGCGAAAAAGAAGAAGGAAGGAAAAGGGTAGAAGGACATATAGGACGGGGTGAGGACGGCATGGACATAGGAAGGAAATAAAGATTTACGGAAGGAAACGAGGGAATAGTATTAATATTAATGAATAGTATGAAAAAGATAGGATAAGGACAAAGAAACAAGGGATGGAAATGTGAAGGGGCTGTCTACAGTATATAAAGAATGAATTAAAAACGAAGGAAGGAAAGAACAAACGAGAAGAAGAAAAGAGATATGGAGGAAAGGAAGATAGACCGATGGGAAGAAAACTGAAATGAAAAAGAAGGAAGGACAGAAGGGTAGAAGGACATAGGAAGGCGGTGGGGACGGATTTAAGGAAGGAAACGGGGGAATGTTATCGATATTAATGTGTTCATTAGTTGCGTCGAAAAGATCTCAGGATCTAAGGATAAGGACGGAGGATTTTAGATTTAAGGAAGAAATCAGTGGATGGATAGAAGAGACAGAAGGAGAAATTGAAATAAAATGAAGGAATGAGAGAGAACGGTGATGAATAGAAAGGAAGGAAGGAATAAATGAAGGAAGGGATATACTGTAGAAGACAGGAAACTGAAAGGAAAGAAGAAGGAAGGAAGGACAAAAGGGTAGAAGGACAGCATGGAAATAATGTTTTAAGAAGGGAAACCAATGAGTATTATTAATATTAATGAATAGTACAAGAAAGGACAAGAAGGAGGAAGGAAGGAAAGATGAGTGAGAGGAAGAGAGAAGGAATATTAATGTATAGTGTTACAGAGGAAGGAGAGGAGAGAGGGACAGATGGAAGATGAGAGTGTGTGGAGTTACGAGACTTGAGTCTGAACGTTGTAAATATTATTAGTAATGAATGAAAGCGTATTTACTGAGTGCTGGACTTCATGGTTTTCATCGTCTCTGTTGTAAAAGACGCTGGAGGACGCGTGTTCCAGGACGCGTGTTATCACGTGTACAGGGGTTTTTTGACACGCTAAAAATCAGTGCATCATACAACCGCTCGTGGTCATGTGTAAAAAAAAAAAAAAAGTATGTACACCCGCGACATCACACTCATTTTTTTTCCCACCCTTGTGCTAGAAAGTGTGTAGAAAAAAAAGTAATTTAATGCAACATGTTCCAGCTTGTGCAACAGCCAGAGCGGTCACTGACGTACCATCTGTCTTCTGATTAGTGATAGACAGCGCGGCGCTGAGAGCTCGACACCGCACTCGTTTATTTCCAAGTTTCCAGCAGAATATGAAGTGCAAGCTAGGATGCTATGTTATTAGCCAAACCATTATTTAAACACGGGACACGCCAGGAAAAGCCGTTCGCGGTGCCGCTGTGTGTAAAGGCGTCTCAGTGAAGACCGCGTAGAGCCGGCTCATTGGGTAGGGCTTTCTGCTGCTGACCAGATGGTCGTGAGATCAAATCCCATGTCCAGCACCGCGCTGCTTTTGAGTCCTTACCTTCAATTGCTCAGCGTGCTCCAGAAGCAGAAAAGAAGAGAAACAACAGTCATGAAAACAAACAAAAAAATCTGCTGAATCAGGAGCGGCGAAGGTCTCGTTCAGAGTTCTTTTGTGACTTAAAAGTTCATTGTAAATGCTTTGTGAATAATGAATAACATGCTGTAAATGAGAAAGAGAAGGAAGGAAGGGAGGGAGGGTGTAAGAAAGGGGGAGGGAACCTCGGAAGGGAGTAACGTAGGAAGGAAAGAAGGATCAAAAAGGAAAATATGAAGAAGGAAAGGAGAGAGAGAGAGACAAAGGAAGGAATTAAAAATGGATGAAGAGAATTTGAGGAAGAAAGTAAGGCAGGAAGAGAAGGAAAGATGGAAGGGGACAGAATGTAGGAAAAGGTGACGAGAAAGGACGGGGGAATGAAAATACAGATTTAGATTCCTTTTAGAACACGGAAGAGAGAAAAATTTAAAACATAGAAACGTAATAATTTAGGGATGAAGCAAGAAGGATGGAATGAAGAAGAGAAGAGAGAAGCAAAGTTGAAAGGGAGAAAGAAAGTATGAAGAAAGGAAGTCAGAGACAGGAGGCGAAAGAAAGGAATGAAGGAAGGAGGTTGAGGAGTACAAATAAAGATTTATATTCAATTAGAGAAAGATATAGAGTCACGGAGAAAGAGAGAGGACAATCGGCGGAATAGAACCAAATCAAAAACCAATATCAAACACTAAAAGAAAGAATTTAGGGAAGAAGTAAAAAATGAAGAAAAGAAAAAAAAAAGTAGGGAGAAAGGGGTGAAGAAGGGTACAAAGAAGGAAGAACCAAGAATTCGACAGAGTAAGAGGGAGAGGAAAAAAAGGAAGTGAAAAAGGAAGAGAAGGAACCAAAGCCAACATAGAAAGAGCAAGAAAGGAGCACATGTGGTCGTGTTTGTCCTCCAGAAAGAAAGAAAGAAAGAACAGGAGCGCTTTGATAAAGGCAGTGTGTCGTCCTTGTTCTGGGAATCTCTCAAACCCTTCAGTGTCGAGGAAGTCTTAAGAGGTTTGGTAGAAATGCATTACGAACATCATAGAGACTGTTATCACCACACACACACACACACACACACACACACACACACACACACGCACACACACACACACACACACACATGTCCAGTGTTGAAGATGTTAATGCAGTGCTGGAGTAAAACAACCTGTACTGTTCTGCTGCTTGTTGACTCCTTGACCTCTACTTAAATAACACATAACACAAGCGTGTGTGTGTGTGTGTGTGTGTACTTGTTTATACTCCTTTTCCCTCTTTCTTTAATTCCAGTCTAATAGCATACACTTGGAGAAGTGTGTGTATGTAGGAGGATGGGTCACGTGTGTGTGTGTGTGTGTGTGTGTGTGTGTGTATGTGTGTGTGTGTGTGTGTGTGTGTGTGTGTGTGTGTAAAACACCTGTGGGCATTGACCCCACGTTGCTCCTGCAGCTGTGTTGCCTCAAGCTGTGTGAACATGTTCACCGCTCTTTATGCGAAAAAATAAAATAAAGTCAAATAAATTCAGAGAAACGGGAGCGAGCTGCAGCGCGTAACTGTCTAATGATGTGAGTTTACTGAGCATCTGAGAAACTATCACTGAGAAATATTTTAGCAATGCTGTGTGTAAAAGCACGGCTCGGCTGACCGGTCAGGATTCCTGGATTGAGTGAATGCAGAGCGCTTCTCATGAATTTATAGCAGCTTTGTATCACCAAAAAAATAAAAATAAAAAAAATTATAACGAAGATGAAAAGCTCTGCTTTGTGCATCTTTCACGCATCAACTATTTCAGCACCGGCTTTAGTGGACAGCTCCATGTGAACAATGGACAACATTCCTCTCACAAAGGGAAGGAAGAGTAAGAAAGGGAGAAAGGGAGTATTGTATGAAGAAAAGATGGCAGGGAAAAAGAAAGAACTAAGAAAAGAAAAATTAAGGAAGACTTGAAAGAAAAAAGAAAGAAAGGCAAGAGAGGGAAATAACAGAACAGAGCAGGGGTGAAAGGGCGAAAAGAAGAATTTAGAGAAGAAGGGATGAAGTTGGAAGGAAGAAAAGAAGGGAGAAAAAAGGGAGAAATTAGAAGGTAAAAAGAAAAGTAGGGATGGAGGACAGAAGGAAGAAAGGACAGCGTGTGAAAATGGAGCAGATTTAGAGGAAGAGATCGAGTTAAGGGGAAAAGGAGAGAGAGAAATAGAGGAAGGTAATGAGCAAAAGAAAATGAACAGCATCGAGCATCTTTCACGGTTAACTATTTCAGGGAGGGAGAAAGAGAGGGCTGAGGAAAGAAAAATTAAGGAAGGATTAAAAAGAAAGGAAATGTGGGAGGAAATGTGTGGTGAAGAAAGAATGAAATGAATTTAGTGAAGAGTGAAAAAAGTTGGAAGGAAGAAAAGAAGGGAGAAATGAAGCGGATTTAGAGGAAGAGATGGAATGAAGGAGAAAATAGAGAGAAATAGAGGGAGGTAATAAGAAAAATAAAATAAACAGCAATGAGCGTCTTTCACAGTCAACTATTTCAGCACCGGCTTCAGTGGACAGCTCCGTGTACTCGTACACTTATTATACACTCTTTAATTTTCCCTTCATGTTCACCTTTTTTACCTTTTTCCCATTAAGACTCTCAGTTCTGAAATCTGGTTAATTCAAGAACTGCTATTCTGCTTTAATCAGATGTCGGTGATGAGTCCAGGGACGCGCTGAGCGCCGAGAAACCGTATTCTCACCGTCATTTTCTTTTCTCCTCTATTCTTTTTTAACTCTCTTTACTTGATCTTCCTCATCCTTTCTGATTTTTTTTTCCATTTCCTTCCCAATTCCTTCCCTCTTGCGGCAATATTATCAGCTCGGCTTTATCTTTATCGTCTTCTTTCTCTCTTTCTCTCTCTCTCTCTACTCCATATTTGACTCCTGTTGTTCCTGAAACTTCTTATTCTGCTCCACCCTTATCTCTGTCTCATTCTCATATTTCAGCTGCTCTTTGATCCCCTCAGGCTTTTGTCATTCTTCCCATTTTAATTCTCATCGCACCATGCTGAAGAAAGACCTAATTAATTACTTGAATGTGTAATCTCTGCACCCCACAGTTAATTTAACTTTTTTTTCCCCTCTCTCTCTAGATAGTGCTTCGTCTTCTGATTCACAATGTCACAGAGTCTCATCTTGTTCCACAGAAACATTAGTGCAATGATCTTTCAGTAATGGACTATATCCAGATAGGAAGTGGAGGTTTGGGGAACAGACACTGAGAACATGTTGAATTTGAGGATTTTTGTTTGGTGGTTGTGTTTCAGCTGGTGGAGCCTCTGACCCCGAGCGGTGCGGCACCTAATCAGGCCCAGCTCAGGATACTGAAGGAGACGGAGCTGAAAAGGGTAAAGATTCTTGGTGCAGGAGCCTTCGGCACCGTCTACAAGGTGAGTATTACTGACTCGTATGATGGATTGGTTTTGGCACAGTTTTTTTTTTTTTTTTTTACCAAATAGATAATCTGAGAAAGACACTTGGAGAGTACAGCTGAAAGTTATTTAAACATCTGACTTAAAAAAATGGTTCAAAATTGTTAACTACAGTGTATTGTACTGTATATTGTACAACTCTTGTCATTAACATTCCTGTACTCTTAACATGTTAGACATTTTATTATCAGAAAGAGAGAAAATAATAAAAACGTACTGTTTAGGCACCCATTGTTAACTTTCATCAACAACCAACAATTAATTATTTAAGCAATAATCAGCCATTAATCAGTCAAATGATAAACCAATCAGTCAAACAAATGACAAATCAATCAAACAACCAGTTACGTTAAACCTTTGTTGGTCAAATATACATTACGGCAAAGTTACATTGTTTCTTTGCATATCCCAGGTAGAAAGATGAGGTCAGTGTGTAGGGTCAGCACCTGGAGAAGACAGGGTTGAGAGCATTGCACAAGCGCAAAACAGTGGCAGCTTGGTGGAACTGGGGCTTGAACCATTGACCTTTTGATCAGTAGCCCAATCAATCACCCATTCAGTCAACAAACCAATCAAT
>QMIH01000264.1:380131-395465 GCA_003987875.1 Clarias batrachus | reverse complement strand
TTCTTTCTTTCTTTCTTTCTTTCTTTCTTTCTTTCTTGCTTTCTTATGTTTTCAGCATTTTGCTTGAATACCCCCATTATTTCTCTCTCTCTCTTTTACTCTCTTTCAGTATCTTTTAAAAATCATCTTATTTTCTTTTTACTTTCTTTCTTTTCTTCTTTTTCAGCATTTGATTTCAAAGTTTTACTTTTTTTGCTTATTATTCCCCCCATTATCTTTCTCTCTCTCTTACTCTCTCTCTTTTAATATCATTTTAAAATCTTTTGGGTTTATCTTTCACACTATTTCATAAAAAAAATCACTTTTTCTTTCTTTCTTTTCGATTCATTTCGATTCATTCACACTATACAGTGTCTTTCAAAATCCTTTTCTTTCTATTTTTCATTCTAGTCTAAAATATCCTCATTTTGCTCATTATCTAATCTCTGTCTGAATGTCTGAATGTCTTTCTGTCTCTTTCTCTCTCCTTGTGTGTTTGTCTCTATCACTTTATCCTTTTTTCCCTCTTTTTGTTTTACTCTCTCTGCCACTCTTTCCATCTCTTTCTCTCTCTCTGTCTCTTTGTTTGTCTCTCTGTCTCTCTCTCTCTCTCTCTTTATCTCGCTCTCTTTCTCTGTCTGTCTCTCTCTCTTTGTCTCTCTCTTTGTCTCTCTCTCTTTGTCTCTCTCTCTCTCTCTCTCTCTCTCTCGCTCTCTCTCTTTGTCTCTCTCTCTGTCTGTCTCTCTCTCTCTGTGTGTCTCTCTCTCGCTCTCTCTCTTTGTCTCTCTCTGTCTGTCTCTCTCTCTGTCTCTCTCTCTCTTTATCTCTCTCTCTCTCTCTGTCATTCTGTGTGTCTGTGTGTGAAATGGAGAGCTCTCAGAGCTCCTCTACTTAAACCGCAATCAAAAAGCAGTTGCACGCTCAGGTTCATCGTGAAGAGACTAATACACACACACACACACACACACACACACACACACACTAGTCTCTCTGAACGTTCAGTCTTTTCTGGTGTTGTGTGTCTTGTGCCTGTAGTCACCCGAGAACGTTAAAGCCGACTTTAAGTTTGATGAAAACAACTGAACTAGAGTGTAACTTGATATCGGTACGTTCTACACATGCGCTTTGTAGCATTTAATCAAATACATAACTGTATAAAACATATAAAACAAGGACCTACCTATGTATTTATTTATTTATCATTTATAATTATTTTGCTTAAGACATCAGAAGACATTAGATATGAGTAACAGAGTAGGATGAGAGCAATGATCGTCACTGAGATCGTCACGCTTCCTGCCAGATGTGTGCAGTTGTCCTGCTTAAAATAAATAAATAAATAATATTGTTTTATTTTGTTTAATCCACACGGTTTTGAACGAGAGATTCGTGAATTAAACTAAACGTCCTGAACCCCTCTTGTCCCGACTGCACACACCCGTCTGTCCGTCTCTTCATTCCCTCCGTCTCATGTGCTGTGAATGCGTTTGTTTTTGTTGTTTTTCAGACAGTGTTATAGTTTATTGTACAGTATTATCTTCAGGACAACTTCTTTATCATTTCCATGTAAATGTGCCGAGCGATGTCACTCCATCAGCCAGCGGTTTATAACACTGCTGTGTCCTGTGTGTGTAAATAATCCTTCTTTTCTTCTCTTTTCCTTTCTATTCTCTCTCTCTCTCTCTCTCTCTCTCTCTCTCTCTCTTTTACGCCAGGAGGCTCTGATCATGGCCAGCATGGAGCACCCTCACCTGGTGCGTCTGCTCGGGGTGTGTTTGAGTCCCACCATCCAGCTGGTCACCCAGTTGATGCCCCACGGCTGCCTGCTGGACTACGTGCACGAGCACAAGGACAACATCGGCTCCCAGCTGCTGCTCAACTGGTGTGTGCAGATCGCCAAGGTAAGAGTCTCTGACTGACCGAGTGCCGCTTTTAGCGTCTAAAACTCCCACCATCTCAGAACCTGACAACTAGCAGCGTGTCAAGTACATTTGTGTGTAAGAGCCACTCGTACAAATGGGTCGAGTAGCATTTACTGTTTCACACGTGTGTATGCAAAGCAGCATCAAACACACGCATTCTAAACTGCACAGGCACGTTCATTTGCATAAAGAACCGCCCTCGGATATATTGACATATATGGTCAAACATCTTCCTCTTCCTCTCCACGTGCGGAAATGAAATGAGTCGGCCTCACCGGTTTCAGTGAATCAGTCCGGGAGCACCGTGGTAGAAAATGTCTGTCCTGTAAATCTGTCCTGATGGTGAATAATCCTCATTTCTGAAAATCCTCAACACAACAGAGTTCACAGTCCAACACAGGGGAAAACAGCTCTGAGACACGATGGTGTCCGGGATTCCCCATGTGAATTAAAGGCGCAAAGAGGCGACACTGTTACATTTCACTCTGAGATTCTTTTCCTTAGGCGTGATTGTGGTTTTTGTCCACATGATGGCAGTGTTGTGAGTCAAGTGGATTGGTATGATTTATATCGTATATGCGTGTCAAAGGCGAATAAGAGTCACGTTGTCCGACTTAAGAACAGATCAGACTTACGAACGCACTCCTGGAACGGGTCTTGTTTGTAAGTTGGGGACGACCTGTGTTGAGCGGTTTTAGTTTGTATCTAAAATATATTCAGTGAAACATGTTTTGTATTATTATTATTATTATTATTATTATTATTATTATTATTATTATGTCTGTTTCTCCGATACATTTTTACGGTCTGGTCTTTTCTCCTGCTGGCTTTAGAAATGTAATGTTTTCCCTGCAGAAAAAGTTAGCATCTTAGCAAGTGAAATGTTCTTAAATCTAGCGAAACCATTCTATAATTAAAAATAATAATAATAATAAGATTAAAACGACCAATGATGAGATTATTTCGCTCATTTCAGGTCAAATGTTACTAAAACTGCAGGTGAAAAACATCTTGCTCCAGTGACGTAGAATTTTGCTAGTTTTCAAGAGATTATTTTTTGAACAAGAATTTTTTTTTATGTTATTGCAATGTTAATAACATAACATGTTTCTTTGCAGTGGGAGTGATATGAATGAAGGATAGGACGTGTTATAGTTAAATTATAGCTGATCGTAAAATGTCAACCTGGTCTCTGATTTTTCTTTGGGACGTTAATGCAGCGAGAACCTCTGACTAGTGACATTACCCGCTACTACGTTTCCTTACCACTAGGGGGTCGATAAGTGCACACGCATACAGTAGATACATCCCACCAGCCTAATAATATACATGTACATCCCAACCGCCTAATAAATCCCATTTGAGGCATAAAGACATGTTAACATGTGAAAGGTTAACAAAATATTTATACAGTAATAACGATTTATACTTTGTATTGAACAATTGGAAATGAGGCCCTGATCATCTTCTTTAAACTATCCAGTGTGAAGGGCCTCAGCATGCAAAATATTCTTTCATCTAAGCAATGCCATGTAGAATTTCTTGAAATAGGTTCACGACAAACCAAATATACGATTATTAAGCTTATTTCTAGTCAGGTGTTACTGAAATTGCAGGTCTGTGGCATCAGATTCAGAGTCGCTGCTTATGGAGAGGCGACGCAGCCATCACGTGTGACCCCGGGCCAGTCTCCAGTCTCCGGTCTCCGGTCCCCGAGGGCTGACAAACATTTATTATTCACAAGATTATAGTGATGGATGCTGGTTTAAAAGGCCCTAGACTCTGGAATCACATCTGATCAGATTCCTGTAGGAGTGAATCCTGATGTGATCTCATGCTCTCGTGCCTCTTTGTGTCTCAGGTTTCCATGTGATGTTTGTTTTGAGATGCTCTTCTGCTCAAAGCGTGGTTGCTCGAGCTATCGTACTGTCGCATATTCTTCCTTGTTAGGTCGAACCAGTCTGGACTTGCATGTTTAAACCAGGTTCCTTGTGTTATAACAAGGTTGTAATGCGTTTGACTTGAAGTTGACATGATGGTGAAGTTCTATCTACAGCAGTACTTTGAACATGAAGGACACAAACGCCGACATCTAGAGACGCAATATTGTCTGGAAATCCTGAGATCTGAACTCACTTTACTTTGACTAAGCCTTAGCGGTGTGTTTCTGCGATCAATACACACACACACACACACACAAAGTGATTTTTAACTCTGCTCTTCACTTTAACTCTGCTGGGTTTCCCAAACACCAGTGGTGTATCTGTGTTTATTCTTTCAACGCTGAACATCATCAGTGTGAACATCGGGGTTCAAGACCTCAAATCAATATGGCTGCTCACACACACACACACACACACACACACACACACACACACACACACACACACACACACACACACACACTCAGCAATTAGCTTGTGGGTGTGTATACACCGTGAATTTCCCAGGGCCTTCCGAGATTTTAAATGTTAGACCTTGACATACGAGATGAATTATCTTGTTTTGAAAGTTATTTTTCTTGCTCCTCATCTTATGTTGAGACTGAACACGGGTCTCAGAGGGTGTTTATTAATGCTTTAGCTGAAATACTCCTCAGACTCCTCATTTTTCATACCTTAGACTATACTGTTATAGTATTATACTAGAACATTATACAGTACTTCACTCCCCCTCCTAAACACTCCATTTCACTCTTTATAGCACTTTAAACAATGCTCATTGTCTCAAAGCAGATTGCTTATATGAGGTCACATAAGGGAGGGACATTACTTTAACAATACACTCCTAATCACAATTCAATTTAATTCAATTTACAGTACTAGACATATGATATTGTGTATTTAACTTGATTTTAAAAAAAATATCAAGATTTTTTATTTTGGAAATAATGCACTGACCATGCCAAACAATAGCATTTTTGTCTGTGAAATCAAAACAAACGCAATATCAATCAAGACTTGCTATAAACAGAGATTTAATAATATAAACCAAATGCACATCAGCAATATTTATTAATGAATTAATAATTGTATTATTTTTTTTGTAAAATATAATTCTTTTTTTATTATTATTATTATTATTATTATTATTATTATTATTATTATTATTATTATTATTATGTCTGTTTCATTTTATTATTATATCATAAATTATTTGTAAAAAAATAGTTATAAAATATTATACAATTTAGCTATAAATATTAGCTATAAAAATATTTTTCAGAAATTCTCACAATTAAAGAAACCATGAATAAATAAACAAAGCATGTGACCCAGAGACTCGACTGAAACTAAACGAGGGCCATTAAAGAGCTCTTTTTTTTTTTTTTTTAACTGCTATAAGCTGACAGTGTAACTACAGTATATAACCTACTCTGCTGTATAAATCGTGCTGTTTGTGGAAATCCGGAGCTCCTCTATCATGTTATAAGACTTCCTAAGAGCAGGTTATAATAACAAGTTATTCTATTTCTATGGTTAAACACTACAATGGCCTTTTTCAAAGAAGACTAAGAAGGAAGCCTGACTTTTTCTCCATCGAAAAATGTTTAGATCGAAAAAGAATAGACAATTTATCATCAACTTTTGTAGCTTGTAGGCTAATGTATATGAGTAAACTGTTTTTTAAATGACATTTATGAGGTCAAACCAGGATTGGTGATGATGAGACTCTTAGCCTCAGTAAAACATTTCATTTAGTGAACATTTAGTGAGTGGAACATCTGATCCTTGAAAATACACAATCATCCATCGACACCACTTGCACGTTACAGCAACTCGGCTGTGAGCTTATCGCCACGTCCCCCTGACGTACGGTCCTGAAGCTCGCTCTAAGACATGTCCACATGTTTGGTCCAGTAAAGGAGTTCCTGGGAGCGTTCCTGAGCGTTTTCGAGAAAACTTTCTTCCTTGATGGTGTCTAAGCACTAATAAAACTCTGGGATAAGTGAATCAGTGTAGCAGAGGATTATATAGAGAACTCTCAGAAGTGTGTCCTGTTATTCTGCGCTATCAGAAGTCCCGCTTTGACTTGAACACCCCTCGTAGTCCCGTTGACTAATTTGCCTGGTCAAGCAGCGTTTCCTGTAACCGCACTGAGACATTTAATTGTTTCTTTTACTCTGGGACAAGGTCACTACAAGGTCACATATCTGAAGTAGTTTATATATATATATATATATATATATATATTTTTTTTAATTATTATTATTTTTTATTTATTTATATATATTTTTTATGGATATTTCTGTCACACAAATGAGTAACGAGTAGCACTGTGTTTATTGGTGGCGATGGCGTCCCCACCGGTGCGCTTGGCTCTGGGCTTTTTCTCTCTTTTGTTTAATCATGAAAACCCCGAGAGCTTTGCTCGTTTGTCTAGTGTGAGCAAATGATTTAAAAGCTTTTCAGTTTGATTTCTCGTTGCTTTTCGTGTGTGTTTTCTGTTTTTCGCCTGGATGCCAATGTACTTGACCGGAGTTCAGTCTAAATTGTACTAGCACTCACTGAAACCAAAAACACTCATCAACTTTTTTTTTTTTTTTCCCCACTTAGTCTCTTTACTTAAGCCCTTGCATGTAACCATTTAAAGATCTACAAACATAATCTGTCATCAAATGTGAATATGAACTTTGTTCCATGGAGGTTTGGACCAGGCTGTTCATAAAAAGCAAGACTGTGGGAGGCCAAACATTACAAAAACAAACCTTATAATGGACGGAATGAGGCGTGGGTGTGAGAATGTCACAAGCACACCGCGTTTAATAAACCACTGGCTGGGATGCCATGACTCCAGCCGAGGTGTCTGTATTACTTTAATGAACTTATTTAATTTAGTTATTTAGTTAATCATACTTGCATCATTTAGTTTATCATACTTGCATTACGTCTAAATATGGTAGATGTTACTTGCTTGTTATTTCATCATACGTTTATGTTGATGTTGTTATTTATGGAGAACATAGTAATATGTTTATTATTTTGCTATCAAATAGTAAATTAATATTAATATAATCAGTGATAATAATAAAAATGTATGAACAAAAATTTGCAGCAATATTTATTATTATTATTTAATTAATACCTTTATTTTTATTGTAAAATATAATATTTTTTATTAGTATCAAAGTTGTATTATTTTATAATGTATTTGTAAATAAAATATAGTTATAAAAATATAATAAAATGTATCCATAAATATAGCATTACATTATATTTAGTTAATCATACTTGGGTTGTGTCTAAGTAGTTATTACTTGTTTGTTGTTTAATCATACTTGCATTATGTTATGTTTAGTTATAAATATAGGTGGAAATATATTATAAAATATATTTATAAATATAAAAAATATTGAAAAAATTATAAATAATATAGTTCTGAAAAATAGTCATTTTTATTACTATTTTACTTTTAAATAATGTGAGTTAATATAATCATAAAACAAAAACAACAACAATAATAATACTACTAATAATAATAGTAATAGTAATAAGTAATATTTAGTGTAAATAATGTTAGAAATCTATTATAAAATGTAGTTGTAAATATAGCATTACGTTATCTGTAATCAACTGTTTAAAGTCCTCAGTGATATAAAACGCACTAATCTACAGTATAGTTGGTGTTTATTCTAAATACAGCCACTGATTCAGTTTGCACTGTAAACGCATGTACATCACACTCGTACTGGAACATTTAAACAATCTGTCATCAAACGCTGAGAAATAAAAACCTTTCGCTGAACATGGAACTAGTGCACACTTTATCGAGTGGTTGTCTTCAAGTGGTTTATTCAATACCAGCTGATTAATTTGATCATTTATGGGGTGTCTTTTGATTTGATTCTTTTAATCTGATTCTGATTGTTTGATTCGAATCATTTAATAGAAATGATGTGATCATTTGCTTGATCTCATTGAATCAATTTGAATCATTTGATCTGATTCTTTTTTTTATTTGATTCTGCTGCTCACATGTTTGCTCGTTTGATTCAAATCAATTGAATCAAATAATATGATCATGCAGGTTGTTTATTGGGTTAAGTTGATTCATCCTTTCTGATTTGTTTTATTATGTTCTACTGCTGGTGTGTTTGTTAAATTCAAATCATTTCACTCAAGTCACAAGATTGTATGAGTAAATCAATCAAATGACTCAGAGAATCATATGATTTGATTCAAATGATTCGAATTAAACAAGCAAACAGAATCGGATAAAAAGTATCAGAACAAACAGATCAACTTGATTAATTTAGATCAATCAAATAAACGATTAAATGACTCATGCAGTCGTATGATTTAAATCATATGATTGTATGAGTCATTTTATTGAACTAAATAATCAAGTTAATTCATTTTATTCGATGATTCTGCTGCTTGGGTGTTTGCTTGATTGATTCGAATAATTAGAGTTAAATCATATAATTATGACTTGTTTGATTGATCATCTGAGTATCATCTGATACTTTTGATCCGATCCTGCTGTTTGTTTGTTTGCTTGTTTGAGTCAAATCATTAGATTCAAATGATATGATCATGTGAGTCATTTGTTTAACCTAAATTAACAGTTGATTAATTTCATCTGATTCTTTTTTTAATCTGATTTTGAAGTTTCCTTATTTGATTCAAAGTATTTGAGTCCAATCCTTTATTGATGCGAGTCATTTTATTGGACTCAAATTATTTGAATTCTAACGGAATAAAGTTGATTCTTTTGATCGGATTCTGCTGCATGTTTCAAACCATCTAAAGAAGTCAAACTAAAGAGTCAAATCATACGATCATAATAGCCATAAACTACATTTATTTAGTGTGATTTGTTTTCCAATTCTGTTGTTTTCAGCTTTGACTGAGTTGTTTGTTTGTTTGTTTGTTTGTCACACATTCATACTGTACATTACCTTTAATTGTTCCTCATTATAGAAGATAGCAGCAACAAGGTGTAATAGTTAAGTTTAAGATTGTAAACATTAAGGCCCAAGTATTGAATTATGTTTTTTTCTTCATTCTGTATTTCATTTTGTATAGTCTCTTTCTTTTATGTTACATCATTTTACATTTGCCAGAGAGAAGAAGAAAAGCCAAAGAAACTTATCTATTTTTTTTTCTTTGTTCCGCTTTACTTCTACCTAATTATTTTCCGGCTTAAGGCAGATTCTTATTACTGGTGTGACGTGTCGAGACAGAAAACAAGCTGAAGACTAACATGATCCTGAATACCTGTAACTTTCTCACTCTGACCGTTGATGTCTGTTGAACTTTTTTAATAAGCACATTGTATCTAGTGTACGGTATACTGTAGCTGAACACACACACACACACACACACACACACACGCACATACATATCGATGTCACTCAAACTTCAGTCTCGGTAATCACAAACCTGCCCTGATCCGTTCAGTAAACACACACACACTCGTTCTCATGCGAACCGTAAAACATCGTGTCATATACACACACGCGCACATCTTTATATTTTTGTGTGCGCGCACTCATACATGAAACGTCAGGTTAATTCCTTCAGCCTTTTCTTTTCAGCACATTTAGCATCAGGGCACCTTTTTATCGACTGACGCGTTTCTTTTGCTTTCCTGCATCTCGCTCAGTCGTGACTAAGTAAGCGTTTAATTTAAGATCGATTAAAATAATTCAAGCTTCACTTGATCGGTCAGGGCGTTGTGTGTATGTATGTGTGTGTGTGTGTGTGTGTGTGTGTGTGTGTGTGTATGTGATTTATATGTCTGTACTTGTTTAAAAATAGATTTAGGAAACTTGTGCATCATACTGTATATCTGGTATATAGGTACAGGTAAATAAATGAGGATCGCAGCTGTCAGAATATGATAGCCTGATAATTAGCCATGCGCGTATACTAACTGTATCCATGCAGACGTGCTTTTATACTTCCATGTTTTTACTTAAACAAAGGGCACAAAGTCAGGCTAATTGGCGTTCCCAAATGTGAGTGTGCGAATGGATTGCCACCTCATCTAGGGTGTACCCCACCTCGTGCAACAAGTCTCCTGGGATAGGCTCCGCCCCCCGCGACCCTGAATACAGGACAAAACGGTATAGACGATGAGTGAGATGAAAGATTATTGTCACATTTTGTGTATCAGCCGTCTGTTAATCCCGTAACTATAGGAAATCTATAAAAACATATTAAGAGTTTTGCCATATGTTTAGCGAGAACAACATGCTAATAATCACAGTGGTTGTCCTAGCGTAGGTAAAAGGACGGCCGATGAGCACGCAGCTGGCGCCTGTAGCATCAGGATGCCGGATTTTAGGTTTGAGCACATCAGCGCTTGGGTTTGTGACTCGCTACAAAACTCACACAGGTGCAGAATTTGGCAGGATAATTACAGTAATAGCTGTTCTTTGTTTGCAATCCCTGCACTGCAAACATCATTACTTATCGAACCGGTTGTCGGTGCTGGCTGATTGCTGCTTACTTAATGGAGCAATTTGGGATTTCACAGATAAGCTCCACATAACTCACAGCGTTCGAGCGAGGCTGACGGTGATAATAGCGGCGCTCGGAACGTCTGGAAAGATTCTGAAGCTGGATGTGGGCTTTAGAAAAGCTCTGAAAAAAAAAAAAAATCCAATGATTTCACGCTTTTTAGTTCGTCTTAGAGTGATCTTGTGATTTGCGTCCCGAAGCGATAACACTTACAGATATGTATGTGACAATATTATTACTATTATTATTATAAATATTGTATACAGTACAAAGCGTAAAGCCAGAAAAACATTGTCACCCAAACTCACAACTATAAATGCACTTTAACGTAACTTTTAATAACCTTAAACTTTTCATTGTTATTTACAGTACTGTGCAAAAGTCTTGACTCCCCTCCACATTTCTTTATATTAAATGAAATGATGTACAGTCGATTAGATTTAAGAAATGGAAGCAAATGTTTTACACTGCAAAGTGCATAAAGATTATATATATATATATATATATATATATATATATTTTTTTTTTTTTTTAATGGTTGTATACTGTATGTAACAACGTCAGCAGCAGCGACCTCATTTCCCCTCTCGTCTGTCGTCAGTATACAGTATACTAACCACCGGCATGATCAGCACCTGTTTCTCACTGGATCAGGACTTAAGTTAAATGTTTTTTGTTTTTCTTTTATGCTTGAATGATTCATACTGTAGGTCACTGTGTGGCTTAACAAACAGAAATTCCTCTGAAACGGATCAGGTACAGGGACTGGACTTAAACCACTGAGAGACAAAAACAGGAAGCCTGGAGAACTCTTCCTCAAGACTACATTCAACAAAAATTAAATTAGAAATTAAGTCTGGTCTGTGGAAGCAAAATATACAGAAATCAGGGCTAGCTCGAGTCTTTTTGTACATTATGAAATCATTTTATTATTGAAATAAGTATTATTTTTGCATTAACACGTGGGTCCGTTTAATAACTCATACTTAAAATATCCTTTTTTTTTTTAATAAAACAAGTCATTATTTATGATTAACATGGACACATTAACCCAAGTGAAATATCTGGAATATTCCACAGATTGAGTGAGATTGCATCATCTGAAAGGCCTAAAGATTATTATAAGAAGAAAAGTTCTTATTCTTATTCTCATTCATGTTTTTTTTTTTTCAAAATGTTCCATGAAAATTGTAATATCACAACCACGGTCCGAACTACAACCTGAAAGTTCTTATTCGTTCATTCTTTAATTAATTTCTCATAAGAAAAAAATATATAAACACATTTACAAAATGTCACTAGCATAGAGACTAGAAAACAACATGTCGTGTATTTGTTGACATTTTATGTGGACGTGACGATTGTCCGTATAGATGTGACGTAAAACTCTGATTTATTCCCGATTCATTTGATTCTTTTATTTATTGAATCTGTTGAGTCTGTTTCTCTCATGTACATCTTTTTAATGCGATGTTCTTTATTCTCATTTGATCTGATTCTTGTTATCCAGTAATCCATTCACCGACCTCATCCGTGTGATCCGGTGATCTAGATTATTCGATCGTTCTGATTAATCCGAGTCAATTTGTTCAATGATTTATTGAATGTGATTTGTGCGTCATTCATTCGCTCTGATTTGCTGCTTGCTAAATTCAAACCCTTTGATTCGAATAATATGAATCAACTGACTGATTTCATAAATTTAATTAAATTCATAGTAACTGATACACTTTATCATTTATTTGGTGCTAATTAATCAGATTATTATTCTTTTTTATTTAATGCTGGTGCTCATTTGTTGATTTGTTTCAATCATTTGAGTCATTTGTTTGAACTAAATAAGTTGATTCTTCGGATCTTTTTTTGTGTTTGTTGTCTTTTTATCTGAATCGACAGCACGTTTGATGTTGAACCTGATTCATTTAGAAGTGGGCGTGGTGGTCTAGTGGTCATCACGGTCACCTCACCTTTCCAGGGCGGAGGGTTCGATTCTCACCTCTGGTCTGCGGTTCACATGGAGTTTGCATGTTCTCCCTTTGCTTTCTGGGTTTCCTCTGTATACTCCGGTTTCCTCCCACAGTGTCGCAGTGTCGGTCGAGTGGCATATTTACAAATTGCCACATGTGTGCGCTCAGTGACGAGGGGTGCCGTAAGTTCCTCTGGAGCAGTCGACACAGGAATACGTGGTATAGTCTAACTAATGTATGAATGGATGGATAGATTTTGTGTCATTTGATCTGATTCATTTTGCTCAACGGCAATTTAATCAGGTTTCCGTTTCAGCGAAGATCATGCTCTAATATTTTGGTGACGTTTGGTGTTGCTTGATTTGATCCGAATCATATGATGATACGAGTCGTCTGATTGAGCTAATTAAAATCTAATTGATTGGTTTTGATCATTTACGTCTTTTGATCCGACTCCTTTATTTGTGACTCATTTTGTTGCTTTATTTCTCTCTTTGACTCGAGTCGTACTTTAATTTTTGTACAGTCGTCAGTCGCCGTTTGTTTACGTAGCTGATTCTTGGCCACATTTGCTACGTGTGCTTCCATTTCGAGCAGCGTGGGGACGAGCAGCTGCGAGGCATAACACTTAAGGAATAGACTGACAGACTGTCACACTGCCATGACTGGCAGGGCGAGATACACCGCAGAGGGGAAACACACACACACACACTTTAATTCCAGAACGATCTGAAGGACCGCAGGACCTCACTGGGAAATGACAAGCTGTCTCAAAGTTGTTCTTAAACACAAAAACCTACTCACTTAGAACGTCTCGCTCTCTGTCTCTCTCTCTCTTTCTCTCTCTCTGTCTCTCTCTCTCTCTGTCTCTCTCTCTTTCTCTCTCTCTGTCTCTCTTTCTTTGTCT
Organism: Clarias batrachus; assembly: GCA_003987875.1. NCBI lineage: Eukaryota > Metazoa > Chordata > Actinopteri > Siluriformes > Clariidae > Clarias > Clarias batrachus. Next base: position 382,222 of record QMIH01000264.1, on the reverse strand, counting down.
CTCTCTCTCTGTCTCTCTCTCTCTCTCTGTCTCTCTCTCTCTGTCTCTCTCTCTCTCTGTCTCTTTCTGTCTCTCTCTCTCTCTCTGTCTCTCTCTCTCTCTGTCTCTTTCTGTCTCTCTCTCTTTCTTTCTGTCTCTCTCTCTCTGTCTCTCTCTCTCTGTCTCTCTCTCTCTGTCTCTTTCTGTCTCTCTCTCTTTCTTTCTGTCTCTCTGTCTCTCTCCGTCTCTCCCTGTGACAAGACCCACCGTGTAATAACACTCCCGTTGGATCTGCTCTCAACTCATTTGGGTTATTAAACCTCATTATCAAGCCGGCAGGTTATAATCACTGCAATGACATGACACGTAACTGTTATTACACGCTTTAAATGCGGGCCTCTGGTGTGCCAGATCCGGGTGGTTACGGTGAGCTGTTGATGAACAATAGAGTGGGAGAATGAGTTTCTGTGTAGAACAATATAACATTATTACGTACAGTATCTGTGCTAAGTCATAATTATCTTGTAAGGGTTTTATTTCGGCTTTTATTCCGGTACTGTACTGTAGCTGCGTGAGATCTGCAGACTCTTTGGTTGTGCCGCGATGGCGTAGGGCTTAGCACTGCGGCGTCGCACCCGCAGGGTCAGGGGTTTGAGTCCCGCCTCAGGTCTCGGTTGGATTTTATCCGCTTTCTTCGTACAGTCGGAAGACATGCGATGGACAGGCTCAGCACCTCGTCCCCGAGCCACCAGAAATGAAGTTAAAATGACACCGACGGTTTAGCTTCACTTCACTCCTAATTAGCCATCTGTCAGAAAAGCCGCTCTGACGCCGCCCGTTTTAATTGCATTGACCCGGACTGACTGTTTTATATAAATAAATAGATGGATAGATGAATAAAAATAAATAAATAAATCCAAGAGTGCAGCGTGGTAAAAGCAGGGACGTGTCTCCGCGCGGGCTGACAGGTGTATTTTGTCCCGCCTGGACGGCAACGGAGGACGACGTGGCAGGTCCGCGTCCCTCTCCACCCACTCCGAGCGCAGGGTCAGGAGGGTAAGTGGAGCTGCCACATGTCTTCCGCACTCTACACGGGGGTGACAGGGAGACAAAATACACCTGTCACTTCCATCCAGACACGTCTGCGGCTGCGTCTCCCGCTCTCACTGTCCCACTTTCAGGATAACCTGTATTAGGAGATCGATTTCCTCATGAGCATGCGGTTCACTTTTAAAAGTTTTCGAGTTGGTTTTAAGGTTTTTATATTAAGAATAATGGACATCAATGTTCCTGGGATGAAGTCCTATTATTATTATTATTATTATTATTATTATTATTATTATTATCATCATTACATCATTACATAGTTCAGTGATTAAGTTTTATTTGTATTGGTATTAAACCGGTAGCACAGAACCGTCACAGCGCTCCACAGCGCTCAGTTTTCGTGCCCCGACTCGGCTCTTGACTGTAAAATGAGCCGGTAGTTGGTCGTGTCCCAGCGGGACGCGGTGATCTAATGGATGCTCTGATCTGTCTGACCTATTGATCGCCGCTCTACATGACACAGCGTCCGCTTTATAGACGTAAATGAGCAGCCTTTCACAGTGAATAGACTCGGTGTGATCGGCGGCGCTTTTAATCACATTACACCGGCGTTCAGGAGGAGGAGACGAGGACCCGCGGGACGACTTGTCTCCTGTTATTTCATCACAGAGCACACAGACATGAGGCGTGGGGCTCAGGGGGGACGACTCGCTGCTCTAGATCATTACAGCGCGCACACACACTTAAATATACATACTCATAAACACTCACTGATATACACTCTCACACACACACACACACATACACACACAAATATACATACTCATAAACACTCACTGATATACACTCACACACACACACACACACACACACACACACACACACACACACACACAAATATACATACTCATACTCTCACACACACACACACACACACTCTCTCTCTCATATACATTCTCATATAAACACTCACTGATACACACTCTCTCTCACACACACACACACTCATATAAACACTCATACACACTCACCGATACACACACTCATATACACACTCATATTAAC